>OW121742.1:76472516-77074183 GCA_933228675.1 Stomorhina lunata | reverse complement strand
GGATTATACATTAAGAAAAATGTACCATGTTTTCCAAATATGCAAATGCATTAATAAAGGATTCAATTTAAAAAATTAATAAAAATATTTCATAGTTGTTTATTTTTAAAGAAAGTGTTAACACAGTAATAAGTTAAAAACTTAAACTGCCAACCCGGGCAACGCCGGGTAAAATCAGCTAGTATTTTATAAAAAAAACTATCACGCTGTATTATTTTGTATGTGAAATGAAAGATTGAAATTCAAAAAATAATTATTACTGAAATGGGGGAATTTTGGGTATTTAATTATCCCCGCACCGGAAAAAATAAAAAGATTTCTAAAAATGTTAATTCATTTTAAAAAATAGTAAGCCAAAAAAGATATGTGCCAAAAATTATGTTAAGCTACCATAACTCCCTCGATTTTTTTCCAAATTTTTATGATAATATTATACCTATCATGCAAATAGAAATTTATTCAAGTAGAAGTAAAAAATTATAATAGAATTGATAACAAAAAATTGTTTAATTTTACCGAACAAATCAGATGATTTGTTTGGGTAATAAAATATAAAAATTAGACGTACACATTTAGCCGGCGGCAGCGGATAAATGTCGACTTCAATAAATTCATTAATGAAATAATATTAATATTACAAAAATTAAGAAAAAAAGCTACCCTACACCACCATATCGATCCATATTTGACCTCAGCTCTTATATAAGACCCTATGACGGATATATGTATATTTTAATTCAAGTTTTTTGATCGAATCCTTTTCCACACATTGAAATCTATATTTCCTTTATTATAATGCATTCAAAAATTTTGATATTCAATTAAATATCAAATCTAATGGTTCAGAGCAAAATGCACTAATTACACATATGGGCAAATCCGAAAAACATTAAACCAAGCAAAACATTTTTAAACTGTCAAAATCACGTATTTGTGTTTACGAAAAAATTTGCCATATATTTATCCTTTAGACTATATAATGGATACAATTTTCGATATCTCTCTACGTAAGTAAGTAAGTAAGTACCCATTAAAAGTAATTGGAGTGATATAAATAACGTCAAGTAAAAATGGGCTCACTGTGTATAGCGTCCGTCACAGGAATAAAGGTTTTTTTAATTTGACTTAGTTCGTAAAGAGAACTTATAGTATGCTTTACATTAGGCTAAAAATATATTAATGTTAATATAGCATTTTACAGAATTATATGTATAGAAAAGTGTATAGCGTCCGTCACAGTATATATTTTTTACAAAATGATTTTTATTTAATACACAATTTACGAACATATGTCTGTCTTATTAATAATACTATCTATATCCACAGATTGAATTTAAGGTATTATGTGTTAAAAAAACATACAGTGGGGTAAATTTGATACTTTTTATTTTTGTTTTGTTTTTGGGACACTTTTAAAAATAGCCTCATTCTTGAGGCAAAAAAAAAGATGTAAAAAGTGTAAAACTTTAAATAAATATATGTATGTAGCCGTTTTGCGAAATATTAAATTGTGCCCAAAAACCGCATTTTTAACCGCGAACATGAAAATGAAGGAGATGAAATATGCATTATTCCTAATTAATCCTCTGATTTTCCTCTATCTGCAATGTATTTACAATATTTATTACTATCACCGTTTTGAAGAAAATTACAGAAACACGTGTTGAAAAAAGTCACTTCCATTTTTTTGTAGCGTCCGTCACAGCACTTTAAAAACGAATATCTTTTTCCTAAAAAGCAACTATGTAAATTAACAAAAACATTCGAGAGCACAATCGTATTCCCCGAAATCTGTGCAAAGACATCTCGTGTAAAACGACAATGGGATTCGTTTAAGTTCAACAAAATCTGTACAAAATGTAGGATTTGCCCATATTTGTAATAAATTGCTACGAGAAATTTTAAAAAGTTAACAATAAAACGCTTTAATTTTTCTATAAATTGTTGGAATTTAAATCAAAATTGTATAATACAAATATATTCAAAGAAAAAAACTGAAATTCCTGCCTTTGTTCTGATCAAAAAGCAATATTATTATAATTCGAACCAAAAGCAATATGTTCAAATTTTTTACTTTAAAACGAACTATCAGATAAAATAAACAACACAGGGCAACAGCAAAAATATGCTCGAGTAACCACTATATACATTTGATGTATCATGGCTACCTTAGTACAAAAATGGTAAAATTTTTAAATTCTATGGATAGGTTTTTTTTTTAATTTTTTTTTTGTATTGGTCTATATATCGGATCAATAGTATCAGAGTTATAATAAAAAATTTAAGAAAAAAAATATATTTTTTACGTAAAAATGGCAAAAATTTTTGTTTTAAAAAAATCATGAAAAATAGAAAACTGCAAAAAAGGTTTAGATTCATAATTCTGTCGCAAAGACACAAATAATAGCAATAAAACGAGATATCGACCATAAAAATCGATTGATGATTTTCGAATTTATTCACAATTAAGTGAATTCACTCATTTTCACAAAATTTTGTATTTTTGCTTGATATACGTATATAGGGTTTTTCAAGTGTGTGAAAAAAAAATTGATTTTAGAATTTCAAGGAGTGCGGTCGGATTATTGTGAGATTTGGTGAGGAACTTTCGCCCACAAATTGGACAACGCTAATGTGTCGCCCAGGTCCTAAAGCTGACAAATCATGTTTATATCGGAAAAATTTTATAATTTTTAAGTTTTTGCAAAATTAACGCTATTTATTCCAGTGAAAATTGTAATAACTCGAAAACTGTTTAACCGATTTTAAAGTCATGTAGCTTATTGGAAAAATCATTGCGTTTGCACTAAGAACCAGAATTCACTTTTTTGCAAAAGGGGGAATAAATAGCTTTAATTTTGCAAAAACTGAAAATTTGTCAATTTTTTTCGATTTAAACGCTATTTTTCAGATTTGAGGCCTATGCGCTACGTGTTAACGTTGTCCAATTCGACTAAAATTTTTTGGGTGGAAGTTTCTCACCAAATCTCACAATAATCCGACATGCACCCTTGAAAACCCGCTATAATGCGTATATCTACACATCCAATAACCTCGTTATCCACATTGATGTGTGTCGACGGGTTTTCGTCTTAGCCTCCAGGCATAATCTTTTTAGGAAATGTATGTAGATTTCCAGCTCATCTGCCCGAGATTTAATAGTGATAGCGTTAGGCTTTTCTTGAAGATGACCTGAGCTTTGGCTTAGAAGACATAAGTCATCAGCATATTCCAAATCCTCGAGTTGTTTAAAGGCTGTCTATTGTATATCGTGTCTACCATTTAGAACCATGCGCATTATGTTGTCGATGACGAGAATAAAAAGTCTAGGTAACAAAATACATCTTTGCCTTACTCCAGTAGTAACATTGAACGGATTTCGCCATTTACCCTTGTGTAGAACTCGATATTTAAAATTCACGTGCATAGCCCGAATTAAGTTCAGAATTTTCATTGGCATAGGTAGCTCCTATTGACACTGTCAAATGTCTTCATAAAGTCGATAAACGCTAAGTAAATTGTCCTAGTACTATTCATTGTCATTGCCCGGCGCCTTGTTTCGTTTAAGGCTTTTAATGGCGTTCTCAACTTGTTGTATTGTTGGCGGATTGTCTGAAATTCCATTGAATATACTGTCATGGTTCATTTCATTATTCACATCCGTCAGTAGTGTTAATCAAATAGGATTGATTAATGTTGATTAAAAGTGTTCCACCCATAGGGTTGCCAGACACAAATCCTGAAAAAGCTGGACATAAGGAAAAAAAGCTTGACAACCCAAAAATTAATTGGACATTAATAATAAAAAACTTCCTTTAGTAATTTGCTTCAGTAAATCTTTAAATTTTTGATAAACCGAATTGCGAATACCGTAATTAACCGCAGCGATATCGAGAGAAAATGAAATCGTGGGACGCGATTATATATATACGCTCTAAAAAACGCTTATACTTCCCGTGTTATTATATGGTGCTAAACCATGAGCATTTGCACAAACAGAGGAAGCTATTCTTGGAGTTTTTGAGAGAAAGATTTTACAAAAAAATCTTTGGACTAGTTTGCATCAACAATGAATATCGACATTGAATGAACAGTGTAATGAACAGCTGTATGAGTTATACGTTGACATCGACATAGTAAAACGTATCAAATGGAACCGGCTGCGTTAGCTGGGATGTGTTGTGCGAATGTATGAAAATACTCCAGCAACAAAAGTATTCGAAAACGATTTCGAATGAACTCGTAAAAGAGGACGTCCGAAAATTCTATGGAAAAGCCAAGTAGAGGAAAACCTTTCAAAGCTTGACCTTCGAATTGGGGAATATGCGCACATGATTTAAGCGCATGCTCGGCCTTTGACCTTAACAGGGTTTTGATATAGGTCATTAGGGTAAAGTAAATACACTGGGGAATTTTGATAGAAGGTAATTTTATTACAAAATTAAATTGATCAAGCAATAACATAAATAACATGAGTAAAAAAGAAAGAAAAACACACTTTTGCAAAACTTTTTATTGCTTTTTTTTCATAAAAATAGTTTTTCTAAAAAATATTTACACAACTTCAATTCTTTACCTTTTAGCTGGACAAATTTAATTTTAGCTTGACACTGGACAAGCACTAAAAAAGCTGGTTAATCCAGTCGAATCCAGCCTGACTGGCAACCCTATCCACCCAGCGTACAAATTGTTCGTCTATAGTTAAAAGAAGATGGGACTCTTGGTGTATGTAGGTTTGCCACACAACGTCCTTGATATACACATTCTGTTGTCGCTATTTGCAGACTTTTTTATTTTATTGGATAAGCACGATATGTTCGGAGGACTTCATGACACATCTAAAAATTTCTTGAATACATGAGTCGTTATTGTTTGTAACATCTGAAAGCCGATTCCTTATAGAAGTAATAAAGGAAACTACATAAATTTCCCGATTTGCTTTCGCTGTATCAGATATCAGAGCCACAGCGTTTAATCGAATTTTACACATAACTAATTGATGGACGCTCCTCCAGCGTACATCAAGAAAAAATGACAGCCGAATTTTACATGTTAAACAGATGCTGCAGTTTCAGACGTTACCAAGTACAATTATATTAGATCTTTACACCTAATACGTTGGAATAACTATGATGACTATCTCTCATATAAGCCCCTATCTAGAATTCCACATGGGTTGGTCACCGCATCTTCAACTAGGTTGCTCAGTTGAAGGTTAGAGTAGGAATTGGATACAGTTCTTATCTGGTTGCCAGGCTGCATCCCATTACAGGTATACGTCTGTACCAAAATGTATTCGTTGCAGACATACGTGACTCTGTTTAGATACGAAAGGTTCTCACAGACTTCTGTCGCTGTCAGAACCCAATGTATCTTTTTTTGTGTTCGACAGGACAGTGTCTGATTGGAAGGCATGCGGTTTAGTTCAAGAACGCGAGGAGAGAAGTGGTGCAGAGGAGGAGTTCATTAAACATCTTCCCTGCATTTATCTATTATGTCGTATTTTTTTGAAGACCTAGGTAATTTGTTTACTTCTGTAATAAGTGAGTCCATTTACCAGACTGCCATACTAAAATAACTGTCTAGTGACTGGAGTAGATGTTTGTAAAAAAAAAATGTCAGAAATCTTAAGCCCAGTATCGTGGGTGTAAACCACAACAATCTCGGTCAATCTCTTTAATAGCTAATTTAAGAGTTTCTTTATAGGTTTGGGCATTAGAGTAAGTTACGGTGGTACCGGGAAAAACAGGTAAGACAGGAAGAGTAATGCTTCTGAAAAGATTAGTAATGCTTCTAAATTCAAATTCTCTTAGATTAAAAGACATCTATTTTTTTAGCTAAAAACTAAAAAAAGCGTAAACGTTATGGAGAACGTATTTATTATATAATGCGCTACCTGTCGCAAGAATAAACATAATCAAATCTGCAAACAGCGAAGATGTAAGACTAACCGAGAAAAAAGCAAAGGAGTCAAGAAAAACAAAAACATTCATTCATGATTTCCAGCCAAAAGAAATGTAAACAAAGGAACAGGTTCTTAATGTAAATTGTATACATGTAAACGTTTTAAGATTTATGTCAATTGTACCGACATAAAAATGCATTTTCAAATAAAAAACACCAGATGTTTCTTTTTTCATTCTGGCTGCTCTACGCTCATGTATTCGCGCTGTCCTTCTGTTGGCTTAACGAATGTTTGTGGGTCTTTTTACTGATTATTCTTTTGTCTTTACTAGTTTAATTGATATGTCTTTTTCCTTAGACTCTTTGGTCTGCAATAAGATCATGATCATTAGTATTGCAGAAGAGCATGTGTCGCCCTGGACTTGCCAGTTTAATGTTTTAACACGTTTTTTGACCGTTGAATAACCCAAATAATATGCGTAAATTGCAATACAAAAAAATATATAAACTAAAAATAAAAGTACAGCTGATAAATATATAATTAAGAATTCGATGCTACCGTACGCAGGACATACATATAACTCAACTAAAAAAAAGATTATAAAAGTAGAGAGACGAGAAAAATCTTACAAGTGCAGATCATTGAGATTAAAATTTTTTAATATATTATTTTTTGCTGCAGTTTAAGCTGTTATTACAAGCGTATTTCCGTTTGTAATTTGTAGAGCAAAGTGACATAAATTATAGTTGTCAGCAACAATTTGAACAAAAGGAATACAATAATAATACGACATTAGAAGACAGACCTAAAATAATTATCTTTTGGTAGGCAAATCCCGAACATACAAATAAGATCTACATTGGTCTTCACGGAAATTGATTTTAATAAAATGCAAACCACTTATTGGTCCGTATAATCCATATGTGACAGCGCATACCTAAGGGTAAAAACGGTTTTGTTCAGGAGAGCCATTTTAATGATTGAAATATTATTTTTTTTACCTTATTTGTTACCCCTATTATTTACCCTTTGAGGCCCTATGCTCCACTGGGAGTCAAGGATAACAGAAGAAGAAGAATATATTTACCCTTAGGTCCCTTTCTCTATGTGCGTAAAATACCCTTAGGTCCCTCTCTTTATGCGCTGTCACATATATTGTCGCTCATATAAAATGTTAGCTTTTATTAGCGAAATATTGCCCTTGAAATATTTTAACTTTATACTTCCTTTTTTTGAACATTTTAAACAAATTTTCCACAAATTAAACTCTTTTAAACAAATTTGGCATTTTTTTGTAACAAGCTGGGCACCCTACTGGTAAAGCTAATTCGAGTTAAGGGGCAAAAATAAGATCCCGATAAAGTAAGTCACATTGTAGGTATTTATAGTTTCGATTTGATAAACGTCTTACAACTTCTACAGTATATTGTATACAAAATGGTACCTTTATGGTCTAAAAAGTACATTTTGGATTTATATTTGGTACAAAATCAGGAAACCCGTTTCCATCCCTGAGACGAAGTACTTATTACTGAATCGTATTAAGCCGATCGAGGGCTGAAGCGTTTATTGTAGATAGTAAAACCGATCAGTATTTAATAATATTTCGTAGTTAGCTAAGACCTTGTTATTAACCAGTGCCTAGTTTCTGTAACTCTCGCATCGATAAATTATTCGAGTGGAACAATGAAAATGAAAAAGAAACTAGTTGAATTGAAACAAAATGTCATTTTTTTCACCCAAGTGTTTCTGTAATTTATTTTTGTGAGAACTATCTGTCATTCAACAACTTACGTCAAATTTATTGGAAATGTGCGAGTAAAACTGTTTCTGTAAGCGAATGATGCGAAAAGTTTTTCATTTTATCTGTCAAAACAATTCGCACATATTAAAGGCGTCGAAAAAGAAACATTTGAACTAAAAAGTAAAAACAAATACATAATTAAAACATATAATTAAATCAAATGTACTCAATCGCTTCATTTTATTTATTCAAATATTTTCCATTTTAATTAATTTCAGAAAATTTAAAGAATATCAAAAATATTTCGGCGATCGTTTTGTTCGGCAACTAACAACACCACACTAAACATTTAAAATAATATATAAATATATATATCTATATATATATCTATTTTTTCTTATTTTAAATTAATTTTTTAATTTTTTTGATGATAAATTTTTACTTTTTCTACCAGCTGTTTACTTTTTGACAGATGTATTGGAAATTTCCATTAAAAACGTAATTGTGTAACAGTGTTGCTAGTACTCACTTTGTGTTACAGAAACACTTTTTTCTTCCAGGGGGTCAATTCTAGTTCTATGAAACGATGAAATGAAAAAAAAGTTTTCATTTAAGTTTTCACAACTAGTTTTCATAATGCTTTTTCACCAACACTTATTTTCTGATTCTCGTTTGTATTATGATAAAAGTGTTTCATTCCATTCGTTGCTATGAAACTTTATCAACTCTTTTATGATAATTGCCAAGCAAATATCAAACGTAAAACAAGAAACAAATAATGTTGGTCTCGGCAACATCAATTTGCGTAATTATTAATTTTTATTAAAATTACTAATTACCAATTTTAATTTTTGTAATTATTAATTTCGATTAAAATTTTAAATTACCTCAGCATCTTCCGTCGGCGGTAATCCTATAGCAATAACACGCCGTCGACGAAAAATAAATAAAATTGGATATTAAACAAAAAAGCTTAAACAAAGGGCTTGACTATATACTATATATAATAGCACTTACAGCGTTGAATAATACAAAGCTATATCTTACTCTTCTTTTCACCACCTTTTGCTTCTCTACTATCCCCTTTCCAAAGAAGGTAACCCAATTCGTATATACTCTTTATACAATTGTATAGGCAGTATTTGCCTGAGTGTTACTTCTCTTAAAAAATATATATATATATATACCTAAATTATTACCATTATTACCGCCTAAAGCGGTAAGCCTAAAGCGGTAAGCCTCGTCGTCAGTTCCACTTTTCGTCTAGAATTTTTTTCTGTCATACATTTATAGATTAGTGACCAGTTTTTTAATAATTATATTTCATACTAATCGTTAGCAATATCAATATTTTCTTCCAAAAAGTAAATTAAATAATATTTTGTCTTATTTTTGATTTTTCACTTAAAATTTTTCAGTGAAAAAATTCTTTTCATATGAAAAAATTTTGACAGTTGGTTTCACTGTTTCACAAAACAAGAATCGCAATTGTTATGAAACGATGAAAAAATCTCGCTTCGTTTCAGTGATTTTTTCATATGATAATGATTTGACGTTTGTTTTCATTTTTTTACTAAATTAGAATCGCTACTTCTATGAAAACATGAAAAAACTTTTCATTTCATCGTTTCATAGAACCAGAATTGACCCCCAGGTCGAGAAACGGTGGAATTTTTTGTTTCATACTTTTCGCTGTGAAAACTTATCACTTTGAGTTACAGAAACGACCTACAGATCAATATTCCGAGGTATACCGTGTTTAGTCATTTAGAAAAGTTTGTGCTTCAAATCGAGCCAAAGTAAAAAAAGAACTCGACGAATTTACCATTGCACAGTGATTGGTTTAAAAATAAAATGGAAATAATTCTGTAACTTCTAAACCGTTGGGCGCATTTCAACAAAATTTTATTTGGATATAGCGGAAGTGTTGGAGAGTCTCTTGAATTAGACCTATTGTTTACGAAAATTTTAAGTTTGATCCATAATTCCTCCGAACGCACGCGAGCTGTAAAAAAATTTCACCAAATTTCTGTGAACCAAGGTGTTCTTAATTATATTGCAAAAGTATTTTGTCGCCCTAAAAGTGGCCAAGCATCTAGACCAAAAACAGCTAAAAATACCAATTTTTGGAAATTTTCCAAATATTTTTAGGAATTCTGAGATAAGTGTTACCAATAATATTATTTAATTTTTGTATTTTTCCCTTAAACAGTTTTATACCATCGAAAATTTCCATCAAAATATGTTTATAAATAATGTTTCTAATCCAAAATCTATTATTGTTAATGCAGACTGTTTTTATGTTTGCTACCAAAAGTGGTATTTGCTTTTTTAATTCTTCATCTTTTTATAATATGTTTGAACGGACTGAGCTGAACCTTCAAATCCATTTTAGGTTATGTTATACGAAATTTGTATGTTTTTGAATATCCTACTTTTAGTGTAATAATGCTGACATGTTTTAAAGGAAACAGAGGTAGTTTATTAAAATAAAGCTATATTATTGAATTTAGTTATTTGTTTGCATTAAATATGTGTTTTGCATTTAGGAGATATCGCGCTTTTTTACATTCCCTAAAATTTTACTATTTCGAAAGGCCTTTATATTTTTATAATAAAAAAAATCGAATTTTATGATATTTTTTAAAAATAAATATAAGTCAATATTAGATTAGCCATTTTTAATGGGATACTTCATTTAAAAAGTTGTTTTTAAAACAATTATGAAAGCATTCCAAAATATCTTTCAATAGATGTCTCATACTTACATACCTCAACATTACCTCATTAAGGGACTATTTAGAAAGATCAAAATACATTTCTTCCAGTCCTTATCTCCAAAACTAATATATTCATCATTCATTTTTAGATTTAATCAATGCAATTTTATTTTAATTTTAAAAATAAAGAGTGTTCTAAAAAAAATATGCATTTACTTTTTTAGACAAAATTTATCCATAGTGCAAGAAATAATCTATTTTTTGATCAAGTTAGTTTCTATAGATATATCAGATACTATTATTTTAGAAATTATTAATTTTCAATAGTTATTTCAATCAAAATGGACTGCGAAAAAAAGTTCGTGAAAATATAATTAAAACTTTTCAAAAAAATCCGTCATAGACTTTTAAAAAAATAGCTAAATATTTGAAAGTTGACCCTCGAACGGTTTCTAATGCCATCAGACGGTATAAGGAAAACCTGAGCATGAGCATGGATCAGGGAGGAAAAAAGGTCCTACAGATATTGGTAAGGCAAAAGAAGTCGAGCGACTCTTTCGAAGAGCGCCTAACACTTCTTTAAGAAAAGCAGCTCGTACGGTGAAATGTTCTACGAATTTTGCACATAGAGTCAAAGCTTATGCTGGACTGAAGACATACAAAGTCCAAAAGGTTCCAGATCGCAATGCTATAAAGAACTTAGAAGCAAAAAAACGAGCGAAAAAATTAAAGTCTGATTTTATAAATAAATACACCTGTTGTGTGATGGATGATGAAACATACGTACTGGTAGACTTTTCTTAAATTCCTGGTCAAGATTTTTATGTTGCTGATAAACGGGACAATGTTCGGCAAGAGTTTCGCACAAAAAAACAAACAAAATTCCCTAAGAAGTTTCTCGTGTGGCAAGCTATTTGCAGTTGTGGCAAAAGAAGTAAAGTATTTGTGGCATCTGGCACAATAAATACAGAAATTTATATAAGGAGTGCCTACCCTTTTTAAGTAAGCACAGAGTGACTAAATTTTTTTGGCCCGATTTGGCATCATGCCATTATGGAAAAAAGGCACTTGAGTGCTACTCAAAGAATAATGTCATTTTTGTACCACGAGAGGCAAATCCACCTAACTGTCCAGAACTTCGGCCTGTGGAAAGGTATTGGGCTCTGGTAAGAAAGGAATTGAAGAACACAGGAAAGATTTCCAAGAACATGTCCGATTTTAAGCGCAGGTGGAACACATGCTCCAAAAACGTATCA
This sequence comes from Stomorhina lunata, assembly GCA_933228675.1. Lineage (NCBI taxonomy): Eukaryota > Metazoa > Arthropoda > Insecta > Diptera > Rhiniidae > Stomorhina > Stomorhina lunata. Next base: position 77,062,558 of record OW121742.1, on the reverse strand, counting down.
GAAGCAACTGTAAAATCTTTAATGGGAGGGTTTCCGAAAAAAGTCGATAATTTTGCAAAACCCGAGTACTAAGTAAACATTTTAATGCTAAATGATTTTGTATAATATGTCATTATATTTGCGTATTTTGTAGAGTTTTTATATTAAAAGGTTTGATTTTTATTTAAGAAAATCCAACTACAAATTTTATTTAGAGCACTCTTTACACTAAAAAGTAAACCTATTATTTCAAACCTATCATGAACCTGTAAGCTGTTTGATCACTTTATAAATAAATTAAAATAATTTTTAAATGTTCATAAAGTGAAGCTTTTGTGACGCATTTTATTAGCAAAAATACATGAAGTTTATAAAACGTCCAGAAAATAAGATTAAACTATGGAGTGACGAATGCGGTCACGTCATTCAATATTAGTGATTCTACCTAGTTTAGTTGTGCCATGTCCTGTATTTAACATTTGAAAATATGTAATTATTAGAATAATTTAGGGCAGTTGATTATTTACAAATCATACTGTATTTTAACTACTATAGTAGTAGTTTGTAGCATTCGGTATATATCAATAGATTGGTGTATAGATTAGTTAATAAAAGCTAGTACCAATTCATCGGTGCAGTTGCAACTTTGTTGTTCTCTTTATTACAATTTGATAAAATTGCTTTGTTTAACAAACCATAAAAGTCCTTCACTTGTTCATATTTACTTTTATATCGGGTGTTTTTATTTGAGGTATAGAACTTTAAGTTGGCATCACTTTTTTAACTGGCGGTCATTTTGTCAGCTGTCAAGTGATTAATATTTAGTTTGGTTTGCCATTTCATCATGAACAGGTTGACAAAAGAACAACGCTTGCAAATCGTGCTAATTTATTTCTAAAATAATGGTTCAGTTCGCGAAGTTTACCGCAAGCTCCGTCCATTTTATGGTCGACATAATCGTCCATCAGAGCAATTAATTCGGTTAACCATGGATCGTTTTCGCACTACGTTTACTCTATGTGATAATACGCATCCGCAGCGACGTCGAACAGTGCGCACCGAAGAAACAATTGCCGCTGTAGAGCAAAGTGTTGAAGAGGACCCGAATGAATCGATTCGCCACCGTGCACAGCAATTGGAGCTTTGTCCATCAACTTTATGGAAGATTTTGCGCAAAGATCTTGGCTTGCGACCTTACAAGATCCAGCTTGTGCAAGAATTAAAGCCGCGAGACCATGCAATGCGTCGTTATTTTGGTGTATGGGCCGAAAATGAGATTGATCTCGATGCTGATTTTCATCGCAAAATTTTGTTCAGTGATGAGGCTCATTTTTGGTTGAATGGCTACGTCAACAAGCAAAATTGCCGCATTTGGAGTGAAGAGAATCCACATGAGACCCTTGAGACGCCATTACATCCACAAAAACTGACTGTTTGGTGTGCTCTATGAGCTGGTGGAGTCATTGGGCCATACTTCTTCCGAAATAATGCTGGAGAGTCAGTTACCATAAATGGAGACCGGTATAGAGCCATGATAACCGACTATTTTGTTCCCCAATTGGATGGCATGAATGTGGATGAGTTGTGGTTCCAACAAGACGGCGCTACAAGCGCTACAGCGCACGTCACAATTGATTTATAGAAGGAAACATTCGATGAGCGCATAATTTCGCGGAATGGACCTATCAATTGGCCACCAAGATCGTGCGATTTGACACCACTGGATTATTTTCTTTGGGGATATGTGAAGTCGCTCGTCTACGCCAACAAACCAGAAACGTTAGGGGACTTGGAAGCCAACATTCGTGGCGTTATTGCCAACATACGGCCCCATATGCTCGAAAAAGTAGTTGAAAATTGGACCCGTAGAATTGGCTTTATTCGAGCCAGCCGCGGCGGCCATATGCCCGAAATCATATTTAAACATTAATGGCATAAAATTATCCTTCCAGTAAAGCCAAATTGATGGACATTTAAACGATTTTCTTGTGTTTTATTTCAATTCGAAGTTCTATACCTCTAAAAAAAACACCCATTACAATGACTGACTATTGAAGGAGCAATGTAAGTATTTGATTGAGAAATCAACCAACAGGAAATATAACTTTTCAAATCTAAAAAAATACATATAATGGGTGTTTTTTTAGAGGTATAGAACTTCGAATTGAAATAAAACACAAGAAAATCACACTAAACAGTCAGTTTTTGTGGATGTAATGGCGTCTCAAGGGTCTCATGTAAATTCTCTTCGCTCCAAATGCGGCAATTTTGCTTGTTGACGTAGCCATTCAACCAAAAATGAGCCTCATCACTGAACAAAATTTTGCGATGAAAATCAGCATCGAGATCAATCTCATTTTCGGCCCATACACCAAAATCACGACGCATTGCATGGTCTCGCGGCTTTAATTCTTGCACAAGCTGGATCTTGTAAGGTCGCAAGCCAAGATCTTTGCGCAAAATCTTCCATAAAGTTGATGGACAAAGCTCCAATTGCTGTGCACGGTGGCGAATCCATTCATTCGGGTCCTCTTCAACACTTTGCTCTAGAGCGGCAATTGTTTCTTCGGTGCGCACTGTTCGACGTCGCTGCGGATGCGTATTATCACATAGAGTAAACGTAGTGAGAAAACGATCAATGGTTAACCGAATTAATTGCTCTGATGGACGATTATGTCGACCATAAAATGGACGGAGCTTGCGGTAAACTTCGCGAACTGAACCATTATTTTCGAAATAAATTTGCACGATTTGCAAGCGTTGTTCTTTTGTCAACCTGTTCATTATGAAATGGCAAACCAAACTAAATATTAATCACTTGACAGCTGACAAAATGGCCGCCAGTTAAAAAAGTGATGCCAACTTAAAGTTCTATACCTCAATAAAAAACACCCGATACAACTACCAACAGAATTACTCAAAAATGTATAAAAGGGGAATATGTACTCCTGAAAATTTTCTTTTAATAATTTTTGTTGCTAAATCAGACAAATCAAAGGAATTGCTATTGAATGCTTATGTAGTTTCCTTATACGAAGGATTAAAATAAAAATAGTTTTATTTTAAATTGTTATATTTTATATTTTAGTTTCAATTCATAAGATCATATTTAAAAAAATAATAATGCATATTTAAATCTAAACAAAAAGACAAACATTTAAAATTTTAAAGTGTTTTTTAGTACAAAAACATACATATACAAATACGTAAGTATATTTCTGTGGTTTAGTGCTAAAAGGGCCAATGTCAAAAAAAGTAGTTTTGAGATAAATCGATTTTTCCATATAAATTTATGGTAACAATGCCCAGAAAAACCCTTATTAATCTGTTAATCTGAGTTAAGTTAGAGATTAGCTGTTGGAGCCAAATAAAAGCGGGTAAAGAAGGGAATCAAATGCAATAATTAATAGCAAAAAACTGAAATTGGCCCTTTTAGCACCAAGTCACAGACTTATAACACGAATCTCGAACAAACATTTGCACTGTAACCTTTTTATTTTTATTGCCAAAAAAAAAAAATTGTTAAAAAAATCCATTTTAACCCCCTAATTCACAATCGAGAAAAGAAGAAATTTTCTATACAAAATTCATTAAAATATTAACCTTTTAACTAAGAATCAGTTCCTGAGTCGATTTAACATTGCCCGCCCGTCTGGTCCAATGCCTTTGGCGTCTAAGTAAATCTTAAGATAATTGTTATATTTTGTAACAATCAGTCTACATTTGACCTTTGCTTCCATTTAATCCCCAAAGACTGAAATGGATCAAATATATCAGGTTATCCATTTCGTGGTTTCAAAAGTATAGGACTGGAAGTCGATATCTGTCAACCTAAGTTGTTAAACCAATTTTTTTCTTTTCAGTTAAAAGTCTAACATTGACGAAAATGGATCGCTTCAGTATCACACAACGCATAAAAATTATCAAAACATACTACAAAAATTGTGATTCTGCAACAAACACACATTGTGCTCTAAGAGGTTTACATAATCGTCCAACTACGCAAGCAGTTGGCAAAATTGTGAAGAAATTTAAAGAGACTGGAGCGGTTACAAATATTGTATTTTCGCTCGTTCCGCTGAAAATATCGCTGCTGCAAGTGACAGTGTTGCCGAAGAACCGAACGTGTCGATTCCTCGTCGTTCTCAGAAATTAGGACTGTCTTACGGCACATTATTGAAAAATACGACATGGAGAATATTTATGTGGTTTAAACAAGACTGGACACCAAGATCATGGAGATTTGACACCATTAAACTTTTTTTGTGGGGCTACGCAAAATACCTTGTTTATGCAGAAAAACCTTTAACTCTTGAGCACTTAAAAACCAACATTCGGAAAGGTATGGCTGAAATACCGCCCAATATGTGTCAAAAAGTGGTCGAAAATTACCTCAAAAGAATCAATGCTTGCAACAAACTTTATAATAAACAAGTAAGAAAGTGCTACAGTCGGTCAAGCCCGACCATACGATACCCTTCATCACTAAGGTCTAATGTGTTCTTTTTCCTATATAAAGACAAATATTTGCTAAATTTTGCCATCATACAAGCATTTTTTCTAAACTTATATATTTAAGCTGTTTCTGTCATTTGGACTTATATGAGAGCTAGGGTTAAATGTGGACCGATTATCTCGAAATTTGGCGACTTGATTACAGTTGTTACAAAAATTATGTATGCAAAATATTAAGTTAAAATTCTCATTATCTTCAGAGCGTTTAAGTGTTTTTTGTTGCATTTAGTGCGTTTTGACAGAAGAGTTTGTATGGGAGCTATGGTCAAAAGTGGACCGATTTCAACGAAATTCGGTACAGTGATTTAAGTTTACATAAACAGTATTTTTTTAAATTTTAATGGAAAAATATTGATATTTGTGGTCAATATATCAATTCCTGGGAAGTGGGACCTATGGGAGGTACCATAAATAATGGACCAATTTTGAGGAATTTCAATAGCCATGGTCTGTGCCAAATTTTATCAAATTAGAATTTAGAATTGCGACCTGTACTTTGATTACATGGTTTACATGGGGGTGCAGCCAGCCGTCCAGACGGACGGACTGACATCGCTAAATCGACTCCCAAAGTGATTCTAAGCCTATTGGTATACTAAAACGTGGGTCTAAGACAAATATTTCTATGCGTGACATACATCAGCACAAACTTATAATACCCTTTCCATCTATGGTGGTGAAGGGTATAAAAAGAAATATTATGAAAAAAATATTTTATATGTGTTTTATTTATGTTCACTTTTGAAACTGCTAAATGGATAACCCTGTACTTTGTAATTTTATGTTTCCAATCAATGTATAATTTAGCTTTTGTTTTAACATTTTTGAGTCTCAATAAATTAATAAAACATTTAAAAATTTTTCAAAAAGGTTTATCAAAATTTTGGGACATCAAACATTTAATTAAAAAGTTTTACTGTAGTGTATTGCACTAAGAATCCCAATTTATTACAATTATTTATTATTGTAATAATCCTCCACTGGGTATGGGAATGGAAAAAGTTTGTAAGTACTTATTTATAACTACATCATCATGTAATGTCTTCTTCATCCAATGAATAAGTAGTTAATATTCAATATTTTGGCTGTAAATCTCAGCAGTGACTAATTTTCCTGGATAATTCTTAAATTTGCTTCGAATGATGAAGTTTGTAACATAAAAAATTATGAAATATATTATGTTTTTCACACTAAAATTAATGGAAAACTAAATGAGTTATTGCATTCTGTTATTGCATTCTTATATCATCCCTTAAAAATAAAAATATCGCAAATAAAATGTAAATTAATTTAGCAGCGAATCTTAACCCTCGGCAACTGACGTGCACTCCAACAGACACCAACCGAGTAAAATGTTTGTAGTGAAAACTCAAGACTTCGAGACAAGTTACACCATGACTTTTCATATTACAAACCACAGACTCTGCAACAGTTGGTAATACTTGACACGGTTGTAAAGCCGATTGTAACATTTATGTGGTCGTTGGGGTTTGTTGTACAAAAGATAAAAACGAATTTTGATTTTTTTTTTGGGAAATTATAAGCTATATAAATGGTGTCTGATAGTCTACCACGTCGTTAGAATTGTGAGAACAATGTCACGTCAGTCGCATAGGGTTAAATATAATTATCTAAACCATCATAATTTTGTTCTTCAAGTTCATCATAATTTCGTTTAACAATCAGCATTTCGTTAGGGGTAGTTTTCAATTTTTTTTACACAAATTTTAAAGTTTTTATATGAAAACAAAAATGATAAAAAAAAAGTTTGGAATATTGAATTAAAAACAAAAAAGTAACTATTTTTTTGTATATAATTTAAACAAAAAAATACAGTTTTCTGTTTTGATTAACAAGTGTAAACTTAAGCCATGAAAATCAAGCAAATATGCAGGCAATGTGATATTTTGTTCATTTTTTTGTATTATTTAACAGGGAAAAATACTTTGTACATAAGGTCTACATACAGGACTTTTACCAAAGTATTCAATCCGCTTAAACATAAAAGTGCTATTATATAAATGAACAATTAAATGGAAAATGGTCGTTGGTTTTCACTCACTTTTTAAAAACAAGCCTGGATATAAAGATCAAAATATGTACATAATTTGATCCTATATTTTTTATAAGTTTTCTGTATATATTCGAGAACATTCTAGATTAGTTCCATATTTAAAGGTTTTACTGTACTGTTTTGTCTAAAAAATTATGTTTTTTTATAGTTTGTTTTACTGGATTTTTGGCCTTTTTTTTGTTGATTTTGCTGATGATGTCACTTTTTGTTTGAAAACTTCATATAGTAAAAAACATACATTTGCTTTGAAATACATTTATATAAAGTTTTTTTGTGGCTGTCACCACATAACGACTTTATAGCTAAAGCTTAATTCTGCTATTTTTTTCAGAGGGTGAAATTTAGCATTTAGCTGAAACAGTTCCAGCATTTAGCTGAAACAGTTCCAAACAAATTAACTTAAATTTTAATATATCGATCCAAATTGGATCAAGTGTAATTTTTTACCTTGTCAAATAAGAAAGAATTAAAGTCGGACAAGCCCCACTTTAATTATTGTCGAATTTATTCTCAAAACATCCCTTAATGGTTGCCAAAACAAAACAATTCGGCTGTGCCGAATCTTATATACCCACCATCGAATCGTGATATTTTTAAAAACATATCTCACAGCTAATTCAAAATGTGGACCAAATTCGAAAAAAATGTGTTACGCTAATTGGTATTGTTGGTAAAATCTTTGGACTAAATTCGGTTGCAGTAGCTTTATAGTTCAGCATTTAAAAGCAGGGTAAGAAAATATTCACGAGTGTGAAGCTCATTTGTCTAAATTCAGCACTTTCTCAAGAGTTGTGAGTAATATTTTTTTGTTTTGTAACACACAATTATGACTAAAGATTAACTTATACAACTCTCGCGCGTGAAGAGTGAATAAAATTTAAAAATCATTTCCTTATGCGCACGACTAAACTAAACTTCAACATAAGCAGGCGCATGAGCATCCACATTTGTCATTCATTCATTTTTAATTTAGTTAATTATCATTATTAGTTAATAACAATTGAGTCTTTTACATTTTCAGCAGGACAAATCTACGGTTACGAGGCCTAGAGATTTGTACTGTGAAAAAATTGCAGAAAAATAAATAATGTAATATTTTTTATTTATCAATACGGTTTTTGATAAATAAAAAACAGATTGAATCATTTTTTTTCAAAATATCAAAAACAAAATATCAAAATATTAAAAATACCTATGTATATGTATTTCTATGCACTTTTGTTTAAAGACCTTGCGATATTTTCCGCTGTGTTTCTTAAACCTAACACAGCCGAAAACTTTTTTAATTTTCGTAAATATCACGATCATTCAATAAACTCGTTAAAATGAGACAAAGCAGAAATTTAGTTAATATTTCTTCTAATGTGCCACTCACGGGCAAGTCGTGCGCTAGTCGTGTAAAATATTTTTTGTGAGTGGCACACAAAATGTGGTTTTCATTTTTTAGTTGATCGTGACTTGTGTAGAAAAAGTTTACTCTTGTCAACACGAGTAAGAGATGAATGTACAAGAAAAATTTGTTAATACCCATGACTGTGTGCGAGATTTTTATAAAAAGGAATTTTTGCACATGAGTAAATGTGTGAAATGAGTGTTCAAATCCTTACCCTGTTTAAAAGTAAGTGGATCTAAGTGGATTCCCTGGCAATTACTTTGACAAAATTTGGTCTCATAATCGGTTATAGTTTGACATTAATATGCTGTAAAATACTTTTCGTTATGTATAATAAGGCCAAACACGTTGATATGTAGTAGTGCGGCAGGTCCATATATTTATTTTGTCAGAGGTTCCTAATGCATCTACCGTATATAAAGTCTGGACTTAACATTAAATGATAGCACTGACTGGTATTTAAATAATTTTCATTTATGCAAAATTTAGTGGCCATAGCTGTCACAATTTATAATTTAATAGCTTTAACTGGCGTTTGTTTCATTTTAGTGGTTTCCGGGATTAGTTTTATATGAAAGCTATAGTCAAATATGGACCGATTCCTATAATACAATGTATATACTATCCAATTAAACTTCTCTATTCTAAATTAAGTTGTCATATCTATTATGTGATTCCCGGGGAGGGGTTATATGGAAGCTCTAACTAAATGTGAACCGATTTCGGTATTTTGGTATTTGTGTGTTTCCGTAAGTTTTTAATATGGGAGCTATGGTCAAATGGTGACTGATTGTGACATACACTGGCTATCATTGACATAAAACATCCTTGTGCTAAATTAAGTGGCCATTGCTATTATAGTTTATCATATATTGGCATTTATGTGTATTTTAGGTGAATTCTGGCTATTTTCGTAATTGTTTTGTATAAAAGCTAAGGTTAAATCTGAACCGATTAGCCTAGGCGAGATTATATTCAAATGTAAACCGATTTCGCTAAATCATCCTAAAATTTTATAAGGATTCAGAATATACATCAGTTTTGGTTTTTGAGCCAATATTAAAGAAGGTACAAACAGAATGGCAATCTTAATATACCCCCATTCGTTTTGATGGTGGGTTTTTTACACCCAAAGGCTGTTTATTAGGGTGATTTATTTTTACCAAAGGTTTGTTTTTAATTTGAATTTTCCTTTGTCCCGAGTCCTGTTATATATAAGATACATGTATATGTATACCGAATTTTAGGATATACAGCAATTATAAACAAAAAGTTACATTTTCGTGAAATTCGACGATTTCAAACCGCAGGTACAGCGAAACGGTTCATGATAAATAGTTTTTTATGACACAAATTCTAAAATTATAACACAGTACGACAGTTGTTAGTACACATGAGAAATGTTAACAGAATATGAAAATATGGCTAAGAATCAATTCCTGATCCGCCCTTTCCTCCAGATTACCCCTGGGTTATCTTATCCAGTTCTCAAACTTCAAGAAATGGCTCAGCGGAAAGAGAGCGACTAAATATCACAAGCTAATGCCTACTTATTTTAAAAATTTTTATAGGGATAACATTTTGATAGGGAATAAATAAAAGATAGGCCAAGATAGGTTAAGATCCACTTACCTACTTAGAATTATCAACAGTTTTCCAGCAATATTTTTGTATGTAATTTTTGTTTCAGCAGCAGCTGTATAGCTCCATGAAGTGCAAAACATCTTTATAGTTACTACTTTTATTGGCAAACATATTTCACTCTTTTACAATTGTAAGAAGACCAAATATTTGTAGAATATTTGTAATCAGCTGTTTTCTTGAGCGTAAATTGAAACACTCATCTTGAAAGAAAAATTAAAAGCAAAATCGTTTTAATTTTTAAATGTATGAGTAAACGTGTGTGAACAAATATAAATCTTATTTTTAAGTAATTGTAATAAGCACAGTGTACAAAGAGAGGCTTGGAAATTTCCAATTCCTTGCGCTCTCTTTGTATTCAGCCGTTGCTTACATCTTCCTTTCTTTAAGTTACCGCAAATTAAAAGTTAAAAGAATATTGTAACACAAGTTAGTGTATCCCAGTGGTGTCAATTATGATTGTGTAGGTGAGATTACTCTTGACTCTTACATTCCTAGCGGGACAAATGTGCGGTTGCGAGGCCTTGAGATTTGTACTGCGAAAAAAATGCAGAAAAATGCGAAAGCAAGTATTTTTTATTTATCAATGCGGATTTTGATAAATAAGAATAAATAAGAGGTTAATTTTATTTTTTTCTTGTAGAAACATCGTAGTCTTCACGATTATTAAATAAATTTTACTTTACCGTTATTGTCTAAATGATGAATAAATATAATTTGAACTTTGCAATAGGCAAATACAGTCAACATACATAAATACATTGGCTCACAGCTAATTTTATGCAGAAAAACAGATATTTAATTTTAAAATATTTCTCCAGTTTTTACTTGAACATTTGGATAGTTTAAATACAAAAAAAAAAAAATAATTTTTACAAAAAGCCTACATTAAGAAATTTTCGAAAAGATGCACCTACTACATATAAGGGCTTCAGCTTATTTCAACCAGCCTTTTTATAATTATTGTATATTTATTGATATAAATATATTATTTCAATTTAGAGGCCTCAAAACAGGCCTTGCGATATTTCCCGCTGAATAAGAGTGTTTCTCAGTAAAAAATCATATTTTACGCTCTCAAAATAAAAGAGTGTAAGTGTACATGTGAGTTTGGTTTACACAATTGTGTATGACGCTGACATCCCTGGTGTATCCCGAACAGCCAAAAGGTAATAACCTAAATAAATTAAAACTTTGAAACCCCCGCTAATTCCCCCGCATTTTTTTCTATAATATTTGTTGAAAAATATTTGCTTCTTAACCCCAACAGTGTGAATGTATTAATTCTTCCCTTCCCTGTAGTAAAACTGGGATCATGTGTCTCCATGTCGACACTTTGTGTAACATCAATTCAAATGTCCCCAATTTTAGTTCAGTACTGAAATAGTGAATATATAGAGACAACTATTCTAGTATATATCTGGTGACATTGTCAACGAATGTGTCAACATATAGGTATATCAATAGGCTCCGATTTGATCGCAATGTCTCCATTTGGACCAAAAGAACTACAAAGTCAATACTAAGTAAATAGTGGTAATGTCTACTGGTAGATTTCGTAGGAACTCTAAATGTTAAATGTCAATAGTAGATAACATTGGATGGGGCAAAATAGGCAAGTAGTACTGGAGACATTGTCAATAGCAAAACAGTATTGTTTCTCTGACGGCATTTACTGCAGGGTTTAGTCAACCTGGCACCATATGTTGACATGTCTACACTCTCGTCTCTATAGACAAAAAAAACAGTTAAAGTGTCTACAATTTTTGTTTTGAAAACAGGTAGAAATTATATAGAGACGACAGTACTAGTGTGTTTCTGGTGACATTGTCAACACAATTTCAACAGGCGAGTATTTTTTATTGTCTCTCTCTTATTAGGTAGATAATTTTCTTCTCTGAAATATCTGCTTTTTTTGTATTTCTTTATTGTTTAATTTAATTTTCTTAAAAAAATCTTTAATCAAATTTTGAAAAGTTAAAAAAGTGAATTAAAAAAGGTGATTAAAAAAATTAAAAAAGGTGATTAAAAACAAAAAATTAAAAATGAGTAAAAGAAATTACAGAAAACAAATTAAAAAACAAAGAAATTTGTACATTTGTAATTCTCAAAGAGAGGAAGAAATTGTAAATAAAAAAAAGAAGAAATTTTGGTCCCAAAGGAACTACTTAGTCTACAGTGCTGATAGATTTCGTAGGAACAGTCTACATTAAATGTCAATAATAGATAACGTGGACTGGGTACAATAGGTCAATATTACTGTAGACCACGTCAGTAGTATGTCAATACTGATTCGCTACAGTCTCTTTATATGAGAACTCTCTCTGAGAGTAATACATATTTTTCTCTCACGTATCATATGGACCAAAAGAACTAGAAAGTCAGTACTTATTCAATAGTTCTGAAGTCTACTGGTGGATTTTGTAGGAACTGCAAATGTTAAATGTCTATAGTAGATAACATTGGCTGGGGTATAATAGGTTACTAGTACTGTTGACTATGTCAGTAATAGATCAGTACTGTTTCACTGCCGGCATTGACTACAGGGTTGAAAGGCAAAACTTGATCATGTAACCCTCAAATTATGTAAAAATCTATGTTTTATGTAAAAATTTAGGGACTTATTGACCATCCCTCGTATAAAGGATTTTTATTAAAATCAGCTATTTGCTAATAACTATTAAAGAATTACTGAATGTTATTTTTTTTAAACTTACTCAATTTCAAACATTCCAAACATGGATATAATATATTACAAAAATACAATATTTTCTTTGAATTACAGACATAAGTACATACATATCGCACTTGTTCAACAAGAGGGTATTAACTCAAAATTTTTAAATTTTCACTTTTTAGAAGAAATTGATGTTTAGTGGTCTTATCTACCCATTGTAAAAATCTGACATCATTTTCACTATAATTTCGCCAAAAAACTACAGTTTTACCCCTCTTCTTTTTATGAAAGTAGTAGTAAAATAAAATAGCTTTTTGACTCTACTGAAAATTTTTAAATTTTGAGTTAATACCCTCTTGTTGATCAAGTGCGATATGTATATTTATTTGCGTTTGATCAGAAAAGTTTTTATTTGACAAAAGAAACATTTTTTTTGTTAATTTGTACATTTTTCTTCTCTAGTTCTTTTCTAGCTACTCTACGTTTACACTTGACTTATTATGTCAAAGAAAACGCAAGATTCTCAAGTAAAGAAGATGTATTTGTACTCGTATATAAAAATGTAAACTATGTAATATCAACAATGTACTCTTACTTATGTATTTGTAACGTATTTTGTACTTACTTTTACTTGCATTAATGGCCAAAGGCAAAACTTGGCTAATTGTTGCAAAGATGATAGAACTCAGATAAATTTATATGGGCCTTTTATGGCCCCATGTTTCTCCTAGGAACTATGGGAAAATATATATGGGGGATTTCACATCAAGCGACCGAATTTTTAAAATCGATGTTTTCCGATTTGTATGAAACTTAAAACAAGTTTTTCCTATTCCTAAAAGGGTTTCTGAGGTAGAGGGTATTAAAATTTGACATTTTTTCAAAACAGGTGTTCCTTCTCATCCGTGTAACACATTAGTTATTGGTGAAAGCAAAACTCGCCCCAAACTAATTATATATCCATTTCTACAATCTTCTTAATTTGTGTACCCTTCACCAATAAATAAAAATTATACCGATCGACTCAGAATCGGGAGGAGAATCGATTAAGCGATTTCCGTCTGTCTGTCTGTTAAAATCAAGTTTCTAAAGCCCCTGGAGGATGGACCAACATAAATTATATATCAGATCGGTCCATAAACACCACAAAATATAAAAAAAAAAACAAAAATTAGACGAAAATTTTAAAATTTTTGATTGAAAAACACTTTTAAATAACAAGAGAAAAAAGATACTCCTGGTGTACGAGTGATAATATATTATATATTAGATTTTAGGATTTTTAGCACTCTGTAAAATCTTATTAAAATCGGTTCATAAACAACTGAGATATCGCCAAAACACTAAAATTTGATGTATCGCAAATTGCCCAAAGTACGCATTAGAGAAAGTTTGTTGAAAAAATTAAATGCAGAAATAGGAAAAACCATCTTCCTGGAGCACGAACATACATAAATTTTATATCGGATTTTAGGAAATTCCCCCGCCATGCACGTTATTAAATTTTATCAAAAGCAGTCCATAAACAACTGACATATCGCCAAAACACTAATTTTGATGTACAGCAAATTGCAGAAAGTACGGGTCTAAGTCCCGTTTCACACGAATCAGGTTTAAATTTCTTTTGAATCTGCATTAACGTTCACACGCGAACATTTTCTTCATCAGTTTTTATTTTATTTTCCTTAATATTCATACAAATTTTCAAAATTTTCGAAAACTTGATGTATCAATTTTAATTCTGTCATTTTTTTCTCATACAAATTCAAGACTTGATAAGCCAAACCTGACTAATGTAAAAGTAGACTAAGAAAATTTGTTTACATTTTATAAGTAGTGTTTCAGAGATATCAGGTGTTTATGGACCGATTGTGATGAAATTTGACAGCGTCCTTTGAGGGAGGATGTCCTAAAATCTGATATATAAACTCCACAAACTTGATTGTGAATACCATTCAAATTGTACCGATCGACTCAGAATCGGCAGGAGAATCGATTTCGCGACGTCTGTTTGTATGTTCGTCCGTCCGTCTGTCTACCTGTCCGTCCATCTGTCTTTCCGTTTGTCTGTTGCAGTTAAGTTTTTGGAGCTCCTGTTTTGTCGATATCTCAGATGTTTATTTTGATCAAATTTAATAGCGTTCTTCGAAGGGGATTAAATAAATTCTGATGCATTCGGTAATTTGTGGTAGATATAATTTAGTGTTAAAGCGCTACTTCATGTTTTTTGATCGACAATGATGAAAATCAGGGTGGGACGATATCTTTAAATTTTATGTAAAATGCATTTGGGTATACCTTCCAGACACTGCATTTATCTTAATTTTGTGTCTGACTTTTGAATATTATGATAATATTTGAGAATGTATTATGTATCAAATTATAGGTAATCTTCCTAGGAAGTACAAAGAATGCAGCTAAGTACATGATACCAGTTCAAAACCTACATATGTATCTCACATATCAACGAAAATTTAAATTTTAAATTCCATTCACTTTTGACAATTTCTCCCGTATAACTTTGCCTAAGGCAATCTCTTAGTAGGTAATAAATGACAAATTATAATAGATACGATGATGACATTTAGTATAAAGACGTTGTACAATATCTTTATTCAGCGCGATAGCGCCTAAAATAAACTTTCTAGAGGTACAATATTTGATAAAAGTATTTCTGAACTCTCGAAAAGTTCGGTATTGAAAATGGGCGAACTCAGTTCACATTTAGTGAAATCTCCCAAATAACACCGACCGGGAATCGCTTTACTGCTGATAAATTAAAACACATTATAATTGCACAGACAGATCGGAAGAACAATACATCCCAAATATTATTGATGAAGTATTCATCTTGATTATTTAACTAACTTCAGATTAATAAGTAAATCTTCAATAACTTTTCCGACAAAGCTGATACCCATCCATTCAAAAGCTATATATTTCGCGTATGTATCTAAAACTAGGAGTATATACCCTACAATCCTAAGGCTTGTATATATTGACAAAACAATTATTGTTAAAGCTTTGATCTAAATCGGTCCGCTAATTTCAGAGTTCTACATAACTTATCAAGAACTTTTACTAGTTGGATGATACGTACGAATTAAAGTACACAACCCTCACTGGGCACTGCGTTTTTGGGTTGCATGCCAGAATACTTAATCTTCATCAAATCGATGTGCTCTTGCAAATCTAAGGACATCTACATTTGGAAGCATATTTTCTGCATGGTTTATCTGATCTATCGAATTAAATGTTCGTAAAATAGACACATATATCGAAACTACTGGCTGGCTTAAATAAGCATTCTCTACTTATCTTTCTCAAAGGTACCACTTTAGAACTCAAGTGACGCTGCCTTCGACATCAGCCACCTTTCCAACTTAACCTTTGGGTCCATAACTATTCGAGATGATGACGCCACCTAAAAGCTTTTCGTTTTCCGACTCTTAATTTTAAAGACTCTTTGCATTTAATATTAGTTTAGGTTTTAAAATGGGACAAAGACTATTGACATTTGCGGATGTAACTGTATCTAGGTACATCCCCCAAGTGTCTGTTTCGTAGAACAACGACTTGGGTCCAAATATTGAAACAAATGAAGACGAAATATGAAAAAAACGTGTTTTTTTTACGATTTTTTTACGTTTTTTTAAATTTGCATGTCAAATACGATTAGAAGCGCAAACTTGCGCTATTAAAATATTATATTCAGTATACCTGAAGACTTATTCCGAAGAGTACAAAAATTATTCGAGTTGAAAGTCGCTTTCAAAGCATTTAAAACTGTTTGATTTTTGCCCATATACATGCAATTATTGCTCGTTTGAATAATTTTCTACAATTAATCAAGTTACTCGAGTAAAAACATGTTAATACCATAAAATATGATAGCAACAAACGGAGTAATATGACCTTAAAGAAGTAGTTAATAGGCTTTAAATTATTTTTTTTATTCTGAAGTACTAACTTTCCCTTTCCTTAAATGAAAAAATAAAAACTTAATTCCTTTTTTATTTTATTCAAAAATTTCTGTACAGCTAAACTTCCACTTTTAGAATAAAATAAAAACTAGAGTTCGTAAGTACATACATATCTCTTTAAAGTGGAATGAAATTGGAAATATGAAATATGTACTAAAGTGTCTTTGAAAATTGAAAGTCATTTTATAGAAGGACGTACTCAATTTGACCAAAATACAAAGTTTCATTCAGATCGAATATCGGAAAAGCGTACCGACTTGACACCAAAGTTTGGATATCCCAGTTAAATGGGAAAAATTAGGGGTTTCTCCAGATTTATTAAAAATGTCTCTACTTAAGATATCTTCTTAAATACATTTTTAACACCATGTTACAGGTAACAAAATGAGCTTTCCAAGAAGAAGTACATTTTAGCACGCATATTACACATTCTTGAGTTGTTTTTTGTCAGTTTAAAACTGGA
Source organism: Stomorhina lunata (assembly GCA_933228675.1). Classification (NCBI taxonomy): domain Eukaryota; kingdom Metazoa; phylum Arthropoda; class Insecta; order Diptera; family Rhiniidae; genus Stomorhina; species Stomorhina lunata. The sequence continues at coordinate 77,045,833 of OW121742.1, read as the reverse complement.
ACCATTTTGAGGTTATGGGTTCGCAAGGGTTAATTTAATTATATAAAAATTAAATTGTTTCTTTGAACAATTTGTTAAATTTTCATTGAAATATAACAATAAAAACCTTCTTTTTTCGTCCTATGCAAAAGAAACTTAATGTTAGCCCATTGCAAAATATCTTGAGGTCTTAAAAAAGGAAAACCAGTCAAATTTTTAAAAATGTATTAAAAACAGCCACGGAAAATAACTGTTCTTCTTAAATTTTTGATTAAAAAAATCAACCAGAAGGAGTTATCGTAGAAAAAAACAAAAATACCGCTTGGATGGCCTTGGTCAAGATATTTATAATCTAAGATACTTTTTATTTTTTTACTTTTATTTTAAAAGTCAAAAATAAAAGTTATTTTATAACTTTTATTTTTAAAATCAGAAATAAAAGTTATTTTTTAACTTTTACTTTTTAAAATCAGAAATATAAGTTATTTTTTAACTTTTACTTCTTGAATCAGAAATAAAAGTTATTTCCTCACTTTTTTTTTTAAAGAAATAAAGTTATTTTTACAGGAAATTTTCGCATTTTTATAGGAAATTTTCTCAAAATTTGCTATTTTTATAGGAAATTTACTCAAAATTTCTTATTTTTACAGGAAATTTTATCAAAATTTCCTATTTTTATAGGAAATTTGCTCAAAATTTCCTATTTAATTAGGAAATTTTCTAAAAATTTCCTATTTTTATAGGAAATTTTCTCAAAATTTCCTATTTTTATAGGAAATTTTCTCAAAATTTCCTATTTTTATAGGAAATTTTCTCAAAATTTCCTATTTTTATAGGAAATTTTCTCAAAATTTCCTATTTTTATAGGAAATTTTCTCAAAATTTCCTATTTTTATAGGAAATTTTCTCAAAATTTCCTATTTTTATAGGAAATTTTCTCAAAATTTCCTATTTTTATAGGAAATTTTCTCAAAATTTCCTATTTTTATAGGAAATTTTCTCAAAATTTCCTATTTTTATAGAAAATTTTCTCAAAATTTCCTATTTTTATAGGAAATTTTCTCAAAATTTCCTATTTTTATAGGAAATTTTCTCAAAATTTCCTATTTTTATAGGAAATTTTCTCAAAATTTCCTATTTTTATAGGAAATTATCTCAAAATTTCCTATTTTCATAGGAAATTTTCTCAAAATTTCCTATTTTTATAGGAAATTTTCTCAAAATTTCCTATTTTTATAGGAAATTTTCTCAAAATTTCCTATTTTTATAGGAAATTTTCTCAAAATTTCCTATTTTTATAGGAAATTTTCTCAAAATTTCCTATTTTTATAGGAAATTTTCTCAAAATTTCCTATTTTTATAGGAAATTTTCTCAAAATTTCCTATTTTTATAGGAAATTTTCTCAAAATTTCCTATTTTTATAGGAAATTTTCTCAAAATTTCCTATTTTTATAGGAAATTTTCTCAAAATTTCCTATTTTTATAGGAAATTTTCTCAAAATTTCCTATTTTTATAGGAAATTTTCTCAAAATTTCCTATTTTTATAGGAAATTTTCTCAAAATTTCCTATTTTTATAGGAAATTTTCTCAAAATTTCCTATTTTTATAGAAAATTTTCTCAAAATTTCCTATTTTTATAGGAAATTTTCTCAAAATTTCCTATTTTTATAGGAAATTTTCTCAAAATTTCCTATTTTTATAGGAAATTTTCTCAAAATTTCCTATTTTTATAGGAAATTATCTCAAAATTTCCTATTTTCATAGGAAATTTTCTCAAAATTTCCTATTTTTATAGGAAATTTTCTCAAAATTTCCTATTTTTATAGGAAATTTTCTCAAAATTTCCTATTTTTATAGGAAATTTTCTCAAAATTTCCTATTTTTATAGGAAATTTTCTCAAAATTTCCTATTTTTATAGGAAATTTTCTCAAAATTTCCTATTTTTATAGGAAATTTTCTCAAAATTTCCTATTTTTATAGGAAATTTTCTCAAAATTTCCTATTTTTATAGGAAATTTTCTCAAAATTTCCTATTTTTATAGGAAATTTTCTCAAAATTTCCTATTTTTATAGGAAATTTTCTCAAAATTTCCTATTTTTATAGGAAATTTTCTCAAAATTTCCTATTTTTATAGGAAATTTTCTCAAAATTTCCTATTTTTATAGGAAATTTTCTCAAAATTTCCTATTTTTATAGGAAATTTTCTCAAAATTTCCTATTTTTATAGGAAATTTTCTCAAAATTTCCTATTTTTATAGGAAATTTTCTCAAAATTTCCTATTTTTATAGGAAATTTTCTCAAAATTTACTATTTTTATAGGAAATTTTCTCAAAATTTACTATTTTTATAGGAAATTTTCTCAAAGTTTACTATTTTTATAGGAAAATTTCTCAAAATTTACTATTTTTATAGGAAATTTTCTCAAAATTTCCTATTTTTATAGGAAATTTTGTCAAAATTTCCTATTTTTATAGGAAATTTTGTCAAAATTTCCTATTTTTATAGGAAATTTTGTCAAAATTTCCTATTTTTATAGGAAATTTTGTCAAACTTTCCTATTTTTATAGGAAATTTTGTCAAACTTTCCTATTTGTTTAGGAAATTTTCTCAAAATTTCCTATTTTGATAGAAAAATTTCTCAAAATTTCTAATTTTTATAGGGAATTTTCTCAAAATGTCCTATTTTTATTTTATTTTAAGCGTGTTAATGGTAAAAAATAACTTTAATTTTTGATTTTTAAAATAAAAGTTTAAAAATAACTTTTATTTTTTATTTTTAAAATAAAAGTTAAACAATAATTTTTGTTTTTGATTTTTAAAATAAAAGTTAAAAAATAATTGTTATTTTTGATTTTAAAAATATAAGTTTAAAAATAACTTTTATTTTTGATTTTTAGAATAAAAGTTAAAAAATAACAATTATTTTTTGACTTTTTCGTGAAATATTTTGGGAAACCCTTAATAATTAGGAAACCTTTCAATCAATATTAAGGTTTTATATATCGTTGGAGAGCTTATTTTGTTAAAAATGTATTAAAAAAGATATCCTAAGTAGAAACATTTTTAAGAAATCTAAAGAAACCCCCAATTTTTCCCATATAACTGGGATGTATAAACTTTGGCGTCAAGTCGGCACGCTTTCTCGATATCCGATCTGAATGAAACTTTGTGGGGTCAAATGTAAAAAAAATTAGGGAGTACGTCTTTCTGTATAGCAAAGTTTAATTTCCACCATACAAGGGTGGGACACTCTAACATTTTAAGACAAACATAGCTTTTTAATATAACTAAGAAAAGTTTGTTGAAAAATGTCGCTTTAAGTGAAATCATTCTCCTACATTGTAAAATGTTTGATAAGTTTTACAAACTTACTGGACACCAAGTTCATAGAACCGTTTTAAATAAAAAGGAGAAGTATCGACATGTCCTGCGAATAATAAAACCAGGTTGTTCTTACAAAGGATAACGCAACGTTGGAGTTTTTTTTTTATAAATTTTTGTAAGGTTTGGACTAGGTTTAGTACTATTGTTGTAAACTTTACCAGCAAGTATAGAGTAGTAACGATTTCAGCACATAATATACTACATATAGTGTTTTTACTTACTTTATATAACTTTTTTAAATTTATCTTTACGAAAAAATGAAGCAATAAAACTACAATAGAAACTAGTAAAGGACGAAAGAAGGTTTTTTCATTGTCGAAGATGCTTGATATGAAATGTCTTAAACGACAATGAAAGACTTGGAAAATAAAATAGAAACAATCTAAAAACAAAATTTGAAGTTCCCAAGACAAGTGCTGCATGCAATAATACGAAAAACCAATAAAATAATATATGTATGAACATTAGGTTGGGTCAAAACTTACTTTTGGTATATCATTCTAATAATGACATTATTTTACTCTGATACGTGAACCGTGTAGTGCATGTAAATAAAATAAAAACTATAATAGATTTGTTTAATGATATAAACTAGGTTTAGATTTCATTACTACCAAAAACTGTAGTTTTCATGTTTTTATTCTCTGGACTTCGATCGATAGAATTAAAATATTGTTACGTTTTTCTATTAAAAACGTGGAAGAAATTCTTTTTTGCAAACAACCGAAAAAAAAAATAAAACACTTTATGTCGTTTTACAAATTAATCGTTTTACTAACATTAGAGTTCATCACTTAAACACACTTCACAAAATTGCTTTACGAATATTCTTAGTCTCACTGTTCTCTTATACGCGTCTCAATTAAAACTGATCCCACAATATTCGTTTATTGGCCTTATATAGTATAGAAGAGAGTTTCTAGCATTTTCTGCATACGTAAACAAATAGTTGGTGTAGTTGATCACACTAACAATGTGGCTTACTAAAGTTCATGCATGTTCCAATACATTCTCACATGATCACGAACACGCTCACACACACGCATTATCTACAAAAATTCGGAATTGTTAAAATATTCCAAAATAATTGATAAATATAGTCAAATACTAAAGATTTTCATTACTTTACAAATTACTTACAGGCCATTGTATTGCAAATCATGTCTTAATTTGGAATTTTTTTATTCTGAAGTATTAATTTGCAATCAAAGTAAAAAATCTGGTATTTTGCAAATTTTGGGCTGGCAATGGGCACGCTTTTCCCCCATCCGATTGACCTCAATAAATAAATCCATAAATAGTTTACTGCTTTCAATTCCGCAACAATCGATCCTCTTCACTAGGGTGCCCCTTATTTTAGAAAAATGCTAAATCTCACTCTCCCAAAAATGTTCTATTTAACAAAAAACATGTTATTAAAAATTATTATTATATTCCAAAAATACTCAAATTATTCCCCATACAAATAATGTTTACAGTTTGTGGAGCCACGCCTTTCCCTGCGCAAGCTACCAACAATTTTTCATAACACTTTTTTATGTTACGTACAACATTTCTGGAGGAAGTTAATGCGAATTTTCGAATTTTTGTAAAATAAGGTGCACCCTATTCTCTACGTTCTAGCAGCTGCACCAACAAGACGGCCTCTTCCCAGTGGATCCCAACGTATTTTAAGCAATGTTGATATTTGGCCTTCGAAATGTATTAAATATGCACCTCCATTTCCGCCAACAAACCTCTACAGAAGCAGGGATTTGGTTTGTCGCTTTCAGTAGGCCTTCATATCTTATGCGATTCGGCCATATGATTTGTTGAAAGTCGCCCATATATGAAAAATACTTCATACAAAACCAACTCTTAAGTCACTTAAATACCCCGAAAAATCATAAAAACCTTCAAAAACCTAAATAGGTGAAAGATGGCCGTGCAATTGATCAATTCTTGACCTCGGTAGTTATAAAAATTTGCTTTTTTTTCTAACCAAGTTTTGAAAGTGGTTAAAAGCCTTGTGCTGATAAAATGCTATAAAAAAACTATTTATTAATATTTGAATTTAGTTTTCTCTAAAGAAAGATTGGACTTTGACATAAATGTTAAAAATCGGTACATTATTTACACATATGGGCAAATCCGAAAAACATTAAACCATGAACAAAATTTTAAAACTGTCAAAATCGCGTATTTGTGTTTATGGAAAAATTAACCATATATTGATCCTTTAGAATATATAATGGATACAATTTTTGATTGCTCTCTTCGTGAATGGCAGCTCATTGCACCCATCTCGAATTTTTATACATTTTTTAAAATAATAGGTTTTTTAAGAGTTCATAAGAATCGCAAAAACATCTATTTAGGCATCAAGTTTTAGTAGGGGCTCAAAGTCTGCTTAGTTTTATACAATTAGATGTAAAAACCCAAATTAAAAGTAATTAGAGTGATATAAATAACGTCAAGTAAAAAAGGGCTCAGAGTATGTAGCGTCCGTCACAGAAATAAAGGTTTTTTTTAATTCGACAAGTGCAATTTTTATTTCTTCTCCAATTGAACTTGGTTCGTAAAGAGAACTTATAGTATGTATTAAATTAGGCTAAAAATATATAGATGTTTATATAGCATTTTACAGAATAATATGTATCGGAAAGTGTGTAGCGTCCGTCACAGCATATATTTTTTACAAAATGATATTTATTAAATACAAAATTTACGAACACATGTCTGTCTTATTCATAAAGCAATAACACTGTCTATATCCACAGATTTAATTTAAGACATTAGGTGTTCAAAAAATACACAGTGAGGCAAATTTGATGATTTTAAAATTTTATTTTTTTTTGATTTTTGGGACACTCTAACATCTAGCCCCAGCATTCTTGGGACGAAAAATAAGATGTAAAAATTTTAAAACTTTAAGTATATATGGCCAAGGCCGTGGGCTGGAACGTCACCAGTTTACGCAATTTTCGACGTATATTTGATGAACAAAGTAAAAAAGTAGCGATAACTTTTGTTCACTCAAAATATATTCTCAGGCTGTAACTTTGGCGCAAAAAAATGTGCTTCTATTTCTTGCAAATTAAAAGTTACAGCCATTTGAAGTTAACTGGAACGTCACACTAAAAAAAGTGGTCTAAGAGCTTGTACAACATTTTCCAAAATTTCGTAATGTTTTCAAAAACCTGGACACGTTTCCCTCTAACATATCGTAGGTGAAAGATCAAAGAATACTCTACGCACAAAAAATTTATAAAAAATTGCATTTATAGTTGTTTTGGATGCAAAAATGCGAGACTGGAACGTCACCAAAAAAAAGACTGGAACAACACATAAAGTTCTCTTACTTAGGAGCCATGCAAAAACGACCAATGTGAATAAATAAAACACTAAAATTTACTTAAAAAATTTTATTTGATTATTTTTTATTGGATAAAAAAAAACAACATCACTTCATGTTTGATTATACTATTCAGTAGGTACGTAAATTCTTTCAAAAACAATATTAAGTGAAAGTATTTTCTCATAAAGTTGTAAAGAAAAAATTAAATAAAATAAAATACAAACCGATGCTCAAAAATTTTGATATATTAATACTTCACAAATGTACTCTCTTTGTTTTGTGAGGCTTTGGACTGTAAACAAACAAATGACAATTACAAAAGCACTAGATAATAAGAAAAAAATTTTCATTGAATTCCCCTTTTCCGCGGCCTTGGCTATATATGTATTTAGCCGTTTTGTGAAATATTACATTGTGCCCAAAAATCGCATTTTAACCGCGAACATGAAAAGGATGGAGATGAAATTCGGGAACAAATAAAACCATTACCTTCACTGATTTACGAATCTTTAAACAAAATATGAAATATGATTTTTTTCCTAGTAAGAAACATTCAAGTAAAAACTGTATTGTCCGTCACGTAGCTTCCGTCATTTATGGATTTTTGGTGAAACTTGAAACTTTAAAATATTTTATAAAAGCTGGTTTGTAATCCTCTGATTTTCCTCTATCTTTAAAATATCTACAATTTTTTTTATTACTATGACCGATTTGATGAAAATTACAAAAACAAGTGTTGAAAAAAAAGTTACTTCCATTTTTTGTAGCGTCCGTCACAGCACTTTAAAAGCGAATATCTTTTTCATCCAAAAGAAGTATGTAAATTAAAAAATGCCATTCGATAGCACAATCGAAATCTGAAATCTGTGCAAAGATATCTAGTGTAGAACGACAATGGGATACATTTAAGTACAACAAAATCCGTACAAATGTATCGTCCGTCACGAAGAAGTATTTTTGAGGTCAAAACTCGACAAAATGGCGATAAATCGGCAAATCTGGCAATCCTGTCTTTAGTCATTTTACAAATTCGTTATTAAACACCTGATCATTTTCGCTGCTACTATTTAGTACAATTGCAAGTATGCTTATGTTTTAGTGTACACCACTGTTATAAGTTTAAAAAACGTTTGAATTTTTATGCAACAACAATAAAAAAGCTTTGTTGTTGTTGTTGCTTCTAGTAGAAATACACACGTTCATGGGAGTATCCTTAAGTTTTTAAGTGTATTCAAGCGAAGATTATTTTTTGTTCTATGTGAAAATTGTTTTACTCTAATTCTTTTGAAATTATTTTTTTCCTGGTAGTGGTGAAATTTTTGGTAGTAGTAGAATAGTATTATTATCATGACGAAGATGTGATGATGCTGACATCTTACGTTTTAACTTTTACTTGTAGCTGAGTTGCAATGCATTTGTTTTGGAGGTACTTTTTGCATATTTACATTTATTTTACGTTTTTTCTGTTATTCATGTTATTTTCATTTCTTTAACTTCTTCCTTAGCTTTTAAAGTTTTTTTTTCTGCTGAAATTCTCAAAGCTGTTGTAAGGTTTTGTACGTTTTCTACATATATATATATTGTTATATGCTTCACTCTTTGCCATTGTTGCCATTGCCAAAGGACATGAAGCATCAAAATACTCTAACTTTATACGAGTACATGCGTTCGTGTGAGTGAAATACTTAAGCCATTTGCTGTGTTGGTAGGTCAACGCACGAACAAAAGCCACTTTTGCAGTTGCTTTTGCCGATTTGATCAAAATTGAAATAAAATAGAAAAAGTTTAAAAAATAGCAAATAAAAACCTGGAAACAATAAAAGTAAAAACAATTACGAAATTATTTTAGGCGGTCAATCCCGACCATGTGATAATCCACCATTGTATTCAAAAATGGAACGATTATTCACAAAATAAAAATTCATAAAGGCATTTTCCGGCATTGGGCCTTGTCTGGGAGCTAAAGGCAAATGTTTAAAGAACAAGAACTTATTAACTGGAGTCTGTTTCCCATATTAGTCGGACAGTATATAATTGACCTCATCTGTAGTGCGATTCAGTGCTGACAACTGCGAATGGGATCTGTCCTTTTGAATCGTTGGGTCCTATAACATACGAAATTTTAAAATGTCCATATTGGTCGGCCTGAGGCAGTATTTACAACTAACTTGATAGTTATTTATAAATGCACTTAATTATTTTCACAAAAATGAATAACTGAAAACAGGGGCTTTAAAAGTCAGGATTTAAAGTCTCAGGACGTAAAGAGTGTCAGCTACTTTGGTGGATGCACCAGGCAGGCTCGTGTCAAGTTGATGACCATAATGATAAAGCATTGTGCCCGATGTAATGTCTTTACCATAGAAGATACTGGAGGTTTGTGGGTCAGTTATCCCAACCTACCTGTCAAAAACTGGAAGGTAGTAAAAGTTTTTTTAACCTGAAGGTACTCTAAGAAGAATAATGGTCCTCAAGCAAAAAGCCTAAATCAGAAGTGAGGAATGATTTTCTGCATAACTAACGTGGTGAAGGCAAGGAGATATCAGTTGATCGGATCCCTAAGTAGCTTATACTTTGAGTGATGCGTACTACTTTTACAAAAACTCTTTAGGTAAAAATGGGGCTTAAGATTAATAGCTGTGTTTTGAATTTACGCAACCATTGAAAGTCCCATTCCAACATACGGTTGTGTAGTCTATTGGAAAGTTCTCTAGTATGGTTGTGTGAGTCGGGTATACTAAGATATAGTCTGCCCATACCAGAATATTGAGCTTAACAGATTCCTTGGGCTTGGAGCCAGGCTCACCACGATCTGACTATTTAGTCAAGGTGCTGCACCGGAGGTCGTAATTTTAGACAGAATCGATTAGATTGGTCACATATCGCTGTGTCAACGCAATTCGATCTTTGTTAATGGTTCCAAGATGGATTTCGGCACTGGTTTGACTGTGCAGACGAGTGTAGTGTCTTCCAGGCAGAGATTTTTGCTATATGTGAATAGTTAGGCTGCCTTTGAGGAGCTTCAAAGACAAACTAGTTAAGAAATGTAAAATAGAACTGATAGAATTGTCGCTCAAATACAGGATTAAACTGTCTTGGGTTCCGGGCAATTGCGATATCAAAGGTAATGAAGTTTCCGACGAGGCGCAATACTAGTGTTGAGCTAATATTTAAGTCAAAGAGTGATGAATATAACTCCTCTTAGTCGTCACTTTTACATGGTATACAAGTCTTGCATCAGCAAGGAAACCACAAGGGCCTGGAGTGAGTGTAGTGTCTTAAAAGGCAGAGATTTTTACCATGTCGATAGTCTGGCTGCAAGGACAAAGCATTACTCGAAATGTTGATTAGAACTGATAGAACTGTCGCTCAAATACAAGATAAAACTGTATTGGGTTCTGGGTAATTGCGACATCAAAAGTAACGAAGTTGCCGACGAGGCGCAAGACTTGGCTCGAGCTAAGATTTGAGTCAGAGAGTGATGAATAAACCCCTCCTATTATTCACTTTTACATGACAATCAAGTCTTGGATTAGCAAGGAAACCACAAGTCCTTGGAGCGAGATGTAGATTATCTAGGGCCTTATGCCCCAAGTTGTTGCTAGATCTTAAGAGGAGAAATCTCAGAAGATGCATAGGCATTATAACTGGCTACCGTGCCTTTAACTCTAGGCTAAACAGGTGGAATAGGAGAATTCCGGACATTTGCAGATAATGCTTCGATGATGACTTGTTCAAATCAGTGAAACATATTCTTTGTCACTTTCCAAGGCTCCAGCATCGTAGGGTAAAATATCTGAGGGACAGTTTTTTGTAGAGCTTTAGGATTAGCAGCAGTGTAAAATGAATAATATTGTAGGATTTATAATTTGTCTTAATTGGCGTAGATGTATGTTTTTTTGTAATTTAGGACTCAGGGAATGACCCCTACTTATGCAATGCATTGTGTTGGAACTAGGAAAATGGATTATGGGAGGGTGGATAGATGGAGTAATGTTTATGGACATTTGATTTGAATTTCTCTATATTGCAACTGGCAGGGACAATTTCTGGCCAATTCGGTCAATCGATTACGAAGGGATGAGCTCTAACAGATGGACGTCTATTGTGTAAAAAATTGGAGTTTGGGGAACGAGTTCCCTGATTTCATTGGAGCACATTCCGAAGTAGTAACGATAGAACAGTATGACACAACCCACATTGTTATTCTGACTCCACCTTTATAACATAACCTAACCTAGGCTCTGAGTGTAAGTTGAACCTGAGCCGGTTCTTAAGAATAGAGATCAGGATGACCTCGATTCACTGTTATTTCGAGAACCGAGAATGATTAAGATTAAGCTCCATCGCTACAAGGCAGCAACTGATGCTCTGCTCCTTATTTTGCCAATCAAGAAACTCTGGATTTGTAGGTTGTCACTAAAGGGCAACAAGCTACATGCTAATGGTAGTAGGTAGTTGGCATGTTTCTCTGTTTTGGAGTTTTCTTATCTTATAAATATATTTGGAAAGATTTGGATGAATAACTCAGTATCATTGAGTGCATTATAGGTCCTTATCGGAAATTTAAAATGTACCTATTAAGAAATACTCACTACAAAAACTGTTGTTATTAAACATTTCCATTAATCCAAGACCAAGGTTTTTATTTGAGAGACGGTCTAGCCACCAAAATATGTTATTGCATTGCAAGGAAATGAAAAAAAAAGCTAAAAAGGATAGCAGCAAAGCAAATATCATTTCCCTTTACGTTTTTTTCTGCTGCTCCTGATGTTTTACTTTTTCTATTTCTCAATTTGCTGTTGGCATTGCTCTGAATTTATTTCATTTCTTCTTTTGAACAATTTTCAATTTCGCTTTTATCATCTTTTTTCTTTTGCATTTTGTTCAAATGTTGGTAATATTTAGTAATTTGTTTATTTCCCACATTGACTGCAGTTATTTCTTTCGAAATTTGAAAAAAATTTCTGTAGTAGAGAAACGCTGCTTTGCAATCCAATAAAAATGAAATGGAAAATTAAAATGAAGTGAACTTCACTTTTCATTCTTCTTCATATTTTCTTGTTTTTCCGTTTTAATAATTAAAATATGTACCCACTTTCAACATAAACGCAGAAACATGGAGAAACTTTAATAATTAAATATTCTTTATAATTAAACATTATGTTATAAACGTTTATACTCTTGTACTTGTACAACTGCGTTTAATTTCAAAAATAATGAGAGTTTGCCCCTATGAAAGAAATAGAGGGCATTTACATCCATCTTCTTCATACTTTCACTTTATTAAAAGGACTCTCGTTTCGAGGGTATCACATGTATTGTATCCTTGTCGGCAATTGAACTTATTTTAGGGCTAAAGCTGTTACTGGGGAAATATAATATTAACAATTATTTGCCAACAATATTTAAAAAGTTGCTTCTACTTTAACAAAAATTACTAAACAGGATAATGATAATTATGAAATGGATCTAAGTACTCGCAAAGAGATTTGAATGCTTATTTAGACCCCACTGTATTTGTATACCCAGGACATCAAAAGTTTGTGATTCCTGAATTAATTACAAATAATTCAACGATGAGAATAGCCTTATCACCCGGGCTAATGAACTATTCTGAAATTGCTGCTCGTATAGAGCTTTTTCACATCTTACCCATTTAGCACACGAAGATCTATCCTTTTTGATTAGTGAATCAGTAGCTGGAGTTTTATCAATGCGTCCTCTCTAGTACATCGAATTAAACCAATGTTTTTTTTAGGGTGCCAGTTATTTTTCCCCCATCCGATTGGCCTCAAACTTTCTAGGGATTATTTTTTTTAGCATTTCGAACAAATCTGGGAGAATACAGATTTTTTCAGTAATCAGTAAAATTTACTTATTACTAAAACAATTAATGAAGTAAAAAAGTAATGCAGTGTGCCTATTTTACTGATTATTGAAAATCAGCATTCAGTAAATTTTACTGATTCCTAAAAATAAGTATTCAGTAAATTTTACTGATTACTGAAACAAATGTTGGTAATCAGTAAAATTTACTAAATACTGAAAAAAAATCAGTAATCAGTAAATTTTTTAACACTGAAATGTCATTAAACGCAAGTAGGTAAATTTAGTAAATTTACTAAATACTGAAATTTTTTTTTAGTAATCAGTAAAATTTACTGAAATAAATAAAAGGCAGAAAGTTGCCTGATATAATATAAAATAACAACCGACCCAATGTGCAAAAAAACTATAAAACAAATACACTCGGTATAAATTGAGCGATATAATAAATGACAACCATAACCGGCAGGCTTTGTGCGATAAAATAAACGACTGAAATAACCGACAGAGTTTGTGCGATATAATAAACGACAAAAATAACCAGCAGACTTTTGCGTAAAAGGCAAAATTAACTTTTATTGACCAAAATAACTATTTTTCGGATCAAAAAAAAAAAAATAAAATAAAAATTTAAAAGGCTGAAAAACTGAAAATATAGCCCCAATGAATCAAAAATATGTAATTGAATTTTAAAACAAGTACATTTTTGGTGTGCTTTTTCTATATAAAAATTCAAAAATAACTGTTATTTTCAGTCCCTGGATTTAAAGATTGTCTTTGATATATGTACTTGATGTAAATAGGCGCCTACAATCAGGAAGTTGATAAAAACATCCATGACCACTCCAAAGACATACCCTCCAAATACCTATAAAAAGCTAATTTTTGAAAAATTTCCTATAAAAAGCAAATTTTTGAAAAATTTCTTATAAAAAGTAAATTTCCCCTGGGTTAATTTCTAAAAAATATGTCAGAAAGAAGCTTTGGGAAGTATATTTCAGCACTCATATTATACAAATTTAAGTAGTTGTTTGTCAGTTTAAAAATAGAATCATTTTGAGCCTATGGGTACGCAAGGGTTAATTTGTATAAAAATGTAATTAAAGGCTTCTTTGAACGATTTGTTGAATTTTTATTTAAATAAAATAAAAAAACATATATTTATAGAACCTTTTTGAAAAAAATTTAATATTTTAAAAATTTTAGTCTTGACCCTGGTAATAATAGGGTTAATGACATCCGATTTCAACCAAAGTTCAAGTATATATTTCTACCCATCGAAACAATAATCATTACAGTTCTGCTTATAAAAACTGCTAATATATAACAATTCACGTTTTTGTCAAAATCCTTTGCTTTAAGTCGCAAATACGGCTAAGCCGTTAGAGATATCGATTAAATTCTTTCTTTGTGCTAATCTGGTGTTTTTACTAACACTCTGGAACTTTTTCGTTTAACAAACTATTGAAAAAACCAAAGAAGCAGCTTTGAAAATGGTATAAAAAAACTATGTTTTTCGTCCTATGCAAAATTGAGTTAACGTTAGCCCATTGCAACAAAAATTGATATTAAATATATTGAGGTCTCAAAAAAGTAAAACCAGTAAAACTTTTTAAAATTTGTTAAAAATATTTGATTGCATATGTTCAGAAGCGTCTTCAAGGACGCAACATTTTTTGGGAAACCCTTAATAATTAGGAAACCTTTCAACCGATATTAAGGAAAGGAAGGATAATGGAAAGCTCATTTTGTTATCTGTAGCATGCTGTTAAAAATGTATTTAAAAATATATTCTAAGTAGAAACATTTTGAAGAAATCTGAAGAAACCCCTTATTTTTCCCATATAACTGTGATGCCCAAACTTTGGCTTCAAGTCGGCACGCTTTCCCGTTATTCGATCTGAATGAAACTTTGTATTTGGATTACTGGGGTCAAATGTAACAAATTTGGGGGTACGTCTTTCTGTATTACAAAGTTTAATTTCCTTCATGCAAGGGTGGGACAATCTAATATATATACATGAATCCTAAGATAGAAGAGCGGAGTTTAAACATTTTATAAGATATTACCTGTAGATAGGGTTGCCAGACACAAATCCTGAAAAAGCTGGACATAAGGAAAAAAGCTTGACAACCCAAAAATTAGCTGGACATTAATAATAAAAAATTTGCTTAAATAATTTGCTTCGATGAGTCTTTATATTTTTGATAATCCGAATTTCGAATACCGTAATTAACCGCAGCGATATCGTCCGAGATCTGAAACAATTTTCAATAGAAAACACATGCTACTAGCATTTGTCGATGACATTGATATCATGGGACGCACATTGCTATCATGGGCACTTGGACAGGCAGAGATAGCTATTCTTGCAGTTTTTGAAAGGAAGATTCTACGAAGAATCTTTGGAACATTTTACACCAACAATGAATATCGACATTGAATGAACAATGAACTGTATGAGTTATACGTTGATATTGACATAGTAAAACTCATCAAAAAGCACCGGCTGCATTGGCAGGGACATGTTATGCTAATGTATGAAAGTATTTCAACATCAAAAGTATTCGAAAACCATCCCGAATGAACTCGTAAAAGAGGACGTCCAAAAATTCGATGGAAAGGCTAAGTAGAGGAAAATCTTTCAAAGCTTGACCTACGAATTGGAGAATATGCGCACATAACAGGTTTTTGATATAGGCCATTTAAGTAAAGTAAGTACAATGGGGAGATTTGATGGAGGGTAATTTTAATACAAAATGAACTGATCAAGAAATCGATTAATCAATTAATTATTTGCGTTCTTTTTCACAAAACTAATTTTTAGCTTGATAAAATTAATTTTAGCTTGACACTGGACAAGCACTAAAAAAGCTGGACAATCCAGTCGAATCCAGCCTGACTGGTAACCCTACCTATAGATGAGAGGCCGTTGGTCTTAAAATAAACCAAATAAATACAATTGTACCATATTTTCCACTCCTGATCTAAAAGGTTTAAATTTTGTAGTTGTTAGAAGAAAATCTGAAATCATATGAACATCTGCATGAATTCAAACACAATAAGAATAAGCGAGAACAAATGCATCAAATATTACAAAATAAAAATAATAGAATAGAAAAACAACAAAATTATAATATTATTTTTATCCTTGCAGTCATTTTCTAAAACACGTACATTCGAGCTCATAACTACTGAATCATACACACCAACTATTTAGTAATACCCTGCAGTTATAAAGGCTATCCCCAGACTAAAATATTTATTTAAACACGAAATGGTTATCATTACATATTGTTACAAAGAAAGACAGTTAAACTCCCTCTAAATTAATAGTGTAATTTTATAACTTTTAAAACTAAGAAAAATATAAACTAGACTTAATAGCTGTGTTCCAGAACTCCCAATACTGTACAATATTGTACAAGTTTTAATCAGAAATTACAATTAAGTGTTCCTGTACTAAAAAAAACTGTAATTGAGAACTAATTTGAAAAAATTATAAAATTTTCTCCTTACAATAATTTACATGTTTTTGCCAGAAAAATTTTTCCTGGCAAACATTTAAAAATTTTCAAAAAAATATTTATGAATAAAAAACAAACAAATATTCTGAAAAATTGTTATAAAAAATAAAATACAGAAGAACTGAAATGTTTTTAACGGGTTTAAAACATTTCTTTTGATATTTTTCAAGTTAGATCAATTGTGGACTTAAATTTAGGTGTTTTGTGTTCCCGTACTTCTATGTTAGTTTTGCTATTTGGGAGAGTAACTTCTAAATTACTCTCATTTGCAGGAACTCACCCAGAAAGTAAAGAAACAGGCCTAATATTGGGCCCAAAATGTTTACTCTACATTACACGTTTATTATATAAACGATTATTATCTTACTTCTGACTTACTAGTCTTGCCTGTAATTGTCAAATGTCCTTTCTCAAATTTTTAAACTATAAAGTGAGGCAAAATATAAAGTGGGTCCAATCATAGACATCTATAGTGACAATCTTTACCCCTTGGACTATAAGGTATATGGATGAATAAGCAAAAATAATAGTAGTTTTTCTAGAATGTTTGCAAAAAATATCAAATTTTAGTCTTTTATTATTATTTATTCCTTTTATCTTTCTCCCGGTTTTCAGATGCGGTACGCACTTTTTGCTATCAATAAAGCAACAGAAAACAACCAAAAAAGGAAGAATAAAATGATGGTGGTAGTTTCAAGTAATTATGCGATTTTTTTCTATCACAATTAATTTTCAATGTCTATGTGTATAACAGGAAGGTCTTGTCATCCCAGTAAGAACCGTCCCAAACATTTGAAATATGATGACTTTTACATTTGATATCAAACGTTTTTTTTTTTTCAAACCTAAATAGATGTTTGAGATTCACATTAGTTTTTAAATGAGGGTTCATTTGAGAATGAACGTTTGGAGAATGATAGTTTCTCAAATTGAGAATAAAGGTTATTCAAAATCCTAAGATGATTTGAGAATAATTTGAAAAATTGTGCTATAAAAATTTGATATCAAATCATTTTTTAATGTTTTTTCAAACTTAAAAAAAAAGTTTAAGATATTTTAATGAAATGGCATTGCATTTCAAAGAAATTCGGTATTTCTTTCGGATTTTTAAAAATTGATCAATATTTGACCATAAAACTTTGCTTAAAAAAGTCAAGATTAATAATTCAATAATATTCATATGCATAGGTAAATTTTCTTTGTTTCTTATATTTTTTTTTACCTAACAATACAAAATTATATTTTAAGCAAAAGAATTGAAATATGATGCACTGTTTTCAAAAACAAAATAAACAAACTCAAAAATATCAAAAATACAACGCCATTTTATTTATGTTCCACATGTAGATGATATCCACATTTGAAAAACCTTTGAGAATGAGGTTTGATAAGGATTTGAGAATAAAGGTATTTCTCAATTTTAGAATAAAGTCCCCTTTTTGTTGAAAACGCTATTATTCTCAAACCAGTATCAATCGTTTGACCTTTGAAAAAGATTTATTTTCAAATCATCCTCAATTTGAGATAAACCTTTTTTCTTACTGGGATGCTTCGGAAAATGGAATGTTCTATACATACAAAGAAATGAGGGTGGAAAGTGCATTTTTTTTAATTTGATTTTAACTCAATTAAATGTGAAGAATTGGAATTTTAAATTATTTTTTGTTGCGAAACTTTCTTTTGCTGGTTCTTCATGTGGATTTAAATATAAAACGTATTAAAAAGAAAAATATTATTATATTAGCATTTTGCGAGGTTTATGTATATTCAGCACAAATGAACCAAATGTCACGAAATTTTCATTTAAAAGGCTTATTATCAGGTATGAGATGGAAAACGATAGTTTTTAAATCGATCGATTTCAGATATATTATTGAGATAATTTTCGGTTATTTTCCCAGAAAATTTAAACCAAATGAAAAATAAAATATTAGTCAAAAGGATTAAAGCCAAAATTTTTAATTTTTTTGGGGAAAATAGCCGAAAATTAGCTAAAAAATATGTCTGAAACCGATCGATTTGAAAACGAAAAATGTCCATCACATACCTGTATATAAAGTTTTTTTTTTTGTTTCAAAGTCATAACATACAACTTCCCGATTCTGAAAAAAAGAAATTTCAATTTGAAATTTCCAAAATTCTGGCTTAGGACCCCATTAAGCGCATTTCTAAGAAAGACAGCGACTAGATAAAAGCAAAATTATAAATTATTAAAATTGACAGGGATCGCTCCACATTTGCCCATGATTTTTTCTTAGTCTACTTTAACATTCAGTCAGGTTTGGCTTATCAAGTCTTGAATTTGTATGAGAAAAAACTGACAGAATTAAAAGTGAGCAAATCTGACCGTACGAAAATTTTGAAAATTTGTATGAAATTTAAGAAAAATAAAATGAAAACTGATGAAGAAAATGTTTGTGTATGAACGTGAATGCAGGTTCAAATTAAATTTAAAGAAAAACTGATCAAGTAAACCTTATTCCTGTGAAACAGGACTTATATTTTTAAAGTAGTATAATTGTATATATATATTAAAGCTATCTCAAAAACGGCTCTAACGAAATTTTGCCGCTAAGGGGGTAAAAAGAGGAGAAAATCGAAAACGTTATATCTCCTAAAGTAATAGATATAGAAATAATATTTGAATTATGTTTTGAACAGCTATAAAAATAAGTGCACAGGTGTTTGGTACTTTTTTGGGCGTAAAAAGGCTGAAAATAGTTTTTTGTTGGTACAATTTTTAACCCACTCTTATCTTTTGAACCAAATAATATAGAAACGAACTTTGTTTTGCAATCAACAAATGTGAAAAAATATTGAACATGTATTTGGTACTTTTTTTGATTTCGGGTTCCAAAATGGGTAAAAAAAGGATAAAACAATAACATAACATCCCATAAAATAATATGAATAGGAACATTAATTACCATTAATGACAATGAAGTACCAAATATGCATATGGAACTTTTTTGAAATTAGGAGATAAAAAGGGGAAAAATTGGTAACGTTATAACTTTAAAAGTAATAGGTATATCTATATCTTCTAAATCTTCTTTGTTTTTATAAAGTTCATTTAAATGACCACCACGCGAAATGTTGCAAGCACTGATTCTTTTGAGGTAATTTTCGAGCACTTTTTAACACCTATTGGGCGGTACTTCAGCCATAAATTGACGAATGTTGGGTTTTAAGTGCTCAAGAGTTAGAGATTTATTTGCATAAACACGGTCTTTCGCGTAGACCCACAAAAAAAGTCTAATGGTGTCAAATCGCATGATCTTGGTGGCCAGTTGATATCGCCACGTCGAGAAATTTCGCAGACAGGAAATGTCTCTTGCAATAAAGCCATATGCGCTTGAATTGTGGCACCGTCTTGTTGAAACTACGTATTCTTCACGTCGTATTCTTCAATAGCAACCAAAAAAAAGTCGGTTATCATATGACCATAACGCTCCGAATTCACGGTGACACGGTTTTCGAAGAAGTAAGGTCCATAACACTTTCGGACCAAAGAGGTCTCCAAACAGTGACTTTTTCTGGATATAATGGCCTCTCTTCAATTACTTGAGAATTCTCAGAACCCAAAATACGACAATTTTGTTTATTAAAATACCCACCGAGAAATGTGCTTCATCGCTGAAGAAAATTTTGTTCGAAAAATCGCCGTCCACCGCCGGTTGTTCAAGCACCCATTCCACGTATCTACTAAGTTGTGAATGGTCAGCTGGCTTCAGTTGTTGTGTGAGCTGGACTTTATATGGATGTAGGTGCAGATCTAAATGCAAAATACGCCATAATGTGCCGTAAGACAGTTCTAATTCCTGAGAACTACGAGGAATCGACACATTCGGGTCTTCGGCAACACTTTCACCTACAGTGGCGATATTTTTAGCGAAACGAGCGAAACGATGATGTACAGGGCTTACAATATTTGTAACCGCTCCAGTCTCTTTAAATTTCTTCACAACTTTTTATGTAAACCATGATCTCCTCTTAAAGCACAATATGAGGCTGTTGGAGAATCACCATTTCTGTAGTATGTTTTGATAATTTTTATGCGTTGTGTAATACTTAAGCTATCAATTTTCGTCAATGTCAGACTTTTAACTGAAAAGAAAAAAATTGGTTTAACAACTTAGTTTGACAGATGTCGAATTCCAGTCCTATACTTTTGAAGCCACGAAATGGATAACCCTTTATATGTATGTCCTTTATAGAATAGTAAACTATGTATGTATATGACGTTATGCTCTTTGTCAAAGTTGTTGCACATGTGCCGACGAAGGTTTCTAAGTTGATATGTCTACTTTCCGACAGGCGGCGCTATTGAACAAATGAATTATTTTGGGAACTGTGCATTTGATCATGACCTTTAGCAAAGTTGTTGCTTATAAGCCGAAGGTTCATTAGTTGTTATAACAAATTTCCTATAGGTGGTAGCACTGAAAATCACTCAAAATTAATTAAATCCTAAACCGTGCATTTGATAATGATATGATCTTTAGCAAAGTTGTTGCGCATAGGCCAAAGAATGTTTTTTAGATGGAATGGCCGATTTCCGATAGGTGGCGCCACTGAAAAATACTCAAAATGAATTAATCGTAAACTGTGCATTTGATCATGAAATGATCATTAACAAAGTTGTTGCGCATAAGTCGACGGAGGTTTCTAAGTTGGTATGAGCAATTTCTGAAATTGTTCAAAATGACTTGAATTGTAAATTATGCAATTGATCGTGTGTTGATCGGATAAAATTAATATATAAATTAATTTGTGTTAATTAAATTCTTCTGTATTAGAAATCAGTAGTCGACATCATTTAGTGTACGGAGGAAAAATTGTATCTTTCTAGGATTCCTTTGTACTTTAAAAATGGAAGTTATTTTTGATTTTAGAGAAATTTCAACCAATAAAGATTTGTTTTTACACGAAAACATAATGAAATCCTAAAATGAGCTAAAACGGCTTTCTGTAACGTCTCCCCATAATTTGGTATCCTTCTCAATATACCTAAGGATACGCAGTAAAAAGCTTGGAATTCGAAAAAGAAAATTGCGAGCAAAGGTAAAACAGAAATTATTTAGAAAATTATTGTCACTTCTTTTTATTACGATAACCTTGGTTTAATTATGTATGAAACAAAATATCTGGCAAATGACCTACGCGAGCTCGATCAAATTTTTAATGACGCTGAGTTATAATTAAGGTTCTATGCCGTGTTAATGTGCCGAATTATCTCATCCTTTATCTTTTGAATTGTTGCTGACTTATTCAAATAACCCCAAAGAAAGAAGTCCAACGATGTCAAGTCACAAGATCTTGCCGACCAATTGACATCGGCACCACGTGAGGTAACACGTCCATTAAATTTGTTTCGCCAAAAAACCATTGTTTTGTTAGCTGTGTGGCACTGTCTTGTTAAAACCACATATCGCCCACCTCTAAAAATTCATCGACGACGAGTGTAAAAGGTGCAAATGTTGGACTCAAAGACGACTTAGGATGGACGGCTCTTCAGATAACTATCGCGAATAATAGCAATATTTTCTGCAGTGCTAGCATGCACTGGTGTTTTCATTTCTCCTACAGGCCCGGTTTGCTCAAATTTTTGCACGATTTTTCTGATTGTACACACATTTGGAGGATTAAATTGACCGAAAAAATCATGAAGTGCACGATATGCATTTTGGTTCTAACGCTTATTTAAATAATATGCCTGAATAAATTGAATGCGTTGCTCTATTGTCTATATTCCATGGTTAAATTGAGAAATGCCAAATGAAATGCAGAAAAAAACTTTACGTTTAGGGGTGGTTCACATTTAGCAAAACGAAACTCAGATATTTAGTAATTACAGGCTATAGAATTGTAAATCATGTCATACTTTGGATTTTTTTTCTAAAGCATTAATTAAGTTATTTACAATCAAAGTAAAAAAATCAGGTGTTTTGCAACTTCTGGCGGGCCATGGGCACGCTTTCCCCCTATTTATACCCTTCACCACCATAGGTGGAAAGTGTATTATAAGTTTGTGCTGATGTTTGTAACGCATAGAAATATTTGTCTTAGACCCACCTTTTAGTATACCAATAGACTTAGAATCACTTTCTGAGTCGATTTAGCGATGTCCGTCCGTCCGTCTGGCTGGCTGGACCCCCCTGTAAACCTTGTAATCAAACTACAGGTCGCAATTCTAAAGATAATTTGATGAAATTTGGCACAGATAATTTTTTTGATAATGGGACCATGGCTATTGAAATTGGTCAAAATCGGTCCATTATTTATGGTTCCTCCCATAGGTCCCACTTCCCGGAATTGCTATATTGGCCACAAATATCAATATTTTTTCATTAAATTTAAAACACATACTGCTTATGTAAACTTAAATCACTGTACCAAATTTGAAATCGGTCCACATTTGACCATAGCTCCCATACAAACTCTTCTTTAAAAACGACCTAAATGGGACAAAAAATCACTAAAACGCTCGTAAATCTAAAGATAATGGAAATTTTGAGTTTATTTTTTGCATACATAATTTTTGTAACAACTGTAATGAATTTGCCAAATTTCGAGATAATCGGTCCTCATTTGACCCTAGCTCTCATATAAGTCCAAATGAAGGAAACAGATTGAATATATAAGTTTTGAGAAAATGTTTGTATGATGGCAAAATTTAGCAAATATTTGTCTTTATACAGGAAAAAGAACACCTTTGACCTCAGTGGTGAAGGGTATCGTATGGTCGGCTTGACCGACAATAGCGCTTTCTTACTTGTTATACCCTTCACCACCATAGGTGGAAAGGGTATTATAAGTTTGTGCTGATGTTTGTAACGCATAGAAATATTTGTCTTTGACCCACCTTTTAGTATACCAATAGGCTTAGAATCACTTTCTGAGTCGATTTAGCGATGTCCATCCGTCCGTCTGGCTGGCTGGCTGGACCCCCCTGTAAACCTTGTAATCAAACTACAGGTCGCAATTCTAAAGATAATTTGATGAAATTTGGCACAGATCATTTTTTTGATAATGGGACCATGGCTATTGAAATTGGTCAAAATCGGTCCATTATTTATGGTACCTCCCATAGGTCCCACTTCCCGGAATTGCTATATTGGCCACAAATATCTATATTTTTTCATGAAATTTAAAACAAATACTGCTTCTGTCAACTAAAATCACTGTACCAAATTTCGTTGAAATTGGTCCACATTTGACCATAGCTCCCATACAAATTCTTCTTTAAAAACGCACTAAATGAGACAAAAAATCACTAAAACTCTCGTAAATCTAAAGATAATGGAAATTTTGAGTCTATTTTTTGCATACATAATTTTTGTAACAACTGTAATCAATCTGCCAAATTTCGAGAAAATGGGTCCACATTTGACCCTAGCTCTCATATAAGTCCAAATGACGGAAACAGGTTGAATATATAAGTTTTGAGAAAATGTTTGTATGATGGCAAAATTTAGCAAATATTTGTCTTTATACAGGAAAAAGAACACCTTTGACCTTAGTGGTGAAGGGTATCGTGTGGTCGGCTTGACCGACTATAGCGCTTTCTTACTTGTTTTTTTTTTTAGCATTTTGAATAAATCTGGGGGTTGGCCGCATACAAATTCCAACTTTGAAAAATAACTGGCACTCTATAATATACATTTAAATGTCATTATTTAAATATGGGTTAACATAACATCAAATTATCACAATTCCATTAATGATAATTTATTAACCACAAAACAATTCAAGAAATTATTGTGCTCTGTATTATCAAATAATTTCAGTTTTCCTTCAGAACTTTTAGCTGTACAAAAACTGTAAAGGACTAAGTAAATATAAAATCCACTTATTTGGGTATGCATTTCATCAGCCCCATAATTGTCATCATCATTCTCATCATCACCAAAGAAGTGCGAGGTAGAAGAAGATTCGTCATTATTAAAATTTATCCCTTTTACTTTTGGCTAAATTTTTGTTTTTCTTTGTGTGTTTTCTTTTGAACATTCAAATTTAGTTACGCTTAACCGGCATAAAATACATGTAGAAAACCTGACCTATGTCAAGCCAAAATTTACTAATCAAGAACCTAAAAAGGAATCAAATAAAAACAAAAGCAACAAGACTCATCAATTACGTATATCTACGCACGCAAACCCTATTAAAATGTACTCAAAAGGGAGGAAACTGACTTGTGGGTTACTATCGTTTTTATGACACATTTATTACTTTTCTTGGTGTGCGTGTTTTTTTGTTAGGGGAGAACCCTCTAAAGAAAGACGGGATTTATACGTCAAAATTAAAAGGGGGAATAATGAAAATAAAATTCCATTGAAGATTTTTGTTTGATGCTTTTTTAGGTTAGAAATTGTCAAAATTTGTGGAATTGTTTAGCTTCAACTTCATTGTTTGTTGTGAATTATGGGCCGGTGGCATCATTAGACCGTAGTTTTTTGAAGTCAGGAAAGTTACTGTAAACGGTGAGCAATACCGTGCGATAAGATATGCTCAAAATGAAAGACGTGTACTCGACTGACACGTGGTTTCAACAGAAAATTAATTTCTGAGCTAACCTTAGCCCAGACTCAGCTGGCCACTGGTTATTGAGTACTTCTCTAACTAATTCATTTGCCGTTCGGAGCCAGTGTTCAAACGTAGGTCCCTTTTAATGAGTCAAAAAATAGAATCGGATGCAGCTCATTGTCTGAGAGAAAAACCCCTTGTTCCAACTGAATGTTTTCGGGGAATTATATATATAACCTAAGATATAGTTGGTGTCTTCAAGCCTACCACGTCAGTCGCAGAGGGTTAATGCTCATGTCTGCAGGGACAAGCTTTTTACGGTTGACGCACTGGAAGCCAATTTGAAAGCATTTATTTGTGAGATATAGGCCGATATGTTAGGAGAGTAGTCTTAATCAACATTTAAATGAATTCATCATTAAACATTGAATTAAGTTTATAGTCCTATTGACTCAAATAAATATTTCATACATTTCTCTAAATTTTCTTAGTTTTTTTAATCAAATCCTAATGATCTTAAAAAATCAACTTATCTAATATATGAAAATTAATGGTACTTTTCGTTGTTTGGACTTTTTAGTAGATGGTTTATGTGAAGTTTGCACAAAATCGGTTGAGTGGTTCTTCAATAGACCGATTTGGACAATTTTTTTTCAAATTGTTTGTCTTAGTTTATATTAGGATCCTATATTACGAGAAATAGACCACAACCACTTTTACGCCCATTTATTTATTTATCTAAAGTCGGAAAATGGGTGCACAGACATGGGTAATTTTTTATATAAAGAAAATTTGAGCACGCCCACTTTTTCGATTTATCTTAAATAGAAATCATGAAAAAAAATTATTCTTATACATATGTTCGTAGTAATTCAATTTAAGTTTTAACTGAAACAAAAATTTACAACGCCGACTTTTTTGATTTATTTAAAATCAGAAAGCGGTTGCAAGGATATTGGTAATATTTGACGACTTTTGATAATCGTTTGACTGTAGTTTGTTTGACGACTAGAAATCTTTTATTATCAAACCGGGCAAAGCCGGGTCCAAGTAGCTAATAATTAATAAGAACAAAGCCACTTCTATTTGGGACTATATATTAACATTATTAAATACATAATTATGTATAATATTATTGCTTACTTCTAAGAGTTTCTTGTTTCTATAAACCATATCTCGGAAACTACTAGACCGATTTTTATAATAAATTAATTTTATAATAAATGAATTTATTTTTATAATAAATGAATTTACACGTATTCTTGGCTGATTATACACATTCTTGAATCATTCTTATTTAAAGGGAAATTTTTATAGATATATTTATAAATATCTTAAATATTTGCAATTGTAATTTCATTTTGAATTGACGACTTAAAAGTCGTTCATCGAAATTCAAAATTTTAATTTTTAATATATGAAAAATTCCAAGAAAATGCCTTTCTAAAAATATTTGTATGTCGAACAGTGTAATCATAGCGCCCTTGAATTTCTCCAAATTTAAAACAACAATAAAAAGCTACACAATTTCAAGGTCAAGTGGAATAATGAAATGAAACCCCTTTCTTTTTCCTTTAATAACTTAAACCATTTATTGTTTGATGATGATAGAAACAAATGAAATGAGAAATAAGTGATAAAATTTTGCCACATAAAAGTGGCTGCGAGGTAACTGAAAAGGATATTTAAAACTAAAGGTTCGTTATTGTATTTTAATGGGTTTGAGTGGACGAATGAATGAATAATTAAACTTTATCTTTTTTACCCTTTCATTCATGTAAATAATTACATTGTTCACGCACTTTTTTTATATATAACAAAAAATGCGCGTCAAAGTACATACAGTACAATACAGTACTTACAAAGAACAATAGTCGAACCCTTCACCACCATAGGTGTGAAAGGGTATTATAAGTTTTTGCTGATATATACATATAACGGCTGGCTGGAGCACCATACAAACTTTGTAATCAAAGTACAGGTCGCAATTCTGCAGAGAAATATACATAGAAATATATGTAAACAAATTTAATAATATTTTAACTTTTATTCCTCAAATTATCTACTTACATACCTATTATGTATTAAGATATTATTAGGAATAAGTAAGGTGTTATTGAGCTATTTAGGTTAAAGTTTGTTATCATGACATTGAAAGGAAATAGTAATTGTTGACCTTTATTTGCTTATATTATTGGGGTTAGTCAATGGGCACATAAACGTAAAATGATTGGAAGTATATCCTTTTGAAATATGATAAAAGTTAATTTTAAATTCGAAAACAATTTAAAATCAATATATTTCTTAAAATCAGTTTTTCAGATATTGTGAATTATGTATTTATCTGAATTGCAATATAGTACCTGGGCGACCGAGCCTTGATCGGAGCTTTATGATAAGCATTTCGAGGTAAATTTTAAAGTTTTCATATATTTTATCTCATAAATTACTAACCAACTAAAATAAAATAAGAGAAAATACGGTACACAAATATCCAATTAATTTTTAATCATTTTATTAATTTTCTCCCATCAACACATGATCAATATGAATAATTTTGGAAATTGGTCATACCGACTTAGAAACTTAGATCATAGCCTGATCAAATGCGCAGTTCATGACTTAATTCATTTTGAGTAATTTTTAGTGAGCCACCTGTCTGAAATTAGTCATACGAGCTAAGAAACCTCTGTCGGCTTATGCGTAACAACTTTACTAAAGATTATAGCATGATCAATTGCACAGCTTACGATTTAATTCATTTTTTGTAATTTTCAGTAGCGCCACCTGTCGAAAATTGTTCATACCACCTATGAAACCTTCGTCGGCTCATGTGCAACAACTTTGCTAAAGATCATAGCATGATCAAATGCACAGTCTACGATTTAATTCAATTTGAGTAATTTTCAGTGGCACCATCTGTCGGAAATTAGTAATACCAACTTAAAAACCTTTGTCGCCTCATGCGCAATAACCTTAGCTAAAGACTATTGCATTAGCATATTAATCTTTAGCTAAGGTTATTGCATAGTTTACTATTCTATAAAGGACATATAGACAGAAAAACATTCATTTGTTTAAAAGTTGTAATATTACCAATTTTTCCCCTTTTATCCCCTAATTTCTAAAAAGTTACATATGCATATTTGGTATTTGGTACCAATTGAATATATTATACATCCATAAACATAAACAATATTTTAAGGTTTTTTATTGGTATCTTATTTCTCATATCCAATACAGAAAATTGCAACTTTCACAAGGCGATAACTCCAAAATTCCACCTACCGGTGCCAAACGCTTATGGAGTTTAAATACACTAGTTTAATGCTTTCATCTGGCATAGGATTTTTTTTGGTCCCAGATCATCACCCTCAAAACGTGTCATAGTATTATCAAATGTTCTTGTTTTGTACTAAGATTAAGTAGTTTTGTAAAATATTAAAAGATTTTAAAATTTTTTAAGGGATTAACAAACTGTATCTTGTTTTTTTTTTTAATTCAACACAGGCCTATTAATTACACTTAAATTAAATTTTATTAAATAGTTACGCCTAAACGACTGCAACACTTTGTACTTAAATTGTACATAACAATTTACATGACTTTTTCAGAAAATGTAATACTTTGCTCTACGATCGGTAAATTTCGGTATAGCTTTTTTTGTTCAATCTAAATAAGAGACTTTCACGTCCCAGCTAGCATTTTTGGAAAATTTTAATCAAAAATGAGTCTTTTTTGACTTTTTGACTGCACTATTAAAATGATCGTTAATGATATCACTTATGAGTCAAAAATTATATTTTTGTGTGAGAAAATGGTACCCTTCATGCGAGTCTTTAATGACTCGTTTTACTGATTAGAATATGACTGCACACATTTTGCTAGATTTGTAGAAAAAAAAAAAATAAAAAAGAATAAAACTCAACACAGTTAGCCAATTCACTATGTCTACTAAAGTGATAAATCTTAAAGTGCTATTTAGGGTCAAATAGCACTACTGTGAACACCTGTCGTATATTAACCATTGTATATTTTGATAGACGTCATACTACTACACAGAAAAAGAAAAACAACAAGAACTTACCACATTGTCAGATTCCATTTCCAAATTTGTATTATGTATTTGATTTCGATTTTTTTGTTAAAAAAAAAAAATCGTAATTGTTTTTGTTTTAATTTTGGTGCGAAATTATCTGTCAACAGAAAAAATAAATGATAAGATCAATCATGCCAATTTTTTCAAACAAAAAACGCTGAAATATGAGCGTGGCATCACTGAATTAAATAGCACGGAGAGTAAACATAGGTTTCAAAGTGATATTGTCATATAATATTTTTTAATGGGAAATACAAACAAAATTTTTATGACAGTCATAAATATTTATGACAATAGGACAATAGCACACAATAGCAGAGACTGTGAATTGGCTAAGTATATCTATTTTTAGAACACGTCATATCTATTTTTAGAACAGTGAAGTTGCGTTAACAATTACAGAAATTGATGTTGCCGATACCGAGGATCGAACCTAGGCTGCTGAATATGATATGTTATGTTTAATAGTCGACGTGCTTTCCAACTAAGCCACATCACCCATAATGAGAAACTAGTGTTTTTGTGGCATTTTTTTCATCACCTAAAAATAGTTATATTAGGCACATTTTACAAGATTTTTTGTGCTATTTTTAACTAGTCGCTTACTAAGCGTCTATGAGTCTTTTTGTAGACTTTTTTGATCACCGAACTGATTGCACACATTCTGCTTTAAAATAGTCGCTTTCAAGATTTTCTAATTAAAATAACATAAAAAACAGTTGTATTAGGGTCGTTTGCACGATAAGATTTTGACTACACACATTCTGCAAGAATTGTTTGTGCTTTAGTAAACTAGTCGTCTATTAAGCGTTTAAAGGAGTTTGATCATTAATACGAATCCCAAAAGACTAATTTTGCTGATATTATCGTCAACACTCACCAAATTGCTAGTTGGGGTGGTTATAGTGGGAGCACCGAGCAAAACCGAGCCAAATTAGTTTTTGTTCAAAGAAAAACGAAAACACTGAGAGAACTCTAAATTTGTAATAATTGTTGAACAAAAATTAAAAAAAAGATATTGAAATCGGCCTGTGAACTTTTAATTTGTAATATTTGTTGAACAAAAATTAAAAAAAAGATTTTGAAATCGACCTGTGGAAAATTTACCATTTTCTAATATAAAAAAAGGTAAAATCGGTTATTATATATCAATATTAAACATTTAAATCATGTCTTACTTTGCAATATTTTTTTCTAAAGTAAAATTGTTTGCTTAATGTCCTAAGGCGAGGTCCTATGCTCCACTGGAGTCAAGGATAACAGAAGAAGAATGTTCTAAGGCAAAACCGTTATTCTATTTGAGGGAAAAATGGAATAACTCCAAAACTATTCCATGAATTTTAGGACTTTAGAGTTAGTTCTATTTTAGACGATATTATCGTTTCTTGTAAATATAAATTCTTAAATTAGTTAAAATTAACTTTTATTTGTAAGGACTAGTTGAATCTTGAACTTCGGAAATTGGAAATTAAATGAAAATATTTTTTTTTAATTATACCCTTCACCAATAGGTGAAAGGGTATTATAAGTTTGTGATTCCGTTTGTAATTTTTTTATTAGTGATCGTAGACCCCATAAAATACCGATACCGATCGACTCAGAATCGGGAGGAGAATCGATTAAGCGATGTCCGTCTGTCTGTCTGTCTGTCCGTCCGTCTGTCTGTCTGTCTGTTGAAATCAAGTTTCTGAAGCCCCTGGAGGATGGACTTACATAAATTATATATCAGATTTTAGGAAATTCTCCCGCAATAAACGCTATTAAATTTCATTAAAATCGGATTATAAACACCGAAAATATCGAAAAAATACCAAAAATTTGAAAATTTTTGATTGAAACACACTTTTAAATAACAAGAGAAAAAAGATACTCCTGGTGTACATGTGATAATATGTTATATATCAGATTGTAGGAAATATTTTCCCAAAGCACTCTGTAAAATTTTATCAAAATCGGTCCATAAACAACTGAGATATCGCCAAAACACTGAATTTGATGTATCGCAAATTGCCCAAAGTGCACATTAGAGAATGTTTGTTGAAAAAATTAAATGCAGAAATAGGAAAAACTATCCTCCTTTAGTACGGACCTACATAAATTTTATATCAGATTTTAGGAAATTCCCCCACCAAGCACGTTATTAAATTTTATCAAAAGCGGTCTATATACAATTGAGATATCGCCATAACACTACATATGATGTACAGCAAATTGCCCAAAGTACGTGTCTAAGAAATTTTGTTTACATTTTGTAAGTATTGTTTCAGCGATATCTCAGGTGTTTATGGACCGATTGTGATGAAATTTGACATCGTTCTTTATGGGAGGATTTTCTAAAATCTGATATATATACTCCACAAATCTGATTATGAATACCATTCAAATTGTACCGATCAACTCAGAATCGGCACAAGAATCGATTTCGCGACCTCCGTCCGTCTGTGCGTCCGTCTGTTTGTTTGCCCGTCCGTCCGTCTGTTTATTTGTCCGTCCGTCTACATGTCCGTCCGTCTACCTGTCTGTCCTTTTTTCTGTTGTAGTCAAGTTTTTGGAGCTTCTGTTTTGTCGATATCTCAGATGTTTATTTTGATGAAGTTTAATAGCGTCCTTCGCAGGGGATTATCTAAATCCTGATGCATTCTGTGATTTGTGGTAGATATAATTTAGCGTTTAAGCGATGGTGTTTTGATCGACAATGTTGAAATTCAGGGTGGGACAATTCAGGAGCTCCACAAATCTGGTTTTAGCAGACAGACACACTGCATTTATGTTAATTTTGTGTCTGACTTTTGAACATTATGATAACATTTGAGAATGTATTATATATCAAATTATAGGTAATCTTCCTAGGAAGTACAAAAATGCAGCTAATTACATGATATCCATTCAAAACCTACATATGTATGTAAGTATCTCACATATCAACAAAAATTTAAATTTTTTAATTGCAATTGGGAGAAATCCGTTCACATTTGACAATTGATCCCGTATAACTTCGCCTAAGGCAATCTCTTAGTAGCTAATAAATGACAAATTATAATAGATACGATGATGACATTTAGTATAAAGACGTTGTACAATATTGATATTCAGGACAATAGCGCCTAAA
Organism: Stomorhina lunata; assembly: GCA_933228675.1. Taxonomy (NCBI): domain Eukaryota; kingdom Metazoa; phylum Arthropoda; class Insecta; order Diptera; family Rhiniidae; genus Stomorhina; species Stomorhina lunata. The sequence continues at coordinate 77,014,037 of OW121742.1, read as the reverse complement.
ATAAACTTTCTAGAGGGACAACATTTGACAAAAGTATTTCTGATCTCTTGAAAAGTTCGATATTGATGGGCGAGCTCTATTCACATTTAGTGAAATCTCCCATATAAACCCGACCGGGAATCGATTTAATGCTGATAAATTAAATCACATTAAAATTGCACAAAGAACTAGAGCAAAACTTTCCAAACATCCATCGGACAGATCGAAAGAACTATACATCCCAAATATTATTGATGAAGTGTTCATTTTAATTAATTAACTAACTTCAAATTAATAAGTAAACTTTTCCGACAAAGCTGATAACCATCCATTCAAAAGCTATATATTTCACGTATGTATCTAAAACTAAGAGTGTATGCCCTATAATTTTAAGGCTTGTATACATTGACAATCATTGTTAAAGCTTTGACCTAAATCAGTCCGCTAACTTCACAGTTTTACATAACTAATCAAGAACTTTTACTAGTTGGATAATTCGTACGAATTAAAGTGCACAACCCTCACTGGGCACAGCGTTTTTGGGTTGCATGTCAGAATACTTAAACTTTATCAAATCGATGTGCTATTGCAAATCTAAGGGCATCTACATTTTGAAGCATCTTTTCTGCATGGTTTATCTGGTCTATCGAACTTTATTAAGTGTTCGTAAAATATGTGTCTATTTTAATTCGAAGCTACTGGCTGGCTTAAATATGCATTCTCTACTTGTAGTCTAGTAATCATTATCTTTCACAAAGGGACAACTTTAGAACCCAAGTGAAGCTTCCCTAGACATCAGCCACCTGCCCAGCCTAACCTTTGAGTGCATAACTATTCTAGATGATGACGCCACCGAAAAGGTTTTCGTTTTCCGACTCTTAATTTTAAAGACTCTTTGCATATAATACTAGTATAACCAAATATTGCTACGAATTACATTAAGTACTTTTGGAACACCATTGGTGAAGGGTATCCAAGATTCGGCAAAGCCGAATATACCACTCTTACTTGTTAGAGAATATCTTAATGTCCTTTTTCAAAACTAGACATTTTATTAATTGACAAGAGATAGTTTTAGTTCTAAAATTATGTTGTTCTACCCCATTGTACAATGTTACATAACATATCACTCTTATCTTTTCAATAATCCTCATGAACATAATGAAGTCATTAATGTCAGCAAAATCATAAATTCTAGTCTACGGCTAAATTTAGATCAGTCCACAGCTGTTATATGAAAATATGTATGTACTATTTAGTATATTTCTTAACATTTTTAATTCCTCTGAGAAGAATAGCTTAATTAAATTTGAACAGCATTGATACAAAATGTTCAAGTATCTACTTCCTGGAAAACAAAATTCCAAAACATCCCTTTATAAATAGAATTAAAAAAATAAGCATTAAAACTAAGAACATGCTTAAACTATACTTGAACAAATCTCAAAACAGAAAGAGGATGGATACACATTTTATATGGAATTCGGAAATTTAAAACCTTTAGGAAATTATTATATCTTCAATTGAATGACAATGGGCTCCCAAAATTTTGTCTTAAGTGTTTTCTTTAAAGTTAAGTGCGTGAATTAAACAACAGTTGCGTAGCGGTGAGAATGTGACATTTTTGAAAATTGAATCCAAACATAAGTATTGAAAATATATTTATGACAATAATTCTAAGACACACATGTTTTTTTTTTTCCTTTATGCCTGGCTGTAATATAATATATTAAGAGCCGCTTCTAATTTTAGCTTAAAACCATTATACATCTTTTAGGAAGTTTTAAAATGAATTCAGTATGTTCAGATTATCAAATATTTTTCGACTTAAAATGTGTAAAAGTTGAAAATATATTTGAAATACATATCTTATCTTATATTCTTAAACGAGCAATAATTGTATATATATATATATATATATATATATATATATATATATATATATATATATATATATATATATATATATATATATAGAATGGCTATCTCGAAAACGGCTCTAACGATTTTGATAAAATTTGGACAGTGGGTATCTTTTTTGATGTTTAGGTCGAAGAAGAAGGGACTTTTGGAACTTTTACCTCTAAGAGGGTAAAAACGGGTAAAAAGGGGAAAAAACGAAAACGCTATGTCTCCTAAAGTAATAGGTATAGAAACAAAATTAAAATTACGTTTTAAACAGCTTTGAAAATAAGCGGACATTTGTTTGGTACTTTTTTGAAACTATGTCCGATAGGGGGTAAAAAAGGGTGAAAATAGTTTTTTTGGCACCTTTTTAACCCACTCTTATATTTTAAACTAAATAATATAGAAAGAAACTTTGTACTGCAGTCAATAGATGTAAAAAAAACATGAAACACGTATTTGGTACTTTTTTGATTTTGGAGCCAAAATGGGTAAAAAAGGGATAAAATGATAACTTAACATCTTCAAAGTAATATGAATAGGAACATTATACATTATGTTAAATGCGTTTTAAAAAAATGTACCGAAGTCAATTGGCACCAAAAAAGTACCAAATATACATTAGGAACTTTAAGAAATTAGGGAATAAAAAGGGGGAAAAATTAGTATTATTTTAAACAAATGAATGTTTGTCTGTATGTATGTTCTTTATAGAATAGTAAACTGTGAATTTGATTGTGTTATGCTCTTTAGCGAAGATGTTGCGGATAAGCCGGCGAAGGTTTTAAAGTTGATAAGACTTATTTCCGACAGAAATTAATTAAATCGTAAACTGTACATTTGATCATGCTATGATCTTTAGCAAAGTTGTAGCGCATGAGCCGACGAAGGCTTTTTAGTTGGTATGAATAATTTCCGACAGGTGGCGCTACAGAAACTTACTCAAAGTCAATTTAATCGTAATCTGTACATTTAATCATGCTACAATCTTTAGCAAAGTTGTTGCACATGAGCCGACGAAGGTTTCTTAGTTGGTATGAAGAAATTTCGACAGGTGGCGCTACTGAAATTTACTCAAAGTCAATTTAATCGTATGCTGTACATTTAATCATGCTATAATCTTCAGCAAAGTTGTTACGGATAAGCCGAAGAAGGTTTATGAATTGGAATAAGCAAAGTCCGACAGGTGGCACCACAGAAAACTACTCAAAATGAATTAAATCGTAAACTGTGCATTTGATCAGACTATAATCTTTAGCAAAGTTGTTGCGCATGAGCCGACAGAGGTTTCTGTTGATATGAATAATTTCCAAAATTCTTCAAAATGAGTTAAACTGTAAACTATGCAAACTATGTGTTGGTCGGACAAAATAAATCAAATAATTCAAAATTAACTGAATATTTCTACAATGTCTTTCCTCTAAATTTATTTTAGCACTTTATAATATAAAATATATAAAAACTTTAAAATTTTCCTCAAAATGCTTATCATAAAGCTCCGAGCAAGGCTCGGTCTACCAGGTACTATTATTTCTAACTTATAACTGCATTTCCAAATCCCATCAGGAGTATAAATCTTTCTCCATTTTAACTTAATGTCTTAGGTAGGTTAGGTTAGGTTAGGTTGAAAAGGTGATGCCAGGGAAGTGGCATCTTCACTCGGTGACTTTCTGGTCCATTGTGATCCTTTCTGAAATTAAAAGAAATGATAGCGGAAAAAGAAAGAGGGAAAAGAGTGAAGAGAGAGGAGTTCTAAATAGTGTTAGGAGATGGAGAATAGAGTGAGGAAGAGAAGTGCTGTCAAGGTATATGAAAGAAGAATTCGTTAGCAAAATTCCTTGATTTCTAAACCGAAATCGTTTTCGAATTGGAGTAGAAACGGTATACTATATTTTTTATTGGACTTTTCAAAACGACCACAGGCCAAATCAATAGTTTTATTAATATTTCATGTCTTTAATTTATCTTTTCAGATTGTCTATGTTAAAGATCACTTGTCTCTGCAATATGGACCTATTGCTTATCGTGATTAATCGAGATGAGGTTAGAGATATAAAAGATGGAATAGTAAAAAATGCTTACGGAAAAATTAATAGATGAGGGTAAGTTATTTACAAAAAATCTATAAATCTGCACTTCTATTATTGTTTTCTTCTCTTCGGAAATGGGCATTATTTAATCTTAGAGTGTATTAAATTTAAATATATTAAATTATTAAAAAAAATAATCTAAAAGAACGATTGGAATATTTTTAAGAATTATTTAATTTTTCGAAATTCATATTTGCAAAAGTTTTTAATAAAATATAAATAAAAATTTTAATTAAATTGATTTTGCAGAAAAAACCGGAGTACCTATTATCATTGTTTTAAATTTTCATAAAGCCGTTTAATAAGTTAGTTATTTGCATTGGAATAGGAGGGTGCGTTAATAAGAAAAAAAAAAACGAACCTCGTATGCTCATAAAGTTTAGTTTTTATACCCACCATCAAAAAGAATGAGGGGTATATAGAGATTGTAATTCCGTTTGAAATTTCTTTATTATCTGAATCCTTATGAAATTATAAGACGAACGAGAGGTGTCCGTTGGTCAGCTTGTTCGTCTGTTGAAAAGGATTTTGATTAAAATCAGTAGCGATTAGTAGATAGAATTTCGGTCCACTTAATCTATTAAAAACCAAATAAGTAGTAAATAGTTTCTATTATATACTCTAAATCATATGATTAGAACCACTTAAATTTCAGTTTTTAGCAGGCCATATTTTTCTTAAGCGTTTTGTTCTTGGCTATGATTGTAGTACCGTAGCAAAGGTAATTTTCCTACGATTGCAGTAATTAACAGCATTATCACTAGATTTCACTGCGATAGTTTAAAAATGGCCTTTTTTCAAAATAAGTCAGAAAAAAGCAAACAAATTATCGTTCATATGATAAGAACCACTTAACTAATCTTAATAAAAATTTATTTGGTAATAATTATCATTTATCATAAGTTTATTGATAAGATGTTTTAGTAGTGAGTGCTCCACCTTTGTTTACAATAACTTCAAATATGCAATGTTTTATTGAATCATAAAGTGATTTTAAATAATCCAAAGAAATATCATTCCTGGAGTCCTTAATAGCTTAAATTAATGATTCCTTATTATCGAATTGTCTTTCTCCTTCATAGACCTTTCGCGACAGCCAACCCCAAACATTTTCAATTATGTTTAGATCGGGAGAATAGGGGGGCCAGATAAGGATTCAAACATTTTGGCTCGAAATAAATTCCTTTACCACCCTCGCATTATGAATTGGGGCATTATCTTGTTGCAAAATCTATTCAATAGGCCCAAAAATTTCACTTGGTTTAGGGAATGCCGACTGAAACAGAGTTTTGGAGAAACTTCCAGTCATTTTTGAACTTTGAAATTCTAAATCTATTGTGCCATAATAAGTTATCTCACCCCACCTTACCATAACTCCACCCTCTCTGCTGGATTGACGGTTTAAAAACAGTTCCTCTTTTCTCGTATCATGAAAATAATAGTTATAGCCGTCCGGTTCATTAAAATTATATTTCTTTTCATCAGCAAAAACTACAATACACCAATCATTAATATGACCTCTAATTTGAACGTCCCAACTCATATGCTCTCTTGCATTCATCGCCGGCTTTTTCTTCATCTTTTTTAATTTTAGATACAGCTTGCAATGGCTCTTAATATTGTTGCCTTAACACCTGCTCGGGCCCTGATTTGCGGTACAGTTAGTGCGGAATTTGACGCAATTCTCAAGAGTTTTCTCATTTATAGTGGCGTTAAAGGTGCATGAATCCGTCCTCTGTAGTTTTTTCCATAGTTTTCAATGTCTTTTAAATATTTCATCACAGTTTTGTGACTTCGTCCAATTTTTCGCGCAATAGCGCGATAAGAATGGCCTTCCTAACGATAAGAGTCAATTTTACCTCTTTCCGCTACTCTTAAAATACTTTTTTTTTACCTATTTTCACCAATGTTCACTAAAATTACAGGTATAACGTGCTAATCAAAGCCAACAAATTGCAAAAAAAAAAAAAAAAATGCAAAGTGGTTCTAATTAGAGTTTGCAAAAAACCGTGAAAATGAGAAACCGCGGTTTCGGTTTTGAAACGCCCAAAACCGGCCGGTTTCGGTTCGGTTTTCGGTTTTTTTTAATTTATATTTATATTTATTAAAGCTCGTATTAATAATTTAATACTGAAATTCAGGAAATAAATTCACGTTTTCTAAATATGAGGGATTTCTTAAATAAGTCTTGTTTCTTTTAGAGAAACTGCAGAGCCCCTTTAGCTGGTATAATATTTGCATCCGAGCGACAAATTGCTTCAACAGTCATTTTTACGAACAGCAACGAATCTATAAAAGAAAATAGGCCATTTTTACACTGACGTGGAAAATTCTAGTAAATGTGCTATAGGTTCCTGCAATCGCAGGAAAATTATCTTTACTAAGATACGAAGATGAAACGCTTAAAAAGATATGTATAAGATTTGTATTAGTATCCCTCGGAGATATGTGTTAGGTATTTAAGATTCGGCACAGTCAAACATAGCACTTTTATTTGTTACATAATAAAATGATCACTTAGACCATGGCTAAGCTTAATAAATATTATATTTTCATGGTAAGTGGTCTACCCGCCCTCCCTTACTGTACAGGAATGTTAGGATGTCCAAAAAGTGTGTAAAGTATTGGATAAGAAGTGAAATAAAATTACTCTTAAATGTTATTGAGTGCGAAAACAAAATTTAAGCTACAAAAACACAACTATTGATTTTAAAACAAAAGTCAGGGACCCAGAAGAAGAATAGCTTCTGTATAAGCACTTTAAGAGTTCCTATGTATAGGATATCATTAAACAGCTTCAATCGCAAGGCTTTGTCCTTTCCCCTACACCTTTTTTCTTCTATTTGTAAATAACTATACGATTAGTCTGAACTCCAATCCAAGTAAAGTTTAAGATGATACCTTAAAATTGATAAAAGTTAATTTTCAGATTTTGGCTGAAAAGTCGAAATCCATTTGTATGTAGAACGATTGTATAGGACTCATTCTCCTAGTTCTATGCCAAAATAGATATTTTGGCGGGGAAAAATATTTTAATATTTATTTTAAAAATACAATGTTTAGCACAAGAAATTTTTGGGCAGTTTAATATAACCATACATTCATAGATACCACTTTGTTCAAATCAAATTTAAGGAAATGTGTTATGTTCACATTAAGTATACAAATGTTCGTGCAATGACCTATAGTAGAGCTATAAGTAAAAGTAGTGGGAGTACTTTAGCTCTGGAAGAAAACTACTCAGGATTAATTAGTGTACCACCTTTCTTACAAAAATGCGAAATATCAACTCCCCCCAGAAATATTCTTTAGAACAAAAAGACATGTTATAAAAAATGTTAGGTAGATTGCAAAAATTATTTCAAAGTAACTTTTAATTAATATTATTATTAAAGTAACTTTATTTTAAGTCATCAAAATAAAATATAAGTAGTTTTGAAGTTATTGCAATCTTTCCCTTAAATTCGTGCCCTTGCCGTCATGCCTAAAAATATGCTGCAAAAAATAAAGAAATTTTAAAGAAAGACATGATTTGCAATTCTATGACCTCTACTTACTAAATACTTGAGTTTTGTCAAAATATAAGCGAATTTACTCAGTTTTTTCTTTGTATTTTTCTTAGGTCAAAAAACATTTTTTGGTTTTTTAAAAATTTTGTTCAACATCCCAGCAAAACTTTGGTAATGGCAAGTACTCTGATAACTGGTTACCTTGTAACGACTACAACATACCATCCGAATAAATAATAAGTTATTACAGAAGTACTTATTTGTAATTAAGATGGTAATTTAAACTGAATGGCCCCGGTTCAAATCCCACCAAGGGCAACAATTTTTTTTAGTTTTTTTTTTTATTAAAAGAGTCTTTTTAAATGATTTCTGTAAAAAAAAATTGTAAAACTACCTCACGTTAATGAAAAAATACCATCATGAGTCAATTTTCATTATGTTGAATACCAAACACGATTCTAAATGGTCTTAACTTGGTAAGCCCAACAACTGTGGACACACACCTCCTCATGGTATCACCCGGGGAGATAGTTTAACACCCATTAATATTGTGAGTTAACATGTTCCGAGAGTTGTCCCATAAGATCGATAAAAATGGGTTAGGATTACGGGCTAGTAACCCTCTCTTGAAAAAAAATACAATGAAGAGGATAAAATTAGAATTGAAATGTCCCACTACCTAGTGTTAGAGAAGGATGTCCGAAACTTTGATAGAAAGACCAAGTAGAGGAACATTTTTCAAAGCTTGGCCTATAAAATTGGAGAATATTCGCACAAGATCGAAGTCCATGGAATTCTAAAATATGCTCGGACTTTGACCTTAACAGGTTGTAACATTTAAGTAAGTAAGAGTCAATCTTATGTAAAAACTAAAAATAATAATAAAAGTTTTAAAATAATTACAAAAAATCGTATAAAAATATTTTTCCAAAAATTACAACAAAGTAAAAAAAAAGCAGGGAAAAACAAAGTAATTTTCACATGATTTTGGATCTAAAAATAAAAATTGTTTATATTAATTATAAGCTCCTAAGTTTTCAACATATGAAGTAGCTCAGTGGAAGAGTCTCTGCCTAGCAGTCGGAGGGTCTGGGTTCGAGCCCCCATGGGATCATAAAAAAAATTTTGTATTTCGTTTAAAAATATATGTTTTTAATAAAACAACAACAAAAAAGTTGTTGCTGTTGTTGTTGTTGCTTTCAAATTGCTTACCCAAGTCATTACTTTTCTGCAATTGGTAAGTACTTGCCTCCAATGACATCCCCATGTTAATGTAATGACTTAAACAGCGAATGAGTAAGTAGTTCGTGTTCAATAGTTTAACTGTTTAACTCATTATTTGGTAATGAAAAGTTTTACTGGGATATATTAAAAATTATAAATTTTTTTCTGTGTCATAAAATAAGGTCGATATCTTGAACCGTTTCGCAGTCCCTGCGATCTAAACGTAGAATTTTGAAAAACTTTTGTGAGGAGAGATGTGAGATTTCGCATTTTCGTGAAATAAGGTGACCCTAGTACCGCATTATTAAGTTGTGAAGGGTTAAACAATTTATATAAATATATAGCTATGTACGAGTACATTATAACTTAACTAAATATTTTTAATAGGATTTTACATGGAACTATTTGTATGGGAAACAACGAGAGTGGGACAGTCTAACGTACATACATGGGAGTGGGACAGTCTAACGTACATACATGGTTTTTCCCCAAATATTGAAAAGTTAAAGCTTCAATTGTAAAGCCTTAAATTAAGTTTTCTTAAAATTGGTTCACAGACAGCAACATCTGAAAATTCTTTCCCTTTACATTATGCCAAAAAAGTGAAAAACTCTTTATAAACAATTTATAAAATGTTGTTCTCTTCTATACATACATTTCGAGCCATTAGATTTAAATAATCACAAGCAACATTCCGTTAAATATCTCTTATACTATCAGAGATAGCGTAGTACAGTAAGCATGTTTTTCTTTCTTAAGTAGTTTTCGAATTTGTAAAAATCTTTTCCATACGTTTATATTTACGAAAGTCATACGGACCAATAGGTTTTACATACAATGGTGCTCAACTTTGGCTCAGTGTAGAGGCCACTGTGCTAAAAATAGACATGTTTTTAAAAATTGGTCTAAAACTCCAACCACCCATTGGCCGATTTCTGCATATTGCGCCACAATCCGCCCAGTAGCTTAAAAGTTATTGAAGTAAAACTAAAAACTTCATATACAATGCTTTGCACCATAACTTCTAAACCATTTGGAAAACAATTAATTAGTTTGTCGAAAGTAGCAAACTAACAAAGAACAAAAAAACATTCCCAGTACGATCAATATTTTTCCTGTCGCTTGCGATCATTTTAATCTAAGGGCTCGATATGTATTGTATATGTACATTAGGTTGACAGGAAAATTTTTTTCTTCGATTTCAAATGCTTTTCAACGGAATATTGTGACGCTAGGTCTAAAAGTTTAAGCCAAATCGGACAAGGTTCTATGAGCGCGTATCGGGTCCAAAATTTAAGAGCCCATTTATATGGTGAAATTTTTTGAGAAATTTCAACTAAAAATAAAAAAAATTTTACAAGAAAAAATAATGGAATATTAAGGAAAACTAACACAGCTTTATTTCAAAAATAAAAATCCATCTAAAACTACTTTAGAGTTATTTAATTTTGCCCCTGAAAATTCATGTCCCTGAAAACGCGCCTAAGAATATGCACCAAAAATTGTATGTTGTAAATAAAGAAATTTGAAAATTATACATAATTTATCATTAAATGACTCGCTAGTATTAAAAAGTGCAGTTTTGCTTAAATATAATCGAATTTACTTAGTTTTTTCATGTTGGAAAATGATACATTTTTCTCAGGTTGGTTTCAAAAATTATTTCTTAATTTTTCGAAAATTTTGTTCAAAAAATATTACAAACTTAGAATTTGCTCTCCAGTGTGTTAAAACAGACAAATGGGAGAAAAAAACCCAAAAAAACTAAGTCGATATCTTGAACCGTTTCGCCGTACTTGCGATTTCACATTGAAGAATTTCGCGAAAATGTAAATTTTTGGGCCAAATTCGGGTAAATGCTCGGTAAATTTTACTTGTTTCAATTTTAACAAAAAAGATAATTAATATTATTGCTTCGTTTATGGAAAATGAAGTCATTAAAAGCCTCAAGCGTAACAAGGCCCCGGGCAAAGACAATATATCAGCGGAGATGCTTTTATGTGACGTTGAAGGATCGGCGAGACTGTGGCACCCATTTGTGCATAAAATATGGGAAGAAGAAGCTCTACCAACCTCCTGGAATGATACCAAAAAAGGGTGACTCCAAAGACTGCAATAACTACAGGGGAATAACACTTCTTCCAATACCGAGCAAAATACTAAGTCGAGTAATTTTGAATAGAATGTCCACGAAAATCAGTTTGGGTTCAGAGAGAATAGATCTTGTGTTGATCTAATCAACACAGTAAGAATAGTATTGGAGCAATGTAATGAATTCCGCACCCCCATTTATCTAGCGTTTATCGACTTTATGAAGGCCTTCGACAGTGTCAACAGGTGCTATCTATGGAGAATTTTAGAAAACCGTAACATACCAACGAAAATTCTGAACTTAATTCGGGCAATGTACGTGGACTTTAAATGCCGGGTTCTACATAAAGGTAAATTGTCTAATCCGTTCGAAGTTACTACTGGAGTAAGATGTATATTATCACCTATACTTTTTATCCTTGTCATCGACAATATAATGCGCACGGCACTGAATGGTAGACGTGGTATCCAATGGACACCATTTAAGCAACTCGAGGACTTGGAATACGCCGATGACGTATGTCTTCTAAGCCAAAGACCAGCTCACCTTCAAGAAAACACTAGCGCTATTACTGTTGAATCTCGGGCAGCTGGGCTGGAAATCAATATCTCCAAGACAAAGATTATGCCTGGAGACTATGGCGCAAACCCGTCGCCACACATCAATGTGGATAACGAGGGTATTGGTTGTGTAGGTACCTTTAATTATCTTGGTAGTTTGGTATCTACAAAAGGTGGCGCCGATGAGGATATTGAATCGCGTATTAATAAGGCAAAATCTGCATTCGGCATTCTCCGAACTATATGGAAATCTCGGCAAATATCAACAACAACTAAGTTACGAATATATAACTCGAATGTCAAGTCCATCTTGTATTACGGCTGCGAAACTTGGAAACGCACAAATGCCATCGATAAGCGCCTGCAAACCTTTGCAAACAAATGCTTGCGGCAAATCCTTAATATACGGTGGCCAAATCGAATAAGAAATGAAGATCTACTAAACACTACAAACCAAATCCCTTCTTCTATAGAGGTATGTCAACGGAAATGGCGATGGATAGGCCACACACTTCGAAGGCCAAATACCAACATTGCTCGACAAGCGCTTCGTTGGAATCCACAAGGAAGCGGCCGTCGTGTTGGTGCACCTGCTAGAACTTGGAGAAGGTCAATTGATGCGGAGTTACAAGCAGCAAACTATTCATGGAATGATGTATGCCTAACATCTCGCAATAGAGTTCGATATAAAAGGATGGTTGAGGCCCTGTGCTCCACTGAGAGTCAAGGATAACAGAAGAAGAAGAAGTTTATGGAAAACCTAAGCTAAAGGTTTTTTTAATATTGGACGAGACTAATCCTTTCTTCACCACGGTCAAATGCCAAAATTTGAATTTTCTGAAAATTTTCGTAGCGAGATTACGGAATATTAAGTAATAATTAGCGAATTTCAATAAAAAAGCGTGAAAATAATTGTTTTGGTAATGTTAAGTGTTTTTTATTAGACCTGCCATTCACGAAGAGAGCAATGAAGAATTGTATACATTATATATTCTAAAGGATCAATGTATGTTTAATTTTTCCGTTAACAAAAATATGTGATTTTGACAGTTTTAAAATTATGTCCTGGGTTTAATTTTTTTCGGATTTGCCCATATATTAAAATTATAATTTTTTCTCAGTGTCATAAAATAAGGTCGATATCTTGAACCGTTTCGCGGTCCCTGTGATTTAAACGTAGAATTTTGAGAAGATGAGGAGAGATTTGAGATTTCGCATTTTCGTGAATTAAGGTGTACCCTAGTACTACATTAATAAGTTGTGAAGGTCTAAAAAATGTATATAGCTATGTACGAATACATTATAACTTAACTAAATATTTTTGAATGGGCTTTTACAGTGATACGTTTTACACAAACACGTATATAAGAGTGTCCCGCAAAAATAAACTTGTTATTTTGAAAAGCATTCACTCTTACTTTTTAAAATAATGTCAATAACTCTATAAAAAAAAAGTTCGTGCATTTAGGACAACGGGAATACATGCCAACTTCATCGGAAAGAGTCATGGAACTGTTTGTATGGGAAACAACGGAAGTGGGACAGTCTAACGTACATACATGGTTTTTTCCCAAATATTTAAAAGTTAAAGCTTGAAATTGTAAGGCCTCAAATTAAGTTTTCTTAAAGTTGGTAACATTACATTATGCCAAAAAGTAACGAAACTCTTTTACATACAATTTATTAAATTTTGTTCTCTTCTATACATACATGTGTATATGTACATTACTAATCATTTATTTTACATTTTAACCGACAAAATGTATCCTAAAATAAAAATGTTCTCCAAGTTTATTATCCCTATTTGTATGCTTTTCTTTTTGTTATGATTATAAGTTCCTTGGCATAGGCTCCAATTAATATTGTCTTGACGTAGGTCAGTTATATTTTTGTGTATTTTTTTCATGCGTAGTCACTCATCCGCTTATTTACATGCATAGCCAGAAGGTTAAGTTTATTATACCTAAACAGAGAAAAAAAACCCCATTCCGACAAAACAAAATTCCTATAGATACCAATTGTTGTGTGCTTTTTTATGATTTTGCTTTCAGATACTAAATGAATATTTCCTTTTCTTGTTTCTATTACAACTTTGATCCTTGTATTGTTTACTTTACGGTTTTGTTGGAAAAAAGGGTAAAAGTTTCGTAAGGAAGGGTTGAACGTACGAACAATTAGTTTCCTAAATACCAAACTGTTGCATATTCTCAAAATATTTTCTTTTTGTATTTTTTTGTGAGACTGATTACGAAGAGTACAAATAATTTCTAGATCTAATTGTGTTAATGTTTTTGTAATGTACAGGAATATTGCAAAAAACAAAAAAAAAAAACAAATATCTTTAATCGTGAAAAGAAATGATCGGTCAAGCCTGACTATAAGATACTCTACATCACTAATCGATTTTGACAACTTTTTTTAACCGACAAAAGGGAGAGCGAGTAAAGATAAATCAAGTACGCTGCATTTAACAGTTTTTTTTAAGTTAGCTTTAATTTTTGAGATATGCCGTTAGAAACACTAATTATTTTTTTTAATCCGATGGTGGTTCAAGTTCAAGAAAATAAATAAATAAATAAATAAGAAAATAAACAGTTTTCGAGTTATGTGAATATTTATTGAGCCACCTCCTCCATTTTTGTATGACACTATATCTTGAAAACTAGAGCTAATCTAAAGCAGCATTGACTTTAGCGTACTCAAATTATCATTACCCACTAGGTCTCCCAATTGTCGTTTTTTTCAACTAGCACAGTGTTATTTTTTACAGAGTTTTCTCAAGATTTATTAAAATTTTTGTTATTTCCTGTTAATATGGTATCAAATAAAATATGCATTTAGATTTTAAGGCAAAACTTTTTCATAGTGCAAAAAAAAATATTTTTTTTTATCGCCTTGGAATTTATTGATATGGGTGATTAGGGTTGCCAGTCAGGCTGGATTCGACTGGATTGTCCAGCTTTTTTATTGCTTGTCCAGTGTCAAGTTCAAATTAAATTTGTCCAGCTGAAAGATGAAGAATTTAAATTTTTTGAATATTTTTAAAGAAAAACTATTTTTATGAAAAAGAACGCAATAAAAACTTTTGCAAAAGTGTATTTGTTTTTATTTTTTACTTAAGTAATCAAGTTCATTTTGTAATAAAATCACCCTCTATCAAATTTCCCCGTTGTGCCCCATGGCCTATATCGTAAGTTAAGCTTTGAAAGATTTTCCTCTATTTGACCTTTCCATCGAATCATTCGGAATCGTTTTCGAATACAATTGTTACTGGAGTATTTTCATACATTCGCACAACATGTCCCAACCAATCGCGCAATGTGCGTCCCATGATATCAATATCGTCGACAAACGCAAGTAGCATGTGTTTTCTGTTGAAAATTGTTTCAGATATATTAGTTGCAGTATCTCGGACGATTTCAATTTTTCTCGATATCGCTGCGGTTAATTACGGCATTCGCAATTCGGGTTATCAAAAATTGAAAGATTTATCGAAATAAATTATAACAGCTAGTTTTTATACCCACCATCAAAAAGAATGGGGGGTATATTGAGGTTGTCATTCCGTTTGTAATTTCCTTAATATTGGCTCAAAAATCAAAAACGATATATATTCTGAATCCTTATGAAATTCTAAGACGATTGAGCGATGTCCGTCTGTCTGTCTGTTGAAATCACGATAACGCCTAAACGAAAGGAGCTAGCTCACTGAAACTTAGCAAAAACATTCTTCATTTATGAGAAAATTTTGGTATTGAAATTGGGCAAAATCGGTTAACATTTGACCATAGCTCCCGTATAACCTCGTCTACGCCAGTCACTTATTTGCTAATAAATGACAAATTATAACAGCTATGATGACAAAATTTGGTATCTAGAAGTTTTACATAAGCACAAGGCAGCATATAAAATTTCGGTTCACATTTAACCATAGCTTCCATATAAAAAACATACGGAAACAGCCTAAATTCCACCTGAAATTCACTTATATGCCAATAAATGCTAAAATGTAATAGCTTTGGTCACCAAATTTAGCACAAATAAGTCTTATGTAAATACCAGCCAGTGTGCAAATCGGTCACCATTTGACCATAGCTCCCATATAAAAAACTTACGGAAACACAAAAATACAAAAAGAAAAGGGGGTTTATGTCCGTCTGTCCGCTAGATAAAAGCGCGATAGCGCCTTAACTGAAAGGGCTACAGCAACAAAATTTTACAAAAGGAAGTCTTATGTGAATGCCAGCCGGTGTGCAAAATTTTGTTACAATCGGTCACCGTTTGACCATAGCTCCCATATAAAAAACTTACAGAAACACAAAAATCAAAAAGAAAAGGAGATTTATGTCCGTCTGTCCGTCAGACAGCTCCTTAACTACAAAAGCTAGAGCGACAAAATTTTACAAAAGTATTTCTGATATGTAACAAAAGTACTGAAAATGGGCGAAATCGGTTCACATTTAGTTAGAGCTCCCATATAACCCCGCCCCGGGAAACACATGAATGCTGATAAATTGAGTACAATTGTAATAGCTATGACGACTAAATTTAGAATAGAGAACTTTTATGCAACTATTAGTCAGTATATTAAATTTTATAGGAATCGGTCCATATTTGACTATAGCTTTCATATAAAAAACACTCCCGGAAACCAAAAAATATTTAGCAAGGACCAGTTAAAAGCTATTAAATTAGAAACTATGACAGCTATTACCACTAAAAATAAGCTTTATATAAATACCAGCCAGTGTGCGAAATTTTGTTGCAATCGGTCAACATTTGGCTATAATTCTTATATATATATTACATCCCCTTTTTTATATCTACAATCAAAAGGATTCTGAGGTACAAGCAGCATATTAAGATTATGTATATGGTAGATGCATTAGGACCTCCTAACAAAATATATGGACCACTCGTATTACTATCAACTACTTTATCCTAACTAAATATTAAGCTAAAGGAAAAGTATTTAACAACTTATTAATGTAAAACCATACCCGGTTACGATAGTGAATTTTGTTTAAAGTAAATTAATACTAGGGAAACCACTTACATACTTTTGAATGTTGAACTATAAAGCTACTGCAACCGAAGTAATTCCAAATATTTTACTAACAATACCAACTAGCGTAACAACTTTTTTCCAATTTGGTCCACGTTTTGAATTTACTGCACCCTCGTAGATATATGAGATATGTTTCTAAATTTAACACAACTTGATGGTGGGTATATAAGATTCGGAACAGCCGAATATAACACTCTTACTTGTTTATTATTAATGTCCAGCTAATTTTTGTGTTGTCAAGCTTTTTGATTCCTTATGTCCAGCTTTTTCAAGATTTGTATCTGGCAACCCTATGGGTGATACTATTAATTTAGAATCATTTATTTTCAATTGTTATTTCGTTCAAAGTATACTACGAAAAGTAGGTGAAAATATAATTAAAACTTTTCAAAAACATCCACCTTTAAAAAAAAATAGAAAAATATCTGAAAACAGTTGGTATTAAATGAATGCGACAAAGATGACAAGCCTGAACAAATCAATGATGACGGAGTTATATGTCCACCATTAAATTAAAATGATGTTAGAATTGCAATAACTCGACTAAAAAAATAACAAAACTATGGGTGCCTATGCACAGTGGGATGGTGGAAAAATAGAATATATAAATTTTATATGTAGTTATTGTCGAATTATATGTTTGACGAATTGTTTAGTTTTAGCTTTATAACTTTTAAACTACTTATCAAATCAGGTTTAAATTTGAAACTGCAAGAGAAGAGGAAATGAGCTTTCAGAACCTTACATCAAGATACCTTCATTAGTTTTCAAGATATCGAATTATATCCGAAACTATTTTTTTCTAAAATTCTATTCAATGTGTAGGAAGTGAATATTTTCAGGCCTTGCAGCACTAGTTAGATTTTCATTTTAGACACCTGGTTTCTTAGGGAAACTTTCTTAGAATCAGGTGCAGATTTCGATTTTGCTATACGCCTGTAGCGTTTTTTACTCCCATACTTCAAGACATGTTTATACATGAGTTAAGGTCCATTTATTAGTTTCTATATGTAGAAATATTACCACTGAAACCATTTTTTTCTCAGATTTTTAAACAAAGATCACTTTTTTGCTGTTTAGTGACTCTTCGGTTCAAAGTTTGCTTTTGCTTAGAGTTTTTTTCCTCATTTTTATACCCTTCACCACCATAGGTGGAAAGGGTATTATAAGTCTTAGATCTGTCTTAGACCCATCTTTTAGTATACCAATAGGCTTAGAATCACTTTCTGAGTCGATTTAGCGATGTCCGTCCGTCCGTCTGGCTGGACCCCCATGTAAACCTTGTAATCAAACTAAAGATAATTTGATGAAATTTGGAACAGATCATTTTTTTGATAATGGGACCATGGCTATTGAAATTCGTCAAAATCGGTCCTTTATTTATGGTACCTCCCATAGGTCCCACTTCCTGGAATTGATATATTGGCCACAAAAATCAATATTTTTTCATGAAATTTAAAACAAATACTGCTTATGTAAACCTAAATCACTGTACCAAATTTAGCTCCCATACAAACTCTTCTGTCAAAACGCACTAAATGAGACAAAAAATCACTAAAACCCTCGTAAATCTGAAGATAATGAGAGTTTTGAGTTTATTTAATTTTTGTAACAACTGTAATCAATTTTCCAAATTTCGAGATAATCGGTCCACATTTGACCCTAGCTCTCATTTAAGACCAAATGACGGAAACAGCTTAAATATACAAGTTTTAATAAAATGTTTGTATGATGGCAAAATTTAGCAAATATTTGTCTTTATACAGGAAAAATAACACCTTTGACCTTAGTGGTGAAGGGTATCGTATGGTCAGACTTAACCGACTATAGCACTTTCTTACTTGTTTGTTATTTCTTGAATGAGTCATTACAACGCAGTCATGTTTTTAAATTTGTTGTAAAAATTTCAAGGAAGTAGAGACTTTAATCTCCACTGGCATCAATGTTTGTCGTCTCTTCCATATCCTATTAATCACCGATAGAAAATACTTTTAGAGTTCTATTTTATAAAATGCTTAGCTAATTTGTACTCAAAATTTCCACAAATAACCACAAAACTTTGTATTTTTATACTACGGAAAAGTTAAGATTTCGGAAAAGTTAATCACCACCAAAAAAAAACTACTTAACTTTTTTGAGCCTCCACTGTATAAACCGATTTTCTTAATTTAAAGTTTTCTAAAAAAAGAACCAAATTTTAAATATTTTACAAACAAGAAGTGTACTAAAAGCTTTACTATGTAAAAAGTTATAAGTGCTGAAATTTAATATTAAAAAAAAATTTCCTCGTTTTTTTGCTTAAACATATTTATAATTTTCTAAAAGAAAACTTCACGTTTAATAATTGAGTTAAAAAATAACTTCTCGTTTATTCGGTGTTAATTCCAGAGTCTCTCGAATTAGACCTATTGTTTAGGGAAATTTAAATTTTAATCCATAATTCCTCCGAACGCAAGCGATCTGTAAACAAAGTTATACCTAATTTTTATAGACCAAAGTGTTTTTAATTACGTTGCAGAAGTACTTTGTCGCCCTGAAATTGGTCAAGCAACTAGAGCAAAAATACTAAACATACCCATTTTCGGAAATTTTTTAAATCTTTTCAGGATCTCTGCGATTTTTTTGCTTTAAGATTTTTATACATAGTAGAGCTTTTAATACACTTTTATTTATAGATCAGATATTAGTAAAAAATCGGTGCAGTATGGTACAGAAATTTTAGTCTTTGAAGTCAAGTATCTTAAAATCCGTAAGAGATAGCGTATGCATGTAGCGATGTTTTTCGTAGATCTTGACCTGTATATTGATTTTTCAAATCGGTTAGGAAATGACAATTATATATCGTTTTAAGTGATTTATGAGCCTAAATTTCCCTACTTTGGGGGCCAATTGTAGGGAAAATCCGGCCAACGCTTTAGAAGTTACGGACTTATTTCCATTCTATTTTAACACAATCCCACTGTGCGATGGTTTGTCAGCAGAACTCTTCATTATTTTTATACCCTTCACCAATAGGTGAAAGGGTATTATAAGTTTGTGATTCCGTTTGTAATTATTTTATTAATGATCGTAGACCCCATAAAAATTATACCGATCGACTCAGAATCGGGAGGAGAATTAAATTCTCCCGCAATGAACGCTATTAAATTTCATTAAAATCGGTTTATAAACACCGAAAATATCGAAAAAATACCAAAAATTAGACGAAAATTTAAAAATTTTTGATTGAAACACACTTTTAAATAACAAGAGAAAAAAATACTCCTTTTGTAATTTGTAATATATTATATATCAGATTGTAGGAAATGGTTCCCCAAAGCACTCTGTAAAATTTTATCGGTCCATAAACCACAGAGATATCGCCAAAACACTAAATTTGATGTTTTGCAAATTGCCCAAATTACGCATTAGGGAATGTTTGTTGAAAAAATGAAATGCAGAGATAGGAACATACATAAATTTTATATCAGATTTTAGGAAATTCTCCCGCCAAGCACGTTATTAAATTTTATCAAAAGCGGTCCATAAACAACTGAGATATAGCCAAAACACTACTTGTGATGTGCAGCAAATTCCCCAAAGTACGTGTCTAAGAAATTTTGTTTACATTTTGTAAGAATTGTTTCAGCGATATCTCAGGTGTTTATGGACCGATTGTAATGACAGCGTTCTTTGTGGGAGGATTTCCTAAAATCTGATATATAAACTCCACAAATCTGATTATGAATACCATTCAAATTGTACCGGTCGACTCAGAATCGGCAGGAGAATCGCGACGTCTGTCCGTTTGTCTGTCCGTCCGTCTGTTTATCTGTCCGTCCGTCTACATGTCTGTCCTTTTTTCTGTTGTAGTCAAGTTTTTGGAGCTCCAGTTTTGTCGATATCTCAGATGATTATTTTGATGAAATTTAATAGCGTACTTCGCAGGGGATTACCTAAACTCTGATGCATTCGGTAATTTGTGGTAGATATAATTTAGTGTTTCAACGATATTTCAGGTGATTTGATCGACAATGATAAAATTTAGGGTGAGACGATATCCTAAAATTTTGTGTTAAATGCATATGTTTATACCTTCCAGGAGCTCCACAAATCTGATTTTAGCAGACAGACACACTGCATTTATCTTAATTTTGTGTCCGACTTTTGAACATTATGATAACATTTGAGAATGTATTATATATCAAATTGTAGGTAATCTTCCTAGGAAGTACAAAAATGCAAATTAGTACATGATATCTGTTCATAAACCTACATATGTATGTATGTATCTCACATATCAACGAAAATTTAAATTTTTTAATTGCAATTGGTAGAAATCCCTTCACGTTTGACAATTGCTTCCGTATAACTTCGCCTGAGGCAATCTCTTAGAAGCTAATAAATGACAAATTATAATAGATACGATGATGACATTTAGTATAAAGATATTGTACAATATCGTTATTCAGGGCGATAGCGTCTAAAATAAACTTTCTAGAGGGACAACATTTGACAAAAGTATTTCTGATCTCTTGAAAAGTTCGGTATTGAAAATGGTCGAGCTCGGTTCACATTTAGTGAAATCTCCCATATAACCCCGACCGGGAATCATTTTAATGCTGATAAATTAAATCACGTTATAATTGCACAAAAAACTAGAGCAAAACTTTCCACACATCCATCGGACAGATCGAAAGAACAAAACATCCCAAATATTATTAATGAAGTATTCATCTTAATTAGTTAACTAACTTCAGAATATAAGTAAATCTTCAATAACTTTTCCGACAAAGCTGATATCCATCGATTAAAAAGCTATATATTTCACGTATGTATCTAAAACTAAGATATACATCCTATAATTCTAAGGCTTGTATACATTGACAATCATTGTTAAAGCTTTGACCTAAATCAGTTCGCTAACTTCAAAGTTTTACATAACTAATCAAGAACTTTTACTATAATGGATAATTCGTACGAATTAAAGTACACAACCCTCACTGGGCACTGCGTTTTTGGGTTGCATGCCAGAATGCTTAATCTTCATCAAATCGATGTGCTTTTGCAAATCTAAGGGCATCTACATTTTGAAGCATCGTTTATTAAGTGTTCGTAAAATAGAGACATATATCGAAGCTACTGGCTGGCTTAAATAAGCATTCTCTACCTGCCCAACCTAACCTTTGTGTCCATAACTATTCCAGATGATGACGCCACCGAAAAGCTTTTCGTTTTCCGCCATAGCTAAATATTGCTAGGAATTACATTTAGTATGAACAAAAGAAAATTAATATACATATCAAGCATTTGTGTGGGGCTCAACTAAGTCAGTAATCAGAAACTATATAATTATCGATATATTCTTACACCATTGGTGAAGGGTATCCAAGATTCGGCAAAGCCGAATATACTACTCTTACTTGTTTCTTGTAAAATTAATTTATTTTTGGTTAAGTTTTCTAAAAATCAAAAAAATTATCTATTTTCCCCATACCAAATAGGATCTTAAACTTTGGACACTATGAACTTTTAGACCTAGTGTCACAATAATATTCGGTTGAAAATGTTCGCTGTCACCCTAATGTATATATCGACGCAGGAATTAAAGAACGCTGTAACTGACAAAACATAAAATGTTCACCAGTGGCAAAAAACCTGAAAGTATAATTCTATAATTCATATCTCAAAAACTAGACAACTTACAAACATGATTTTAAAAAAGCATTTGTATTTTTTCTCGCTTTATACCTATATTGGTTGTAAAATTTCAATTCAAAACTAGTTTTTATTAGGGTTACGACAAATAAGACACTGGTATTTTTCAAAATGCAGACGGCGTAAATGAATTTTTTTTCATCATAGAAATATGGGACCGGGCCCAATCGATGCAGTTTTTTTGCTGATAAAAGTTATACAAAAAAACATATTTTCGATTTTTTGTGAGTTACAGCGTTCCTTAATTCTTGCAACGATATCATCTAGCCCTTTATGACGATATTATTAATTTTAAAATTGGTGGATAAATGCTTCAAAGGTCTTTTCATATTTAAGGTGTTCCGCCGCTCCTATGAGATAGGATTTTGTTCCAATGTGCATTATCACTTCCATTTTGACGATATTTGTACAGTTTTAAAACAGGATTTTAAAATGATTATTTATATGTATTGATCTTTGTCAAATGTAATACCCGTACAAACATGTGTTTATATTCTAACCCCCCAATTCATAATCAAGAAATTAAGCTATATCAATCTTATAATTCAAAATTTCCATACAAATTTCAAATTATAAGAATTTAATATTTAAAAATCTGTTTATGAATTGGGGGGTTAAAATATAAAAAAATTTATTTTACTTCTGTAATTTTCTTCTTTAGCTGTAGAATGGCCTAACTTGATTTTGTGTAGAGACATGTGGAGATGTACATACTATTTAAATAATTAATAAATAAAGGAAGTAATTAAGGACATCTTTAAATACATAAATCTTCAAAAACATTTTTGGGTTTGTGTATGTATGAGTAAATTTAAATATCTTCATTCAGAAAAAAAATTAAGCATCTGCACACAAAAGGATCCCAACCAACCAAAACCAATTCGAAATCTTTTCTCCAATAGGAACTCACTCATACAATACGTTCACACTTGCACGAGTTGAATGCACCTAAAATCAGGATAAAATTATTTCGCTTATTTTAAGAAGAAGTTCTTAAAAACATCTTTACTTTTCTTTCTTTTAAAAAATGAATGAACATTTTTTATTTCTTTTCAAATTTTCGTTTTTTAAATGTCCTGAGTTGTGTGTTAAGTGCAAATAGATTAAATACAAGTAAAATGAAATTATAGTTGGCAAAGGCCGACTATGTGATGCCCTACATTAGAGAGGTTCGCCTTCCAAACAAAAAAAAAATAAAAAGATATTGTAAAAATAATTCTAAAATTTTTATACCATTCACCACAATAGGTGGAAAGGACATTAAAAGTTTGTGTTGATGTATGTAACGCATAGAAATATTTGTCTAAGACCTACCTTTTAATATACCAATAGATTTAGAATCACTTTCTGAGTCGATTTAGCTATGTCCGTCTGGCTGGACCCTCATGTAAACCAGGTTATTAAAGTACAGGTCGCAATTCTAAAGATAATTTAATGAAATTTGGCACAGATTATTTCTTTGATAGTGAGACCATGACTATTGAAATTTGCCAAAATCGATCCATTATTTATGGTACCTCCCATAGGTCCTATTTCCCGGAATTGATATTTGGGCCACAAATACCAATATTTTTTCATGAAATTTAAAACTAATTTTATATACATATAAACTAAAATCACTCTACCAAATTTTGTTGATTCGGTCCACATTTGACCATAGCTTCCATACAAACTCTTCTATCAAAACGCACTAAATGAGACAAATATCACTAAAGCGCTCGTAAATCAGAAGATAATGACAATTTTAAGTTTATTTTTTGCAAACATAATTTTTGAGAAAACAGTAATTAATTTCCTACACTTCAAGATAATTGGTCCATATTTGACCCTGGTCCTTATATAAGTCCAAATGACAGAAACAGCTTAAATATATAAGTCTGGAGAAAATGTTTGTATGATGACAAAATTTAGCAAATATTTGTGGTTATACACGAATGGAAGAATTTATGTTAAAAACTTAACTTTTTAAAAATTGGTTGCGTTTTGATGTGATCGAGCATTTTAAAACTTTTTTGTAAAGAATTGATTGGCGTTATTTTGGATTTTTTAATGTAGCTGAATATGTATATGGACAAAAATCAAACAGTTTTTATTCCTTTGAAACCGACTTTTAACTCGAATAAGTCTACTTTTACATTAATCAGGTTTGGCTTATCAGGTCTTGAATTAGTATGAGAAAAAACTGACAGAATTAAAATTAAGCAAACCTGACCGTACTATCAAGTTTACGAAAATTTTGAAAATTTTTATGAAATTTAAGAAAAATAAAATGAAAACTGATGAAGGTTCAAAAGAAAATTAAAGAAAAACTGATCAAGTGAACCTGATTCGTGTGAAACGGGACTAAGTTTTGTACCCTTAGGAGTTCGGAAAATCTAATTACAGTTCTTGAACTCGCAAAAACTTCTGTATACTGAGCACAATATCTTAGTAGCGCAAGTTTGCGCTTTTAAGCGTAATTGGCATGCATATTTAAAAAAAAACATTAAAAAATCGATTGAAGCATTCAAGTTTTTCTTCATATTTCGTCTTCTTCTGTATTCGTTTTAACATTCGGACAAAAGTCGTTGTTCTACGAAATAGACACCACACTTAGGGGATGAATCCACTTCCTTCTAAATTTTAATTTTGTCACTTCTAATACTACTTAATGGCTGCCAAATTTGAAGCTCGTTTTCACCACTTTTTAATTTTTTCGCACATTTTTTGGGCGCCTCAAAGAATTCCAAAAACATAGGTTACTATTTGTAGATCTTTTAATTTCGTTTGATATATATCCCGTTAATATGCTCCATCTAGGTAATACATACGACTGGTGTAAATGACGAAAACTTGTGCTTAAATTTTTCAAAATACCGGTTTTTCGTGGAGCACACTCGCAAATATGAATGAAAATTTCCGAACTACCGCGTAAACCGAGTTTTTTGCGATTTACCACATATGTAAAAGCAAAAGCGCACCAAAAAATCATTTTTTGCTAAAATTTTATGAAGATTTTGAAAATCGTGCAAAAAAGTGCATATTGGTTTAAAAGGTTTTAAATTGCAAACTGAGACAAAATCACATAAGGCATGAAAGCGATGTCATTTATAACCGATTTGTATCAAAAGTTTGTCAAAAATCTCTTTATTAACTGAGAACGCGAAGGTTTTATCTAAAAACATTTCAATGAAGCACATCGCGAATTTAGCTCAAAATTGATCAGGTGTGGTCTTAAAACTATTCTTAAAAAAGATTTACCTTAGATCTGGAGTGCACCAAAATATTATAAGGTTTAACGATTTGACGTACCAAATAAGAATTTTATATTTTAAAAAGATATGCACCTATTAAAAATTATATTTAAATACAAAATTATTTTAAATTAAATTAAATAAGTCAAGGCAGCAGAATTTCAATAAGACAAAAATTTAGTCAAATTTCGAGAAAATCGCGGTTAAAAGAATAAAAAATATGGTCAAAAAATCTTGTTTTTCACTTTCATAATTGCACTATTTCTTCGTGTTAAGGCATATGTAAATTACCATAACACCATGAAACGACAGAACACCTGAAAATATATAGGTTGTATCAAAATCAACATAAAACTAATAAAAATAAAATAGTTTTTAGTCTTTTTTAGAAATTTTTGTTTTAACCGTCATAACTTCTGCGCACGTCGCACTGTTGCCATTTTAGCTATTTTCTCGTCAAATCCAGCGATTTTTATTCACGTTTAGCTGGAAAAAAACTTGATTTAGCTATTAGCGGGAAATCTAGCGATTTTTTATGGAGAGTTAAATTCTTGAAATAGGATGATGACTGATGCAGTAAATGCGTCTTTATATGTAAGGTAAAATATCCTGATAGATATTTACTAAATTTTATTATTAAATGTTTATATATATTTATAGACACGGCTTGAAATTAAAATATTATGGTTGCCACAATCGGGTTTGTTAAAAATAGGTACAAATTCTACTTATGACAATGCTGATGGCTAAAAATCTTCAGCTAAATATAAATTATTATTTCAGTTAAAATTAATTAATTTAATTTGCTGATAAGTATTGAACACTTTTTAATTTGAATTGCTTTTATATTGAACTAGCTGTACCCTGTGAGCTTTGCTGAGCTTTCAACTAAAATAAATTTGAAGTTAAGACATTACACAAATATCCCATTAATTTTTAATCATTTTATTGATTTTGTCCGATCGACACATGATCAAATGCACAATTTACGATTCAATTCATTTTTACTAACTTTAACCAGATAGTGTCACTTATCTGGCGAAAATCAGTCGCACCAACGTAGGAACCTTCGTCGGCTTATGCACAACAACTTTGCTAATTATCATAGAATGATCAAATGCCGAGTTAACGATTTAACTCATTTTGAGTAATTTTCAGTGGCGCCACCTATAGGAACTTGATCATACCAACTTTGGGTCATGTGCAACAACTTTGCTTAAGATCATAGCATGATCAATTACATACATTTTTGAGTTTATTTAAATACATTTTTTAGCGATTTATCGCTAAATTTTTTACTTGTTTTTAAATTTAGCTATTTTCTAGCGATTTTCCAATAATATTTAGCTATATTTTTGGGAAATAGTTGGCAGCAGTGGTAATTCATTAACGCGAACGGATTTTACATTCACTTACATTCAGCTCCCTTAATAGAACTCAAAAAAAAAAGTGTGCGATCAAAAAATGTTTTGAATTTTTTTAATTCCGAAAATTAAAACTATTTGATTTTTTCCCCTATAGATTTATATGGCATGATTAAATCAGGTATATTTAAATTGTTACGTTTTGATGCGAACCAGTGTGGCCATATCCAAAAATATTTTATAGCTAAATCGGCTTTAAAATAATGCTAGAAAATGCTAAACAAAATTCTATACTGCCAACAAATAATGCTAAAATTTTAATTGTATTATTTTTGGTTACTTTGATTAATATATCTTTATAAATGGCTTTTTTCATAATTCTTCCCTATAAACGCTTATTCCACATTATTTTATTGAAACAAACTGATTAAAAAGTAACGGGATATGAATTGAATGACACATATCTTCGTGCGGAAGTTTATGTGCTCTATACGCCAAAATGCATTTTGAGAAAATCGATCTTGAAGTTTTAACTTAATTTTTCTAAAAAATTATACAATAGAATTTTGAGATTTTACACCATATATTTGGCGTATAGAGCAAAACAGCTGGATATAGAACAGAACAGACACTATTTATCTCAGAAACTAGAAGAGATAGCTGAAAACGGATTGCAAACGGGTCGAAAAACTAAAGTGGCATCATTAACTCAAAATGTGTAAAATGGCGCATAGAGCACATAAACTCCCGCACGACGATATGTAAGTGAAGTATACATGTAATTACTAATTTATATACATTTAGGTACGAAATTTTGCCATTTGATACCAGTTATTGTAGAAATTGCGTATGCAACAAATAAACTAAAAATAGTCATTATCTTCAGAGCATTTAAGTGATTTTCGTCTCATTTAATGAGTTTTAACAAAATAGTTTGTATGGGAGCTATGTACAAATATGGACCGATTTCAATGAAATTTGGTAAAGTGATTTCTGTGTACATAGTCAGTATTTGTTTTAAATTTCATGAAAATATTCTGCTATTTCTGGAAAAATACAAATTCTGGGAAGTGAGACCTAAATAATTGACCGACCAAAATATTTTTTGTACCAAATATCTTTAGAATTGCAAATGTACTTTGATTATATGGTTTGCATTGGTGTTCAGCTAGCCGTCTAGACTGACAGACATCTTTAAATCGACTCAGGAAGTGATTCTAAGTCTTTTGGATCTAACACTAATATTTCTATGCGTTACATACATACTGTTAAAACTGTGCAAAAATAACGATGTCTGTGGGGCCCTTTATAATGTACTCTTCGCAGTTGTAGCAAGTTACATTTTTTTCTGACACATAAACAATGTGATGCCATTTCCATTCAGTTTAGTGGCGGGGTTACATATTTAAATGTGTAATCAACAAAAAATTGTGGTAGATTTTGGAATTAAGATTATTTATTTGAGTAAATAAATATTTTGAATAAAAAAAAAACGCTAAAAAATGCTAAAAATATTATTGAAAAATGCTAACTGCAAAATGAAAAATTTGCAGCTAAATTAAAAATAAAAATGCTAAATCTAGCCGCAAAAATGCCAAACTGGCCACACTGGTGCAAACGTCTAAATATGCATGTCAGTTCTTTAAAGTCTAGAACGCTAACGAAAAACCTCTCGACAGCGTTCTAGAAAAAGCAAAGATTACAGTATAGTATCCAACTTTATTAATTCATCTAAGCATCATTGTAATGTGAGTTGTGAGGTCACAACTTCATTTTCAGGTGGTGATCAAAAGTTGATTTTTATTGGTATAAAGATCGAAACGCTCATACAACAAAATCTGTGTGGAAACAACTGCAACCATTCCACATTAATGTCGCTTTCAACAACAAAACTATATAATACTTTTCCTCTCTTTTAGTTGTTATTGTTACTTTTTTTCGAATCCTCTTCTTGTTTTTAAGTTTTTCCAAAATCATAAAATGAAAGGAGCAGATGTTTAATTTTTAACATTTTATTTGTTATTGTTTTTACATTTGTTTCGTTTGGTTGTTCAGCCTGTTTGAATTCTTTTGTGGAAGTAAACGCAAACTCACACATCCTTGCACACATACGCACAAGTAAATATTTAGTTTTTATTGTCGTTGATCCTGGTGCATGCATGCATGTGTTTTTTCTTTTGTTTGTCGGTTCATAATACTTAGGGCTCTGTCGCAGACATTAACTGACTACCCATTAAGATATACTGATGAACATTTATCGCGTTTTAAGACGGACACACGAATTATTCGCTTACCAAATGCATGCAGAGAGCATCGAAATTATGTTCTTTGAAACTTGCTTTGATTTCATTCAATTTCTAAATCTTTTATTCACTTACACACATGGATCTTAGAACCGATATTTTAAGATACATAAAAATATAATGTATTTTAAATGTTTAAATTTGGTGCTTCGAAAATGTTAATGGGTAATTTACGATTATTATTGATCAAATGTTGGAACTAACATCCCTCACACAGAAAAAGCCTGCATACACTTGTTGTTTATTGAGTATTGTCAATATTCTTATCATTATTATTAAAAAAGAAAAATTATTCGCACTTGATCCCAGTGTATAACATTTATTTATTAATGTAATAGACAATTTATTAATAAAAGATAATAGATGTATGTGGCGACATCCAATTCCTCGACGCGTTTCGATGGTTGGTTAGGCCATCATCTTCAGGAGGATTGTCCCTTCTTTTAGACATATCAAAAATATCGCATTATTTCCTACTTATATTATTTACTATAAAAAAAGACATTGTAAAATTGTAAAACATTTTAATTTCTTAATTCTTCTTTTTCGTTTTTGGACAAAAGTCAAGTGCATTCACTTTATGGTTTAATTTTAAATCTTACTGTTTTTCTCTGTATATTCTAGAGTAAAGATAAATCACAACAACTTCCTTTACGATTTGTGTTTTTCCAAAATTTTAAGAAAAGCAGATGCTAAATTTCATAAACAATTCTTACCTTTAGGCTACAAGTTACTTTGTATGTACGCACTGCACAAGTTTGAAGGCAACTTATGATGGGTTTTTATCGGTTTGTTAAAAAAGGTTGTTCATACATAATAACACTAGCAACTTTATACTAATGTAGTCGTTAACACTGACTCCATACAGAAATACCACAAAACTTTTCATTACCAATTAATGGGCTAAACAGCTAAAATATTGAATATGAACTACTTACATATTTGCTTTTAAAGTCATTACATTAACATGGTGATGTCATCGGAGGTAAGTGCTTACCAATTGCAGAAAAGTAAGGTCTTGGATAAGCAACTGTAAAACAAGAACAAAATATTTAAGCACACTACTGGGTTTGAACTCAGCTTCTTACGACTGCTAGGCAGTCGGGGTATTATTTCGGGTACCTTCTATAGATTTTGACTACAAATTACAGTATATTTATTTTTAATGAAATTTAGAAGATGTATTGCTTAAATGTATATATATAGAAATCACTGTACCCAATTTTGTTGAAATTTCCGGCTAAGGGCCCGATATGGGAGCTAGGGTAAATTGTGGACTGATTGCTACCAAATTTTGGTTATTGGCTTATATTTTAAAAATATTTATCTGTGCAAAGTTTTAGAAAACAGATGCATTTTTTTAGAGTTATAAACGTTTTTGTGCTTTTATTTGTATATAAACGTCTTTTGAAGAATGTGTCTTGTATGGCAGGTAGGGTTGCCAGACACAAATCCTGAAAAAGCTGGACATAAGGAAAAAAGCTTGACAACCCAAAAATTAGCTGGACATTAATAATAAAACACTTGATAAACCGAATTGCGAATACCGTAATTAACCGCAGCGATATCGAGAGAAAATGAAATCGTCCGAGATGCTGCAACTAATACATTTGTCGATGACATTGATATCGTGGGATGGAATTTAATAAAATGGGTGTAGTTGTCAATGAATCAAAACAAAACTGCTGGTTTCTACAAGCAGGCAATCCTCAAGAATTGGAACACATGTGATCGTTGAGAACTATGGCAACGAAGTTTTAAAATAACTTGTTTACCTTGGCACCACCGTCAACATAAATAACGACATACTTGCCAACAGATGCTATTTTGGCATAATCAGGCAGATAAGAAATAAAGCTCTCTCTGTAAGAACGTAAACTACGCTCTAAAAAACGCTTATACCATCCGTGTTATTATATGTTAAATCATGGGCACTTACACATGCAGAGGAATCTATTCTTGGAGCTTTCTACGAAAAATCTTTGGATCAACAATAAATTCATTGAATGAACAGTGAGCTGAATTAGTTACACGTTGACATCGATATAGTAAAACGCATCTAACAGCACCGCCTGCGTTTGCTGGGATATGTTGTGCGAATGTATGGAAATACTCCAGCAACAAAAGTATTCGAAAACGATCCCGAATGAACTCGTAAAAGAGGACGTCCGAAAATTCGATGTAGAGGAAAATCATTCAAATCTTGACCTACGAATTGGAGAATATGCGTCATGATTGAATCGCATGGAATTCTAAAATATGCTCGCCCTTTGACTTTAACAGGTTTTTGATATAGGCCATTTAAGTAAAGTACAATGGGGAAATTGATAGAGGGTAATTTTATTACAAAATGAACTTGATGAAGCAATCAATTAATCAACACATAAATCACTTAAGTAACAAAATACACTTTTGCAAAAGTTTTTATTGCGTTGTTTTTCATAAAAATAAGTTTTTCTTTAAAAATATTTAAAAAAATCAATTCTTCCCCTTTCAGCTGGACAAATTTAATTTTAGCTTGACACTGGACAAGCACTAAAAAGCCAATCCAGACAAAGACAATCCATTCGAATCCAGCCTGACTGGCATATATGGTCAAATATGGACCGATTCCTGCAAAATTAGGTACATTGATTAATGTCATCATAAGCAATATTTTTGCTGAATATTATTTAAATGCAACTAAATTTGTGGCTGTAAAGGAGTAAAAACTCTATTCCGGGAAGTCATCCCTGTGGGAGGTACCATAAAGTATTTTGCTCAAAAAGTATAGGTGGGTCTCAGACCAATATTTCTACGCGTTACAAACATCAGTACAAACTCAATATACCCTTTCCACCTATGGGGGTAAATGGTATAATAAAGCTTCGAACGTTTTATTATAATAATTATCAAAATGAACTAGTGTTGTTGGATTACAAGATTGAAGTAAAACGTAGTATTTTCAAGGTAGTTCTATATAGCAAGCATGAACTATGTAAATTGTCGAATTCCAAATTAGATTTCTTACCTGTTCCTATGATAATTTGTAATCCTTTTATGAGTTATTGCAACATTTCAATATAAAAACCCAACATATTGACACCTGTACGCTTTAACAGATGACAGCACATGTTTTTATGTCAGTACCTGCGAAAATATGTGAAATTGTTTATAATATCAAACACAAGCTTGAAAGTCTAATTGCATCGGTATGTATGATAGGAATTGTTAAGGAGGACCCAAGTTTTTCGAATTATGGCTACCTTGTGTATACACACAATGTAAATTATTGGGCGTCAAAGTAGACCACCTCTGAATCAAAAAAAGCTCTTGAACCGTGTAGCTCTTTCAGTTATTGTCCAATGTGGTTGATTTTTAACATTTTTGAATGAACTTGAAGAAACGAAGAAAAAATAGGCTTACTTCACTATAATAACTGTAATGGCTTTTAAGTTATTTCATTTCAAAAATAAATAAAAAAAACTTTTTCTCTTTGACTCTTTTTTGACCGATATTAAACCGATAATTCTAAAAACTACTGACATATAGCCAATGGTTTAGAAAATAAAACTGTAAAACCCGTTTTTAAATATCTTGAACCGTTTATGTTGAGAAATTTCCAAACCTAAATATTATTCGCTGATCGAAAAAAGTGAATTTTTTTATTCCCAAAAAGATTTTATCAATTTTTACGAAGTTTTTTAAGAAGTTTTTTTTTTTTTATCAAAAGTTAGTGTTTGATGATTTTAAGCCAAATTTTAAGTCAGTACAACATTTACTCTAGGTACAGCATAGGCAGAAATTTCTCGAATTTTTAAGAAAATTTACGTTTTTTCGAACATATAACAAAATGTCAAGCCGATATTGCAACTTTTTAAAACATATAGGCCCACACATTCTCTTTAGATTTCAACAGTAAAAAGTGGCGCAAAATATTTATACCCTTCACCGCCATAGGTGGAAAGGGTATTTTAAGTTTGTGCTGATGTATGTAACACATAGAAATATTTGTCTTAGACCCACCTTTTAGTATACCAATAGGCTAAGAATCACTTTCTTTCTGGCTGGCTGGACCCCCATGTAAACCTTGTAATCAAAGTACAGGTCGCAATGCTAAATATAATTTGATGAAATTTGCCATAGATCATTTTTTTGATAATGGGACCATGGTAATTGAAATTCGTCAAAATCGGTCCATTATTTATGGTACCTCCCATAGGTCCCTCTTCCCGGAATTGATATATTGGCCACAAATATAATTTTTTATTTCATAAAATTTAAAACAAATACTAATAATGTGAACCAAAATCACTGTACCAAATTTCCTTGGAATCGGTCCACATTTGACCATAGCTCCCAGAAATTGCGAAATGTTTCGTAATAGTTACTTTGACCATACCTCCCAGAAATTCGGATATGCGAATGTTTCGTAATAGTTACTTCTTGTAAATCGCCAGAAAAAATAATGGGATAAAGATATTTTGGTTTCTACTTTAATTATCAAATAGATTTTTATTTAAGACTTATATAAATAATTAATAACTTTAGTATAAATTTTGTAATAGTATTTCGAACATTTTTGTATTGTAATTAAATCTATATTGATAAATATGAATAATATGTGATTTACAGATTTAAAAAAAAAAAAAAAAACTCTTCTTTAAAAATGCACTAAATGAGACAAAAATCACTAAAACGCTCGTAAATCTAAAGATAATGAGAATTTCAAGTTTATTATGTGTGCAAAAATAAATGTAACAACTGTAATCAATTTGCCAAATTTCGAGATAACCGGTCCACATTTGACATATAAGTCCAAAAGAAGAAAACAGCTTAAATATATAAGTTTTGAGAAAATGTTTGTATGATGGCAAAATTTAGCAAATATTTGTCTTTATACCGGAAAAATAACACATTTGACCTTAGTGGTGAAGGGTATCGTGTGGTCGGGTTTGACCGACTATAGCACTTTCTTACTTGTTTTTTTTACTTTTGAAATGAAATAACTTAAAAGCTATAATAGTTATTATCGTAAAGTGAGCATGTTTTTCCTTGTGTCTTCAATGATCAACCATATTTGACAATAATTGAAAGAGCTACATGTTGCTCTTTCTGAGGCGGTCTACTTTGATGCCCAATAACCATAAACCAAATTTAAGAAAGCTTAGGCCCTTCTTAACAATTCTCTCATACATACTGATGCAATCAGACTTACAGTCTAGAAGACACAGATATATTACCAATTCTTTTTCGTTTCGAACCACAGTGCGCTGTCGTCACACAATAAATAGTAAAATTAATTCCTCACGACAAATAAACAGGAGTGAATTAACCTTATTTTAAAAATGTTTGATACCCTTCAGTAGTAAGATCAAATGTGTTTTATTAACAGCCTATCCCACGATATCGAACGTTTTCAATCGTTCGCATTCTCAATGAAAAACAGCTGATTTGCGTCCCACTAAAAGTTTTCAGTACGACAAGTCGAACGAAAATGAATGCGAACGATAACGTAAACACTTTAATATAAAATTGCGTCCCACTATGTCATTTATCTGCCAGCTGCAGGAAAACATGTCAAAATCACTCACACATCTTTTAGCTTTCGTTTTCATCAAAAAAAGCGTAAAAACTTTATTATTTAAAAAAAGGAACTTTATTTTATTGAAAATAAATTTTAAGACATAATTTTAACATTTTTCACAAGAATAGGCTTTAGAGATTCGTTTAAATTGTATTAAAAAATATTTTGGAAAAATGTTACTTACCTTAAATGCACAATGTTGTATATTAATAGTAAAATTTACAAATTTCAGCGCTTTTTTTTCTTAAATTGTTGATAAATTTGGCAACATTGAAATTTGACAATTTACAAATATCTTACGTTTCCAAACGTAAAGCCAGAAGAACGAAAAGTCGAAATATAGTGGGACGCTTATTCGAACGATAATGGGTGACTTACTTTCGTTTGCATAATCTTTCGTTCGGCATCGTGGGACAGGCTGTAATTTTATAAGTTTTTCTAAATTCTGAATAGCCCATTGTACAAATTAAAATTTTTCCTTCCATATCTTTGTAGGTTGTAAATGTACTCTCACAACTTGGACATAAGGTAACTATAACGTCCAATAATTAGAATCAATACTTGCAATTCTATGGCTTGTTGCTAAAAGGGCCAATGTCAAAAAACATAGTTTTGAGAAAATTAGATTTAAAGTTTTTATTTTCCACATAAATTCATAGTAACATTGTCCAGAAAAACCCTTATAAATATGTTCTGAAATAAGTTAGAGATTATCTTTTGGAGCCAAATAAAAGAAGTTAAAGAAATGAATTTAATGTAATGATTAACTCAAAACAGCAAAAAAATTGACATTGGCTCTTTTAGCACCAAGCCACAGAATTATAGGTCTAAATCATTATCTTAATATTTGTTTCAATATGATGACAGTTATTTTCTGCAAAAGTCATCGTAATCTTCTAGCTACGAACACATTCAATTGAGAGAAGCCGACTGATATTCTTTTTCTTAAGGCAACTCAATCATCGTTGGTATCCCGAACAAAAACAAAAAAAAAACAGTTCAATTATTGCAAGTACTTCAGCATTAAAAAATAGGTTACCCAATGAACTAAAGAAAACAACAAAAAATCAAACACACATGTCCAAACATCCTGCAACACATGCAAACAAATGCATGTGTACGAGTAGTGTGTATGTACACAATGTCAGAATAAAACACTGACCGAAGAGTACACATTTTATTTTGTGAGTTTAATGAGTGAGTGAAATCCCTTATTAGAGAGAAGTAACACTTGCACAAAATAGCAAAGCAAAAAATATACAATAACAGTATAAAAGTTAAAAAGGAAAAAAAAACATCACTGTACAAAATGCACTTTTGCAAATTTTCAGCAAAAAAAAAATAACAGCCATAATCCATGATTCATAGAAAGGAATACGAAAATGAAATGTGCGAACAACAAAATGAAAGAGGAAATAAAAGTTAAAGTACAATTTTGAAAATACGAGCAAAGTGGAAACTATCAAAGCAGAGAAGAACATTCAATTCCAAAAACGCTCGTTTGAAAAAATTAATGATAAATGCATTACACAAAAATGCACAAGTATTGAAGTCCATTTACAAACATCTGGAAACGATGTGGAACTGAAACGTAATGCATTTAAATTTTAAAATGTAAATCAAACAATTAATGCACATAAGCATTATGTACATATGTGTTTGATCATACAATTTTCTTACAACATCACTAACAGCATGTGTTTTATTATTTATTTACGAGATGTTATATCTTGACATGGCTGTTAACAGCTCTGAAAGATTTTTTTTCCATCATCAAATATTACCCAAACTGAACGCTGAACTTCCAACTTTATACAAGAAAAACAATGGTTGTTACGCAACTATTAAAAGGAAATATTTCGAGAAAATTGTCCATTAGGACATTTAGTATGTGAACCAAACATCCTAACCATGCAATCATTTTATATAGCGGTTTTTTGTAAATGATAATTGTATATTATGTCTTACTTTGGAACTATATTAGCTGTGTTCCAGAACTCCCAAAACTGTACAATATTGTACAAGTTTTAATCAGAAATTACAATTAAGTGTTCCTGTACTAAAAAAAACTGTAATTGAGAACGAATTTGAAAAAAATCTAAAATTTTCTCCTTACAATAATTTACATGTTTTTGCCAGAAAAATTATTCCTGGCAAACATTTAAAAATTTTCAAAAAAATATTTATGAATAAAAAACAAACAAATATTCTGAAAAATTGTTATAAAAAATAAAATACAGAAGAACTGACATATTATATTTTTCAAGTTAGATCAATTGTGGACTTAAATTTAGGTGTTTTGTGTTCCCGTACTTCTATGTTAGTTTTGCTATTTGGGAGAGTAACTTCTAAATTACTCTCATTTGCAGGAACTCACCCAGAAAGTAAAGAAACAAGCCTATTATGTCTTACTTTTGGAATTTTAAATAATATAATTATTTTGTTATTATTTGTCAAAACCAAAAAAAAAAAACAAATAATTTTTACAGTTTTGGAGGGTCATCCCCTTATCCGATTCAGCTAAAATTTATTTTTAGTAATTCGAGACAATTGTAAAATTTGAACAAGTAAGAGTATTATATTCGACTGTGCCATATCTTATATACCCACCATCAAGCTGTACGAAAGTTCAGCTAATTCAAAATGTTGACCAAATGTGGTATTGTTAGTAAAATATTTTTACTAAATTCGGTTGCGGTAGTATAGTTCAACATTTAAAAGTATCAAGGTGGTTTCCCTAGTATTTACCTTGCACAAAATGGTGTTCCATAACCGCGTATAGTTTTACATAAATAAGCTGTTAAATAATTTCCGTTGTGCTTAGATAAACATGTTGATGGTAATACGGCAGGTTCATATAATGGGTGTTTTTTTTAGAGGTATAGAACTTCAAATTAAAATAAAACACAAGAATATCGTTTTAATGTCCATCAATTTGGCTTTATTGGAAGGATAATCTTATGCCATTAATGTTTAAATATGATTTCGGGCATGTGGCCGCCGCGGCTGGCTCGAATAAAGCCAATTCTACAGGTCCGATTTTCAACTACTTTTTCGAGCATATGGGGCCGTATGTTGGCAATAACGCCACGAATGTTGGCTTCCAAGTCCCCTAACGTTTCTGGTTTGTTGGCGTAGACGAGCGACTTCACATATCCCCAAAGAAAATAATCCAGTGGTGTCAAATCGCACGATCTTGGTGGCCAATTGACAGGTCCATTCCGCGAAATTATGCGCTCATCGAATGTTTCCTTCAATAAATCAATTGTGACGTGCGCTGTGTGGCATGTAGCGCCGTCTTGTTGGAACCACAACTCATCCACATTCATGCCATCCAATTGGGGAACAAAATAGTCGGTTATCATGGCTCTATTTATGGTAACTGACTCTCCAGCATTATTTCGGAAGAAGTATGGCCCAATGACTCCACCAGCCCATAGAGCACACCAAACAGTCAGTTTTTGTGGATGTAATGGCGTCTCAAGGGTCTCATGTGGATTCTCTTCACTCCAAATGCGGCAATTTTGCTTGTTGACGTAGCCATTCAACCAAAAATGAGCCTCATCACTGAACAAAATTTTGCGATGAAAATCAGCATCGAGATCAATCTCATTTTCGGCCCATACACCAAAATCACGACGCATTGCATGGTCTCGCGGCTTTAATTCTTGCACAAGCTGGATCTTGTAAGGTCGCAAGCCAAGATCTTTGCGCAAAATCTTCCATAAAGTTGATGGACAAAGCTCCAATTGCTGTGCACGGTGGCGAATCGATTCATTCGGGTCCTCTTCAACACTTTGCTCTACAGCGGCAATTGTTTCTTCGATGCGCACTGTTCGACGTCGCTGCGGATGCGTATTATCACATAGAGTAAACGTAGTGCGAAAACGATCCATGGTTAACCGAATTTATTGCTCTGATGGACGATTATGTCGACCATAAAATGGACGGAGCTTGCGGTAAACTTCGCGAACTGAACCATTATTTTCGAAATAAATTTGCACGATTTGCAAGCGTTGTTCTTTTGACAACCTGTTCATGATGAAATGGCAAACCAAACTAAATATTAATCACTTGACAGCTGACAAAATGGCCGCCAGTTAAAAAAGTGATGCCAACTTAAAGTTCTATACCTCAATAAAAAACACCCGATATTTTGTTAGGAACTCCTAACTCTGTGTTTAAAGTCTGGACTTAACATTGATTGATAGCTATCTAATTTCGTAGGTGCAATCTTAATATACTGAATGTAACTCCAAATCTTTTTGATTGTAGATATAAATAGAGGATGTTATATATATAAGAAATATAGTCAAATGTTGACCGATTGACACAAAATTTTACATTCTGGCTGGTATTTATACAAAGTTTATTTGTGCTAAATTAAGTGGCTATACCTGTCACAGTTTATAATTTAATAGCTTTAAACTGGCGTTTGTTGTGAACCGCCGTGGTATAGCAGGTTAGTCATCCGCCTAGCATACCAGAGGTCCCAAGTTCAATCCCTGGCCAGACCCACTTGAAAAAATGAATTTTCAAAAAAAGCGGAGGTTCACCTCATAACTCAGCTAGCCACTGGTTATTGAGTATTATATATATAATTCCCCGACAACATTCCAATTGGAACAAGGGGTACTTCTCTCAGACAATGAGCTGCATCCGATTCTATTTTTGACTCCGAACGGCAAATGCATTAGTTAGAGAAGTTTTTCATAGCCTAATACTCAATAACCAGTGGCTAGCTGAGTTATGAGGTGAACCGCCGCTTTTTGAAAATTAATTTTTTTCAAGTGAGTCTGACAGGGATTGAACTTGGGACCTCTGGTATGCTAGGCGGATGACTAACCTGCTATACCACGGCGGTTCACGGTTATTGAGTATTAGGCTATGAAAAACTTCTCTAACTAATGCATTTGCCGTTCGGAGCCGGAGTTAAAACGTAGGTCCCTTTCAATGAGTCTAAAAATATAATCGGATGCAGCTCATTGTCTGAGAGAAGTACCACTTGTTCCAATTGGAATGTTGTCTTGGAAATTATTATTATTATTATTATAACTGGCGTTTGTGGCATTTTAGTGGTTTATGGGAGCGGTTTTTATATGAAAGCTATGGTCAAACATGGACCGATTCCCCATTTTCTTTTTGTATTTTTGTGTTTCCGTAAGTTTTGTATATGGTAGCTATGGTCAAAAGCTGACCGATTATGATAAAATTTTGCATACTGGCTGGCATTACATAACACTCCTTTGTGCTAAATTTAGTTGTTATGTCTGTTATAGTTTTAGATTTATTGGCATTTAAGTGTATTTTAGGTGAAATTTAGGCTGTTTTCAGTTTTTTCTATGAGATCTATGGCTAAATGTGAACCGATTTTGATGTAATTTTATATGGTAGGGCTTATATAAAACTTCTATATACCAAATTTTATCATCACAGCTGTTATATTTTGTTATTTATTAGCAAACAAGCGATTAGCCTAGGCGACATTTTACGGGAGCTATGGTCAAATGTTAACCGATTTTGCCCAATATCAATACCAAAATTTTCTCAGAAATAAAGAATGTTTTTACTAAATTTCAGTGAGCTAGCTCCTTTCGTTTAGGCTATGTAAAACTTCTCTAAGTAATGCATTTGCCATTCGGAGCCGGAATTAAAACGTAGGCTTCTTTCAATGAGTCTAAAAATAGAATCGGATGCAGCTCATTATCTAAGAGGAGTACCCTGTGTTCCGATTGGAATATCGTGGGAATTATGTATCTATGTATCCAAAGTTTTGCACAGATAAATATATAAACAAAATTCACGCTCGCTGCAAAAAATTGCATAAATGTACATACATATAGACTTAAATGAGTATAACTTTTTGATTTGATATAAAAATTAAGAAAAATTGTGAGAAAATTTAATAAATTTCGTTATAATTAGTCCATATTTTATCGATAGTGCAATACAGAAATTACCTAAATATATATGATCATCCAGATTATGTTTGTATGATGACAATATATGTATGTATATTAGAGTAGGTCGATTTGCATGGGAGCCAAAAAACGCTACAGGTGTATAGCAAAATCAAAATCTGCACCTAATTATAAGAAGTTTCCCTAAGAAACCAGGTGTCTAAAATGAAAACCCTAATGTAGCACACCACCCAGAAAGATCAAAATCTAAAGACTGAAAACGAACAAAATTTTATTATTTCAAGAAGATTTGAGAAAATTATAGCAAAACGAAAATTTTTCTAAAGAAGAACAATTTTATTAAAAATTTATTTTTAGAAAAAAATTTTTAACGAAATTTTTCTATAGAAAAAACCTTTTAGGGAAAATTTTTCTATAGAAAACATTTTTAAGGGAAAATTTTTCTGTAGAAAAATTATTTAGTGAAAATTTTCTTATAGAAAATGTTTTTCAACGAAAATTTTTCTATAGAAAAAACTTTTTTAAGGAAAATTTTTTTATAAAAAAATGTTTATATTTTTTTATATATATTTATTTATATTTTTCTATAGGAAAATGTTCGTTAAAAAATTTTTTTTCTTCTATAGAAAAATTTACGTTAAAATATTTTTTCTATAGAAAAATTTTCGTTAAAAATATTTTTTCTATAGAAAAATTTTCGTTAAAAATTTTTTTCTATAGAAAAATTTTCGTTAAAAATTTTTTTCTATAGAAAAATTTTCGTTAAAAATTTTTTTCTATAGAAAAATTTTCGTTAAAATATTTTTTCTATAGAAAAATTTTCGTTAAAATATTTTTTCTATAGAAAATATTTAGTAAAAAATTTTTTTCTATAGGAAAATTTTCGTTAAAATATTTTTTCTAGAAAAAAAAATCCTTAAAAAATATGTCTATAGAAAACTTTTCGTTAAAAATTTTTTTCTATAGAAAAATTTACATTAAAATATTTTTTCTATAGAAAAATTTTCGTTAAAAATTTTTCGCTAAATAATTTTTCTACAGAAAAATTTTCCCTTAAAAAATGTTTTCTATAGAAAAATTTT
Source organism: Stomorhina lunata (assembly GCA_933228675.1). Classification (NCBI taxonomy): domain Eukaryota; kingdom Metazoa; phylum Arthropoda; class Insecta; order Diptera; family Rhiniidae; genus Stomorhina; species Stomorhina lunata. The sequence continues at coordinate 76,972,444 of OW121742.1, read as the reverse complement.
CGCTAAAAATTTTTCTATATAAAATTTTTTCTAACAAAATTTTTCTTACGTAAAAAAATTTTATAGAAAAATTTTCGTTAAAAAAAATTTATAGAAACATTTTCTTTAAAAAAAATGTATAGAACAATTTTAGTTAATTTTTTTTTTTTTTTATAGAAAAGTATTCTTTTAAAAATTTCTTTATAGAAAAATTTTGGTTAAAAAAAATTTTTTTATAGAAAAATTTTCGTTAAAAAAAATTTTTTATAGAAAAATTTTATTAACAAATTTTTTTAAAGAAAATTTTTCGTTAAAAAATTTTTTATATAGAAAAATTTTCGTTAAAATTTTTTTTTAATAGAAAAATTGTCGTTAAAATTTTTTTATAGAAAAATTTTCGTTAAAAAAAATTCTTGAATAGAATTTTGGAAAAAAAAATAGTTTCGGATATAATTCGATATGATACTAATGAAGGTGTCTTAATGAAACTTCAGGTAGATAAAGCTGTTGAGGTTCCACTAATAAAATAAAAATTGGGCCATTTTTTAGTTGAATAATCAAATTCGAAGATGTCACATCTCCAATTTTTCAGCATATACTCTTTTAAAACCAATGAGTTCCAAATGCCTCCCTGCATCTACTGTATTAATAATGGAATATTCCTAGCATTTCTTCTAATGAAAATTCCATGGAATGTGCAGAAACAATTTCGAAAAGGTCACATCTATAAGATAAAATTAAAAAGGCTGTTCTACCGATTTTACTGAAAATTTGTTTTTAAACTACTATCCATTAGGACTAACCTTGGTGTAAATTTCATCAAAATTGGAAGACATCGATTTCAAAAGTTCGGTCACTTGACGTGAACTCCGCGACATGTAAAATAAATACATACTTATGTATATAAAAATATTATAGTATTAAAATATTTTAGTTGCTTTGTTATCTAAAGAAGATTTTTAATAAAATTTTATAAATTAATATGGTTTTTCTTCAAAATTTTTTTATATATATAATATAAAACAATTTCGAAGAGGTCACATCTCCTCGACTTAAAATATATAGAAAACATATATAATAACGATAATATCAAAATATTTTTGTACCTTTCGATTTCTTACTTGCTCAAAAGCAAACTTCTTAAATTTGTTTTTTAGATATTTTACTTCATTCGAAAATAATTATTTTTTTTTTATTTCTAAAAACTATTAGTCTGTGGAGATGTGACCTTTTCGAATTTGACTATTCAGTTATTTAAATAATTTTAAAGTTTATATTAATAATTGTTGATGGGTATTGAATATAGATCGTTGATATGTATTTTCTTCTTTGAAATTCAAACTGTATTTATACTATGGCCAAGAAGACGCTTTTGTGTCTATTCCTTAATTATTAATATTCGATAGACAATCTGCTTTGTACACGTAAAACTAGAACTTTTCTTTAAAATCTTTCTAGAGTATCTTCGCAGAGACGTCCTAGATGATATACAATAAGATTATCTTCTTAATGTTTGTAGGGAGATATTAAAAAGCAAGAAATACGCAGGCAACCACACAACCAAAAAAAAAAACGATCAAACATGTCTGCAAATGAATAGCCAACACGCAACATCGAACAGTCAAACAACAGGCAGGCGTATGAACACAATGCATGTAGTCAGGCAGGCAGCAGAGAAAAACGTATCGAACAACAACAAAACAATTAACGGTATGAGTGGCATTGAAACGGGGGTTGGTTTTCGTTTGCTCTGGCACGGCGCGAACAGTTGTTGTGTATCCTTCGAAGGGTGAAAAGTTTTGTTTTGTATGGAACTTTTGCACCGTAATTGTATTTGCCAGCGGCCGAACGTTTTTTAAAACATTTTTATATTGTATTTATTTCAATTGAATTCATTTTTTCCTAATTTTCTGTATGAGAGTGTTATTTTGTGCAAAAACAAAGAAACGAGAAAAAAGCCGCCGTTATTCAAAGAAACTTCCATTGTTCTTCTTATTGTTTTGAGTTCTAAATCTTCATCTACGAGAAAGTTATATTTTTTTTTATTTACGAATTAAAGGAATAAAATAAGAAATTAATAAAAGAAAAATTAAAAAAAAAAAAAAATAAAGATAAACAAAAATATTTTCCCTCGTTTAACAAAAAACACGAGGATTTTCGAAAGAATTAATACAAAAATCAAATCATAATACAAAAAAGATTAAGTGTTACTAGAAAGTGTTTTATGCAGCCAAGGACTGCTTAAAGAATTTATTAAAAAATAAAAATTAACAAAAAAAAAATATATTGTTTAAATTTATTTTTAATACAAAAAAAATGTTTTAATATTTAAGTGCTTATTTTTATTAAAAGAAAAATTGAAACAAAAATAATTTAAATTTATGTTTTAATATTGAAATAATTTAATTTTCTAACTCAAAAGAAAAAGTGTTGTACAATAATATTTATTTAAACTATTTTAATTATTTTGTTGTAATTACTTCTAATTTACAACAATTTTTTATGTCATTTGGATTTTCAAACTTCTATTTGGATTATACTTTATACGATTTTTACAAGACATCGGTGGAAAACAGCTCTACAAAAAGGAATAAACATTTTTTGGATTAAAATCAAAACAACGGTTTGTATTTAATATTTGTAAATTATTTATATTAAAAAATTTTAAAATAAATGCTCTGGATTAATTTATAAAATATATTGTAAATAAATAAATAAATAAATAAATAAATGCTCTGGATTAGATTTTACTGAAAATGTTGTATACCCTTAATTATCACATAATGTAAGAAAAGAACTAGAGCACAATTAAACCAAAAACTCTTCAAAATCTACTTGATTGAAAATTGTAATTTGATTATAATTTTATAGATCCGTCGGAACAACATTTTTAATTTGTGTAGAAGGTACATAAAATTGCATTTGCACATGTAAAATTTTCGAGATGTGATAAAAAGTATTATCCCACGGATATTGATTCATATAATAAAAACTCGATTTCACAATTCACTCTCTTCATAGCCCTATAACAATATTTTCAAATGTTTTATATATCTAAACAATTGTATTAAATAGACATTTCTCGTCTTATCTAAAGACCCATAAAAGCAGATGTCTTTTATCAAATTCAAAAATAAATAATCAATTGTCAATTGCTAAACTTGTCAGTATGTTTTTCGTTCGTTATTCAAATAATAGTCAGCCGTAAGTCAAATTTCAAACTACAAGATTCACAAAATTTCATAAAATTCTAAGAAAATAAATAAATTTTATTATTGAAATTGAAGTACAAATACAGTGTTAACAAAAAGTAACTGAATTACTTAAAATACGGAGGAGATTGGACAGGAATAATAAAGGCACCAGTAAATTAAATATGGAAAAGAAATGTTATTTATTTAAGCATTAAATGTAGTTCTAATACTATTTAGCTCTAGATCAGCCAAGGGCAAACAATTCATTTGCTATAACGAGTTATAGACAAATAAATTCTGCCGACAAACAACAACTGAAACAGCATAAATTACTTTTAAGATCGAGATTTTTTATAAACTCTCCACAACAAATTCAATCATTCTTCATAGCGAACAAGCTCTTGATAAAGCCAGAACACACTAAGGAATAGTTACCAGTCTAATCGCAAATTGGGAGATTGTTGATTATAATATTAGCAAAATGAGTCTTTTGCGATTTGTATACTTGATCAAAAAGTAGATTAATCAGCTTGGTGATCAAAAAAGTGTACAAAAAGACTCATAGACGCTTAGCAAGCGACTAGTTAAAAATAGCACAAAAAATCTTGCAAAATGTGCGTAATATAACTGTTTTTGGTGATAAAAAATGTCACAAAAAGACTGACATCTCATTATGGGTGATGTGGCTTAGTTGGTTAACACGACGACTACTAAGCATAACATATCATATTAAGCAGCCTAGGTTCGATCCTCGGTCTCGGCAACATTAATTTCTGTAATTATTAACGCAGCTTCACTGTTCTAAAAATAGATAGATATACGTGTTCTAAAAATAGATATACAGTGTTGAGTAATAAAAAGTTATCTCTTTTTTTTTTGAACAAATCTAGCAAAATGTGTGCAGTCATTTTCCAATCAGAAAAACGAGTCATTAAAGACTCTTTTTGAAGAATCGAATGAACCATTTTCTTACTCAAAAAGATAATTTTTGACTCATAAATGATCATTTTAAACGTGCAGTGGAGTAAAAAAAGACTCATATTTGATTAAAGCTTTAAAAAATGCTAGCTTGGTTTTTTTAAATAATAAATTTAGCTACATTTAAAAAGATATTCTTTTATAACCGATCAGTATGATTATTTTCTGATTTCATAGAAAGATATTTAGTTTAAAAATATAGATAACTGATTCGACAACCAACAATTTGGATTATTTGCCGAACGTTTTCAGAAAAATGTTAATTTCAATCTCTTTGTTTTAAGAACGGAATTAGATCCAACTGGTCTTCCAATTTATTGCTTAAATCCCTCAATTTTTATTAACTTTCTTAAAATTCAGGTTGTTATAAATCCAAAAGACAATTTTGGCTTCCGTAGAATAACGAAGTGCTGCTGATCTTGCCGTAACAGATGGATATATTTACAATCCGACAAAATTTTAAATGGATTTACAAGTCTTAGTATTCAGTTTGTTCTTAATTTGAATTTTAGAAGGAAATGAACGTAAATATTATTTGAAATTGTCTATATCGATCGTCTTTTTGTAGAGATTCATTCTCTGTCGAAAATCTGAGATCAAAGTTTGTGGCACCAGATACATTGTTCTGGATATATTTTTTTGTTTCGTCAGAGATTTCATATAAAATATTTCCATGAGGCCCTCTAATGCTCTTTACAACTGTCAGAGAACCTTTTTAGTGTCGTTTACATGGATAAACTAAGGAACTTCGTAAAAAGTAAGGAACTCTGCAAAAAGTAAGGAACTCCGACAAAGACTCTACATCGAAACAGCAGCGGTAAATCTAAATTTGTCTGCAAAGTGATTTTAGATTTTCGTTCTGAGATATTTAAGGATGATCATTATCCCATCGCTAAAATGTTGATTAAATCGTGAAGCGATGGTAGGGAATAAATAGTGAAAAATGTATTGAAATGGAACATAATGAAATCGTTTCTAAATCACGAATTAAGATTTCTATTATTTATCTCATCAAGACATTTTTTTTTTCATCTGCAGGTTATATTAAGATCTCTGCAAAATGTTAATTGGATTAGTTTTACTTTCTCAGAAGTTCTACAAATCGCGTGAATCTACTATAAGCGATAGTATAAGCGTGGGCAAATTGTCTTAAAAACACACTTTTTTGAAGCAAATTTTAGTATAATAATCAGAAATATGGGAATTGGTAATAGAATATGACTTCAAGCAAATGTCCCCCTCTAGCACTTCTAAAGATGTCGCCTCTTTTCATAAAATGATTAACTAAATTTCTTAATGCAGCGCCGATTTTAGTTTTTTAAAGTGACAGTTGTTTGTTAATGTGAATCCCTTCTTATAGCCGGCCCCAGAGAAAATAATCCGTCGGCATTAAATCAGAAAAGCGAGGCTTATTGACATTGCTAAATCGGCAATAATAATAACTGAATTGTTTGACTGGCTGTCTAGGTAAACACAAAGGTCACTGATATCAATATTAACATGAATCCGGTGTTAAAAGCGGCTAGATTCCTCTGGGCCGCTTTTAACATCCATCAACGTTAAATCACAAAAACAAGACGGCCAATGGACATTCCTAAATCGGTAATAACAATAACTGAATTGTTCGACTGTTTTGCTTGTTCTTCCGTCTAGATCACTGATGTCAATTTTGATAAAAAAAAAGTCCGTTATTATGATTTGATAGAGCAGAGAATACACGGTGACGTCTACGATAATATTAAAAAAAATATGGGTCGATGATGCCGCTTGCCCACACACCGCAACACACGGTCACATTCTTGTGTGGTAAAAGCTTTTCGAGGACCTTTAAACTAAAGTTCGTTTTGCTTTTCAAATCGCCAATTCACAAAGGGTGACAGCTCAATTATTAACATTCATCATTCCTAACCTCAAATTGGCACACTCTGTAGTTATGTCAAATAATAGAGACATTCGCAATAAAGGTACTTTTTTATTGGACCAAAAACATTACTTTACATTATGATGGACTTAAAAATGCAGGTTATGGGAAGGAGGATAGAAAAGCAGTGGATATTTAATTTTAAACTGTTGCATCATGATTAGAAGGAAGTTTGTTACACATTCGCATTGTGTGGCTAAATAATGAACATTCTTAGTAGAGAATGTTCATGAGAACTTGCTCAGGCAGATGAAGCTATTCTTGGAGTTTTTGAGAGGAAGATTCTGCGAAAAATCTTTGGAACAGTCTGCTTCAACTATGAATATCGACATCGAATAAACCATGGGTTGTATGAGTTATACGCTGACATCGACCTTATTAAACTCATTAAACAGCAGCGACTGCGTTGGCTAGGAAATTTGTGCGTATGGATGAAAATACTCCACCAAGAAAAGTGTTCGAAAATTTTTCCGAGGGAATACGTCTGAAACTTTGATGGAAAGACCAAGTAGAGAAAAATCTTTCAAAGCTTGGCTTATGAAATTGGAAAATATGCTCACAAGATTGAAGAGCATGGAATTCTAAAATATGCATAACCTTTGACCTTAACAGGTTGTAAATACATATCGTCACCTAAAAGACGAAATAACCTATCTACAGTTTTTAAAGGTTTACAGGAGAGGGAAAAAACATTATAAAATTGGAACTATTTGCAATATTTAAACGAAAATTATGTATTTAGATTAAAATTAAACCAGATATATTGGTTGAAAAAATTTTGTTTTTCTAAATACAGCTTATGTTGTGTCACTTAGGTTATTTACAATTGCAAAAATCTGAAACCAAATAACCTATCGGCTGTACTAATAAATCAAATTTTTGAATAAATCAAATTTTTTTATACATATAAATATTATATAAATTAAATAATAACAGTTACTTTTATTTGCAAACAAATGCTTGCGGCAAATCCTTAATATATGGTGGCCAAATCGCATAAGATATGAAGATCTACTAAACGTTTCAAACCAAATCCCTTCTTCTATAGAGATATGTCAACGGAAATGGCGGTGGATAGACAACACACTTCGAAGGCCAAATACCAACATTGCTCGACAATGTTCCACAAGGAAGCGGCCGTCGTGTTGGTGCACCTGCTAGAACGTGGAGAAGGTCAATTGAAGCGGAGTTACAAGCAGCAAACTATTCATGGAATGATGTATGCCTAACATCTCGCAATAGAGTTCGATATAAAAGGATGGTTGAGGCCCTATGCTCCACTGGGAGTCAAGGATAACTGAAGAAGAAGAAGACTTTCATTTGCATAAACCAGTAAAAGAAACGTACTTAATGATTGTTTAAATTACACTATACAATACAATTAAACTTTTATCGCGATTTTTGATGATTTAGTTTTATTTTTTTTTAAGTGCGTAACGGTCCTCTAGTTACAAAACCTGTAATAATTTGGTTATTTGTGATATTAGATGTTCAAAATTTTTCACACTTAATTTTGAAATTTTTGCAGATAGGTTATTTGGTCTTTAAGATGACGATATATGCCATTTAAGTAAGTAAGCCTTTTTATGGAAACAAATGCATATCGACAGCGAATTTGCGATAGGTTTGCCAAGATTTATGTTTTGAGAGTTTTTTGTTTTTGATTAAAATTTCCGATTTTTAGGTATCTATTCACGCAGATACTTACCTAAGGAGTAAAATGTCTTAATTTATAAAAATAAAGTTACGCTTTTGATACCGATTTTTTTAAGAACCAAATAACAGAAATATATATCTTACTAATAATGCAAAGAAATTAAAAAACAAAAGTTTTAAAGCTGAAAACTTGCAAGGCCCCCAATGAACCACTACAAAAAAAAGTACGCAACACATCATGAAACGCCACAGACACAAAAACATTAAAATTTTACAAAATAATACACACTCACATCATCATAGTTCTCCACTCCCCACCCATTCATCCTTCCAACATGACACAAAAAAAGAAAAAAAAAAAACAAAAATAAAACAACAAATTGTCTTAAGATGAGCCGCACATTCTCGTAAGGCCTGTTTTTATTGCTTCCGTAGCTACAAGAACGCGATGGTAAATGGCAAAATCATGTGTCTGACTATGTCTATACGACTGTACGTATGTATATCTGCAAATGTGTAAGCGTCTGTCTAAAAGTTCTTTTTTTTTCTTCTTGTTTGAATTTTACACAAAATACAGTAATAAAACTAATGTATAAGAAATTGATAAAAATACAAAAAAATAAAAGAAGTTCAAGTTCAGCATTTGCTGGCTAAAGACTGAAAATAAGTAAACACGAAAATGATGAAGGCGACTGAATATGACTATGATTTTTAAACAACAAATTTATGTGGTACAACGAATATACATAAAAGATTATGAAGACGTAGTTCTTTGTATGTACATGACATTTAATAAATAATAAAAAGCAACGAAAATCAAGAAGCTGACAAATATGTAAGGTTCCCTTTAGTCCTAGCAACTCAACATGCTCAAGACTATTTGCCTAATTTACCTTAAGCCAGAGCAAGACTAATAAAAATCGATAAAAATTTAAAAATTATGAATGTACTATTTTATATATCTGTCATTTCTTAAGATCCTTCACTTTTATTTTCATTTTCGAATTTTTAAGTTATTCTTATTTTTTTGACTCATCTAAAAAACCCAAGAAAGTCGATGTATGATTTTGTTGCTTGTATCTGTAATTTCTGTTATAAAAACTGGCGTTTAGTCTTAATTTTTTTTGCATTTTTTTACACATAACAAAATTTTTAATGTTTTCTTCACAAGAAAATCGTCTTCATGGCTATTAAAGTGTATTCGTCATAGGAGTTTTTAGACTATTACTAATTACAGTGGCGTTTAAGGAAATTGCCCTTAACAAAAATCGGAATATGTCAGTAATATTCGATTTAAATATGATTTAACCATCCACATAATACATATGCTGTCCATTCATGATATCGCCACGACGAGAAATTACGACCAGGAAATGTCTCTTGCAATAAAGCCATATTCTCCAAGTCTTATTCTTCAGGCAAAAAAGTCGGTTATCATATGACCATAATGCTCCGAATTCACGGAATTGACACATTCGGGGTTTCGGCAACGCTTTCACTTCCAGCAGCGATATTTTCAGCGGAACGAGCTATACGATGATGCACAGGCCTTTCAATACTTGTAACCGCTTCAGTCTCTTCAAATTTTTTCAAAATTTTGCCAATTGCATAATTGGACGATTATGTAAACCATAATCTCCTCTTAAAGCACGATATTTTTTGATAATTTGTATGCGCTTTGTGATACTTAACCGATCCATTTTCGTCAATGTCAGACATTCAACTGAAAAGAAAAAAATTCGTTTAACAACATAGTTTGACAGATGTCGAATTCCAGTCCTATACCATTGAAACCACGAAATGGATAACCCTTTAATTAAGAAAAAAAAAAAAAAAACAATCCACATATTCAGAGATATTTGAGAAAATATTTCAAATCCTAATAAATATCCTGATAAAAGTACACCAGCAGATACATTTTTGTTGCACATGCAGTCAGATCCCGAGAGGTTGCTTTCAGTAACTGGCGTTATAACCAAAATCCAGTTACTGATTTGCAACGCAAATAGGCACGAAAGGAGTGAAAAGGCTTTGTACGAGCAACACCTTCGCTGCTCCTCGGTGCAGTAAGAATTTCTGGTCGTTCGTTAAACGAGTCAAGAATAATGCTAGTTCTAAAATTTATTTTCTTTAAAAGAATGGTTAAACTTTCATAGACACGGTTGATAATGCTAACCTTTTAGCTGAATTGCGGCCGGTACATTTTCTCGGTTCTGGAAGCTCAAAGCTAACCTTTTAGCTGAATTATTCTCAAGCAATTCTCACTTGTCGGAAAGCACGAAACTTCTGCCCGAGGTCGAAAGAATATCTGCAACTATGCCAAAGATATTCTTTCTCGCCCTTGCTGTAAAACGGGTTTAAGCGGATCTCAATATAAATCCAGGGCCTAACTTGCTAACCTTTTCAGCAACTTGTACCAGGCCGGTACATTTTCTCGGTGCTGGAAGGTTGCTAATGTTACGACAAAAACTAAGAAGGGTGAGGCTAAAATTAAAATTATTGCCTTTGGTGTCGGTAATTCTCGGTTTATATCGAGCTTCTTTAGAGATCGCACTATACGAGTTGTTATAGATGGGTTTTCTTCCAACGATTAATTCAGGAGTGCCGCAAGACTCTGATTTCTCTCCTACTACTCTTTATAAATGACCTATGTCAAACTATCTATCCTTTTGCAGATGATAGTAATATTTGCCATTCATATATATTTATTCGTTGGCCAAGCCCTTTGAGGTTGGCGTTATAAGACAACACATAAATGAATCAGTAAACCGGGATTTAGAAAAAATTTCGGAATGGGATCATGCGAATAGAGTTGATTTTAATGCATGGAAAACCAATGTTATATGCTTACGCATAAACGTCGGCAAATCATGTTACTTCTTCTGGTGTACTCTTGATGTTCTGGGCATTATAATTCAATTGGATGTCCGTGGGACAAATCACGTTTTTCAAGTGTCAAAAGAAGCATTCAAGTGCCTCGGTTTTCTACAACGGTGTAAGAGATACTTCACTTCATCTGATCACAGTACTATATACAACACCTATATCCGAGCGAAAATGAAATACAACTCTCATGATTTAGAATAGACTTCAAAGTTTATTTATTAGCTTCTCGACCGAATGCAGGAGACGGTGCTCACCGATGACAGTAGGGTATCCAACTCTATTGATTCTCTGGAGCGCCGTCTCAATGTGGGTTGTATCAAACTGTTCTGTGTCATTCTTCGTGGTCGATTGGTCTGTAGACTATGACAAAGCACAGTTTAGCGGTAGGTGCGTGGCTAGGCTGAAGTTTGTGGCAACTGACTTTTGTAGGAGTTGTAGTGAAGAGGAAGAGAAGGAGTCACGCTTGCTTTGCTCTGTCGCACATCAAGGGGCTAAGTCTATGTTCTTATTTCTTCGGATGCCTGGTTGATCTGGCTGACGTATACATTGGCTGACTTGAAAGCTGGATGCAATGGTTCAAAGCAGCACATCAATGTTTTTAAAGCTTCAACAAAAAAGTCTTCATTGTCTAAGTGAGTCTGATTACTAGACTACCGCACTATGCTTACCCAAGGTCCTTACAAAATATTGGAAAATATTTTAAATAAATAAAGCAAATTTTTTAGAAAATATTGCGTTATGGTTTTCACCTGCCTAAAGGAATAAATTTGTCTTAAAACCAAGCAATAGGTGGAATTTTATGGTCTAATATTATTCATTCTCTGCTTTTCACACTCTTTAAAACTGCTTCAAATCTTATTTCTTACAGTGTATCCCTGTTTGTGAGAGTGTTTTATTCACACATGTTGTTTAAGCATTTTAATATAAAAAAGTGCAAAAAAAAAAGAAAACAAAATGTGAACAAGAAAGTGTGAGTGAATGTCAAGAAAAATGTAAAAAATAAATAGTACAAGTATTATTTGTACTCGGCTATTTTTAATCTTTTATACCCCCAATGAATTCGCTCGCTAAATACTCGTATATATGTACATATGTATGAATGTATGTATACATGTGCAATTATGTATGTATATCCATGTGTTGGATAAATTCTATGATTCCGAAGAGCTGTTTTAGATGAACACGAGTTGCACGCGCATCATTAAATGTATTTGTGTGCAGGCAGATGAACTCGCATGGAATCCATAGTTGTACGGTTGTACATAAATGCATTATAAAAAGGAATTAAATTTAAAAATAGATTAAATGAAAATTTAATTTTTTTACAGTTTTTGTTAATGAAAAGGGTTGCCATGTAGATTGTATAACAAATAGAGTATGTACTAAGACTGGGAAAAATGCAACATACTCCATAAAAATTATTATTCGAATTAATTAATTTATGAAAATTTATGAATCTAATATCTCGAAGGTAGCAACTTATTATTGAACTTTGGGTTTTTGATATCTCGAAAGTAGCAACTTATTATCAAGCTTTGGGTATCAAACCACTATAATCTATCACTCATATTTCAGTAAAAATTTTCTAGTTTTAGTAAATGAAAACTCTTTTAAAATAGATTAACTCATATGCGAATTAGCCATGCTAGTTGAGATACAAAGCCTCTACCCAACTATAGATTATATTCAAAGCAATACATTTTCTTGTTAATAGAGCACATTTACCTTGTCCCTTTCTATTTCATCTAATCAACCATTTGCTTAGTTACCTGTTTATTTACCTGAGTCTTTCAAAATGCATTATTTCAGTAGATTTAAATTTAAATGCTTCAATTATAAACAAAAATATGAGTGGTAACAGCTAAAGGTGTTAGGTTAAATGTCCTGTACCAAAGGATAGGTGTAACACCATTTTTCTGTATTTACCCTTATATGAAGCTACTTTTTCTATCAAACACCTCACACACTTTTTACTGATAATGTTAGGGTGCGTAGATGAAGAGCGATAAATACGTAGATTTTCACATTAAATTTACATGTTATATTTAACCGACACAAGCAAAAATTTAATGCATACACACATTCATTATATGTATACCCAGTAGTATTAGAGATTCAATTTGAAAAATATCTTGTAGAAATGGTTGTCTACTTAATAAATCACTTTAACCCATAAACTGGTTTAACTAATTGTTTTATATCAAAAAGTTAATGATACTCCTCAACTGAGCTTAGGGCCATAAAATCTTGTTCGTTGATGTTTAACTTTGCAATATAACTTAATTTACTTATATGGCCTATATTTACAACCTATGAAGGTTAAAGGTCGACTATATTTTAGAATTCTATGCGCTTCAATCTCGTGTGCAGATTCTCTAATTTCGTAGGCCAAGCTTTATAAGATTTTCCTCTACAAAGTCTATCGAAGTTGCGGACGTCCTGTTCTAACATTAGGGGTCTGTTTTTAATCATATTTTAGCTTTTTTATAGTAATTGTTTTTTTCCAGAAGTGGGTTACAGCCCGACGTCCTAACCCATATTTTTATCGTTCTTATGGGAGAACTCGCGGTACGTGTCAGTTCACTACATCAACAGGTGTTAACGTAGTTCCCCGGGTGATACCACGAGAAGGTCAGTGTTCACAGTTGAGATGAAGGATAACCAAGGTAAATCTGGGCGTATCAAGTTAAGACCAATCAGAACCGTTGCTTGGTATCCAACATCTCCTACATCATCCGTGCAATATAAACAGTTCTGTTAAATGTTGTCGCTTTTAGGTATGGGCTGGCCCCCAACTTATTTTTTGTGATGTCTTTGTTTGCTTTACGGAGCTACCCGTCTCTAATTCTGAGTAGTCCTACTCTAATTCCGCTTTTTTATTTCTAATTTGCCAGCTTGCCTCTATCCAAAGATATTGTAAAAGGGCAGAAAATGGGCAAGATCTCAAGGAGACACTTATTGACAAATGCTTAGAGGAATTGGTAGTGATGTGGCGCCATTTTCCAAGCCTCGGAAACATATAACATATGTTTATATTATACTTAAATATTTTAAGTTTGCTTTGCTGGGAAATATTAGATGATTTTCAAACCGGATTTAACATGCTTTCGAATATATCAGCTGCAGATTCAGACCTATTAATTATACTTAAAAGGTAATCTTCGTAGAATATAAAAAAATGGGGAATTGTCGCGTTCGATCGAAATGTAAGATATTTCAGAAACATTTGTGTAGTATACTTTTAGGATAATCTAAATAATATACCTGTGGCTTGGTGCTAAAAAGACCATTGTCAATTTTCATCTATTTTTAGTTAGTCGTTGCATTAGGTTCCTTTTTCACTCTATTTTATTTAGTTCATCCCAAAACATTTATAAGAAATTTGAGGGCCAATGTCAAATATGTAATGTCAAAATAAATATTATTGAACATTGGCCATTTTATCATTAACAAATTTTATATATTTTTAAATCTGTGGCTTAGTGCTAAAAGGGCCAATGTTTGTATTTTTATAAAGATTATATTTTTTTGAATGTAGACATTGGCCCTTTAGAAAAAAAATATCAAATGCAATTTGTTATTTTTGTTAATTTCTTATTTTTAAACTCTTTCTTATTTTTAAACTTTTTGCAAAATAAATTATTTTGAAAATCCCTAAAGTATGTTACACAATATTTGCTTAAAAGTCTGAGTTTTCGATCGATATCGAATGTGGCTATTTGGCCCCTGTATTACAATTGACTCAGAGCTATTTTGGTTTCGCTTTATTTGTTTGCAACCCTACCAGGTTTGCTGTCTCACTAATTAAGGAAATTTTCGGCTATATCTAGAAAAATGAGTGGCTAGGTAGACATATGCCATCGAAATAGAGTTTCCTAGTCATCATTGAAAACCCCACATAGATCTCCATAACACTAATTGTTCAACGATAATCCTAGGACTATTTAAATTATCAACGCAGAATTTCAAAAAGCGAAACACCTATAGAGGATATCTTTAGTTGTTTTGAAGTTATTTGCCTTTAAATATTAAAAATGTGATTTTTGACTGATCTCCTCTCATTTTCTTAAAAGTACAACAATTCGAATGTGAACATAAGTTATCTTAGTAAAAATTATATATATAAATCATAATTGGGGTGTCAAATCCAATAGATAATATTTTGAACTACCGGATCTATACAAGCACACATACATTAGTATAAATTTATTGCATAAAATACATAAATGAAGTGCATTAAAAATGAAGGGATAAAAATGGTTGCAAGGTCTGTTTTGTGTTGGTTTTGTTTTGGAAAGTAGTTGACGTAGTTGCATACTTTTGCAAAGCAACAAAAAACATAAAAATGAATCCTTATGACAGTACCACACTGACACGATGCACCACTCAATCATTTAAATATTGCTACTGCCTTAGTCAACAAGGAATAATGCATACTTTTGCAGCAAATGCAGTTAGTACCGACATACATACATATATACGTATATAGGTACCATAAACCTATAAAAGCAACAGAAGAAAAAAATGCCAAGAGGAAAATGAAACAGGAATTCATATAAAATGTTTGCAAAATACAAAAGGATATTATGGTAAATAGTCGTGCAGTTCATGATAAGCAGCAGCAATGGTTTGCAGTTGTACTGCTACACCTCAGCTACCGATTTAGCAACTGCACTGCGAGTAGAGAGCTCTTACAAAATTGGAGTTTATTGTATTGGATACGTTGCAGGTTTTCAACTTCTTTACGAAAATGCAAACATTAAATTTGAAAAAAAATACATGAATCGTTTGCAGAGAAAAGACAAAAAGGGTTAATACACGCTCGAGTGGTTGTAATATTATGTTGCAGCACAATTATTAATTATATACGTACGTTAAAAATATAGTACATAATGCATTATATACTTATGTAGTTTGCTATTGTATTTCTTATGTATGAGTAAATATCCTGATAAAATCTTCTCTTAAATTAAAATGCAGGTTCGGATTATTTTTTTTTTTGTCCCTCATTGTATGAAACCGATATACCCAAAATTTAGAATTTATTTTTTTTAATAAGATTTCTTAATCGAAATCGATTGAAAATTACTTAGATTTGAATGAATTTCCCCATTGAAAGATTTTCTATAAAGAGTTTTGCAATTTTTTTTATAATTGACCCACTTTATCCAAGACTTTGTAGTTCAATATTAGCTCCAATTAGTATTTTATCCGAATAAAGTAAGCTTTAATTAGAGAAATATGTTGTTGAATAATATATCTAAATCTAAATAAAAATATCTGAATCTTAAATTTTCGAACACATACTGAACCACACTATCTTCGATTTCGATGAAATTTTGTATACACATTCTCCTAACTCAAACATTTGTATACCCTTCACCATCATAGGTGGAAAGGGTATATTGGGTTTGTGCTGATGTTTGTAACGCATAGAAATATTGGTCTGAGACCTACCTTTTAGTATACTAATCGACTAAGAATCACACCCTGAGTTGTTTAAACAATCCATATAAGCTTGTTATCATTGTTATCATTATCATCACCATACTTTTTGAGCAAAATCGGATTACTATTTCGGGTACCTCCCATAGGGATGTCTTCCCGGAATAGAGTTTTTGGTCCTTTACAGCCTCAAATTTAGTTGTATTTTAATAACATTCAGCACATCTGTTGCTTATGATAACCTTAATCAGTGTACATAATTTTATAGGAATCGGCCCATATTTGACCATACCTCTAATACAAGACACATTCTCAAAAGACGTTTATATACAAAAAAAAGCACAAAAACGTTTATAACTCTTAAGAAAAATGCATTTCTTTACTAAAACTTTGCACAGATAAATATTTTGTAAATATAAACCAATCACCAAAATTTGGTAACAATCGGTCCACAATTGACCCTAGCTCCCATATCAGGCCTTTTGCAGGAAATGACATGAATTCGAAATTTTGAAAAAATAGCACATAGTATATGTATGTGTATCTCTAAGACTTAAGGAAAACTTGTTTAATTTTTGGTCCATATTTGACCTTAGTAGTGAAGAGTATGATATAGTCGGACTTGACCGACTATAGCTTTTCTTACTTGTTTATTTAGCCTTGGTTCAGATTTTATGGCAGTCCAAAAATAGTTTCTTTATGATTTTTTTTCCAAAAAATAAGCATTTTACATGCCTAAAACTTTTAATTCGTATATCAATTTTTTATTAAATTAGGCCCATATTTCATTTTCTGTATTTTCATGTTCTTTTGATTAAAAATTTAACCCTGTATTGGGGTACAGGAGAAGTCAATTATATCTTTGACTTCAAATATGGGCTATAGTGTTGACATCAAAAGACAAGCGTTTTTAGAAATCTTACAAAAAATATGTCCTCTTATTGAATCATCCGTATTGCTGTAAAAAGCTCTTAAATCGGTCAATACCTATGTCAGTCAGATCGACTAGGTCTTCATATAAATAAAAGCTTTCTTACGTCTGTGCAGGGTAAATGCTGGCAAGATGTTTTATATACTCTTCTCAATCGTTACTACAGCTTCTCGTTCTAAACATCAACCTAACCGCTTAACTTCCAATTAGACAGTATCGAGTCATGATAGACATAAGCCCGGGTCTTAGTAGTGACAGTATTTTGTGAGAATGGTTGCTATTTACACAGAGCCACATCTGTCTGGAGTGAATCCATTCTCGTAGAGATGCCCACCTATCATTTGCTGAATTTTACGCACTCTTGCAAGCTCTTTCTTTCGGTAGAAACTTGAAAGTGGCTAAAGGCATAGACTACACACATAGACTGAGATCATATGTTCTACTAAGCAACAAAAAAATAGAAAAACTAGCAAAATGTACCATGACATTCTTTATATTTATGTACTATAACGTCTTTAAAATGTACTTTGACAGTTCGCCCTCAGTCCAGCTGTAGTTTGTGGCTAAAGGCATGACAACAGATTTTAATTAAATGTTTTAATTAAATATTCAGGAAATCTTACTAACTCGCCAGCTAAGCCATCTGCGGTAATCCAGGGCTAATGTTTAGTTCAAAAATTCAGACACTGCCATTAAGATTTGCTATCAGAAAATGTATTTATCTGTTGTAATGACATTACACCTCTGCCAATCTACTTTCTTGGAAGGTTGAAAGCTAACCATGCTGCTTCCAATGAGTCGTTACAGACACAAGTCCCGTATTATGTGAGAACGATTCTTTATAGACGGGGCTATATCTGTCAATCCAGGGCTGATGATTAATTCAAGAAACAAATCTCGGCAATAGATATTTATAGAAATTTAAGATCTTTCAGAAACATTTTTGTAGCATACTTTTAAGATAATCTAAATAATATATATAATATATCGACCTTAGATTTAAATAATCGTAAGCGACATTCCGTTAAATATCTCTTGAACTATTAGAGATAGCATATTTTTTATTCTTTTTTTCTTAAGTAGTTTTCGAATGTGTAAACATCTTTTTGATAGGTTTATATTTTCGACTGTTATACGGACCAATAGGTTTTGTATACAAGTAAAACTAAAAAACTTCACATACAATACTTTGCACCATAACTTCTAAGCCATTTGGAAAAAATTTAATTAGTTTGACGAAAGTAGCAAACTAAAAAAGAACAAAACTGTTTTGCACCAAAAAAATTCCCCGTTTTTGTCTAATTATGATTTTTTGTCGCTTACGATCAAGTTCCCTGACAGTAAAAGAATTTCATTTAAAAATGTTTCGACAAACAAACGGTTATGTTTTAATATTATTTTATATTTATTAAACTTTTTCTAAAATAAATAAATTTGAAAATCCCTAAGTTTTGTTACACAATATTTGCTTAAAAGTCTGATAAAAACAATGAAAAACTCATGAACACACATACAAATAACATTTCATGAGCACGTGTATGTGTCTTAGCTTTCTTCTATTAGATAATCGTCTCTATTTGTTGTTTCCGAAATAGAGTAAAATCGATATACTCCTTTTGATGGAGTTTTTAAAACGACCATTATAGAGTCTTTGATCCAATTTTTTGGAAACAATTTTCTAAAACAAATTTCATTGCTTGTGGGTGATAAAAAAATTTGATTTCGATTTGTATGGGGTGCGAGCAAGTGCGACTATAAAAATTGTAACTTGTAAAAAAATTTCTAACTTGGAAGTCTGTTTAAAACTACAGATGGGCGAGAAATCGCATAGAAAATATACATCATATAAATCCTACATTATATAAAAAAAATTTCTTTTTCAAAAACACGCTAAAATTGCAAAAAATGAAAAAAAGTAACAATATCGAAAACATAAACAAGGGGAAACAAGTGCAAGTACGAGGCAAAAAAAAAAAAACAACAACAAAATCATGCTGAAGAAGGAAAACAGAAAAGAAGAACTGAAGAAGTCACAGGTGTGCATATCCTTGTACGGTTTCAAGAAGTCATTGCCGCTAAATTATAAATAAGTAAGGTGAAAATAAAATTTATTACATATGTACATGTTTACTTACTTATGGTCTTACTATTTCTGGTTTCCGATTTATTTTTAATGTAAAATATATAAATTTTTTATTTTATAAACTTAACGCTCGATGATGATTTTTCAAAAGCTTAACGAAAGTAATTGAACTTTAAAATAAATGCCAAAGTGAAAACAGAAAAAAAAAGATTTTCATGCTTTAATTTAAGATTTGAAATTCAATTAAACTTTAAAAAATAAATAATAAATAAAAATCTGTAAAAAATAAAGGCTATAATTAACAGCGAGAAATTAAGCATTTGTTTATTAATCCTTGAAAAGCTTTGCAGCTGCTCGTTTTTTTAATGAAAACGCATTTTATTTAAAGTTATATTGTATGCTGGAAATTTACAATTATAATTGTTCACAGTCTTATTTATCCCACATAAATAGTTACAATATATATTACAAACTTACATACTTACAAATGTGTTAAAAAAACTACAAATAATAATAATAATGAAATATTGGGTCTACGAATAAGTTCTGCTTTTTTTATACAAATTTCAGATTTAGTAATAATTCTAATAGATCTATATCGATCGAAATGTATTTCAGAAACATTAGTGTAGCATACTTTTAGGATAATTTCAATAACATATAACATATAAAATTCACTACATTGTAACTTATTTGTCAAAAGTTTACTTGTATTAAAAGAATTAAATTGAAACTAAATGTTTTGACAAACAAACAGATCGTTCCACGGCAGTCGTTTCTTCGTACCGGAACGACTCGGAAATCTTAGGATTCCGACCAAGGACTGCCACTTCTGCGATATTACCAATAATATCGCAGTTACAACAACAACAACAAACAAACAGATATGTTTAGATCAATATTGGGCAACGTCTCCCTGATTCTCTCTTATTTTGTATTTTGCTACCCCTAGGGTTAGCAAAATATAAAATCAGAGAGGCTTTGCCCAACATTGGTTTAGATATAAAATTTTATGAAAGTTTTTGCAAAATAAATTATTTTGAAAATCCCTAAGGTATGTTACACAAAATTTGCTTAAAAGTATGAGTTTTCGATCGGTATCGAATGCGGAGACTTGGCTCTTAAATAATTGTGTCTTACTTTGCAATTTTTATTATCTGAAGTAAATTTTGTTGCATATCTTTAGTCAAATTGTCAAGGAACAAAATTTCGAGGGGAAATTGCAATAAATCTTAAACTATTTCTATTTTTTCTATTATTTTATTTTACAAATAATAGAAATAAACCAACAAGACTCCCATTTTCCCCATACCAATGGGTCCTATAAAATTAAGTCCTATGTGCTACTTTAAAACTATGACCTAGGAAGATATAATTTGTTGTCTTTATAAGCTATTTGATAAAAAATGGTAGGATAAACGCATTTAAAGCCCCAAGCAGGAGAATTTGTAAATTGAAAATAACAAAAACTTACACTTGTTCTCAGGTATAGTATCAACATCTGTTGACCAATATCAACCCATCTTCGAGTATGACTGCCTTGAAGTTAGTGAGATTTTCGAGGCAATCGAGGTCTTAAAGCCAAACAAATATTGATATGGCTTTGTTGGTAAGCACATCGACTACTAAGCGTAACATATCACATTCAGCCTGGGTTCGAGTCCTAGTCATGGCAACTTTAATTTCTGTAATTAAAAGAAATAAACTTGATTGATAAATTCTTTCGTCGATAGGAAATGATAAAACCGGCTTGTACTGCGGAAAATTCTTCGTTGACCATAGTTTTAGGATTATCGTTTATCAAAATGTAGACTTCATAGACTAGAAGACTTTGATTAGCACGATGACATATATGTTGCTGTCAAAAATTTCAACAATTAATGAGATAGCAAAGCTGGTACAAGGAACAAGGGCTACTTTTCTGAGACAATGAGCTGCATCCGATTCTATTTTTAGACCCATTAAAAGGGATCTACGTTTTCACTTCGACTCCGAACGGCAAATGCATTACTTAGAGAAGTTTTACATAGCCTAATACTCAATAACCAGTGGCTAGCTGAGTTATGAGCACGGGTCGGCGGAGCAAAGAGAACAGAAAAAAATAGTCGCCAGAGTTGCCGTTTTTAATACTTTAACTAAAATAGGTACATATTTATTTTTCAATGTGTAGTTCTAACGTTTTAAAAAGAAAAAGTATAATATTTTTATCGAAAATTTTTACAGAAGAATATTTTTATCGAAAAATTTTCTATAAAATATAATTTTTATCGAATCATTTTCCAACGAAAACTATTTAAAAAATCTGTTTTGAAAAATATTCCCAATATTTACAAAAATATTCCCAATGTTTCGTGGCAACAATGTTCGAGATTATATCTTTTTGTTCTCTCGAACCATATATTTAGTTGCTATAAATTGAATTTTGATTTGTTTCTTGCCTATTTTGTTTTTGTATTTTCTTTAACAAAGCGGCACCAACCAACTCTATTAACATCCAAATTCCAACTGAATGATTTTAATACTCATTTTGACGACTTTTATTAATGATCGTGTTATTTATGAAAATTAAAAAATTCATCGGCTTCTGGTGGTGTGGGCTGCCTACTCTTGGCTATGTTTTTTTTTGAAAATTTATTTTTAAAGTGGCTCTGTCCAGGATAGAACTTGTTACTTCTGGTATGCTAAGCGGATGACTAACCTGCTTAACTATGGCGATAATAAAATCGCCATGGGTCAATTGTAGCACAGAATGCTGTTTTTTTATATTTTATGAAGAAGATGTAAAGATTTTTTATTACCTGGGAAGTATAAATTATACTTTTGGCGGCTCTGCAGCTGATATGTTAAACCCCAAAAATAAAGCATTTGACCAATTAAATCCTATTTGGAAATCATCTAAAATTTCGAAGCAAACTAGACATAAAATATTTATATCCAACACAAAATCTATGTTATATGGCCTCGGCACTTGAAAAATAGCGCCAAGTAGCACATAATGCCTTCAAGTTTTTACCAACCAAAAACCTTGGAAAGAACTGGCGCATTTTCTGAACTATAGCAAACTAAAATGCGCGATAGGTCGGTAATTAGAACTAACTTAACATAAATGTAATATTTTGTGCAATCTTTATGAAAAACGATATTTTTGTTAAAATAAGTGCGTCTAAAAGTTATTTGTAGATCCAAAATTTTTACGGAAGATTCGTATTGTGTGAAAACATATAAAAATAACTTGTATACAAACATATGTATATTCATATAGAAAGCATCCGTATGTTCGTTGAAAAGGATTTATGTAACATTTGATACCCTACAAAGACTCTATAACATAAAGATGTTGCACTTCCATTGATTTCCCGTATGGTACATTTGAAAAGTCCCATAAAAAAGAGAGTATACTGCTTTTACTCTAATTCGAAAACAACTAATGGATACGATTATCCAATGAGAGAAAGCTAAGGCACACACACGTGCTCATGAAATGTATGCTTGTTTGTGCATTTATGTATCTTTCATTAGATTATTATTTTTATTCTGAGAACTGAACTGTAGAGTGTAGAAGATGTGTAATATTATAAATCATAAACAATTTCTGCTACAATATGAACAATACTTACACTTGTACGAAGAAAATATCGCAGGAACCTCAACGAAATGAACGCGAAACATAGCATGAATTAATAAATTGCACATGGTTATTTACATAATTCAATTCAAAAGGGTAAAATATTTGTACAAAAAATATTGCCAAAATAAATGAATAAACCGAGAGAAATAAAATAAAAATTATTATAGAAAAGAGGAGAAGGAACAATAACAATGTATTTACTGATGTATGGATATACATACGTATGTACATGATGTTCAGATGTGTGTACAGCTTGAATATCCATCATTCATCCATACATCAGATGATTACAATCATACAATGTAAGTATGTACGAATAAAAGTATACTATGTATCGTTTGTATGTACATATTTTCGTTACTTGCATTTGTTCATGAATATAAGGGCATTTTTATTTTTTGTTTCCCTTTTTTCGTATTTCCAACGTTATATCAAAATTAGGTCAACAAGCAAATGCATTTTGTAGGGGAATATTGCACGAAAAATACGGAAATAAATACGAAAACATGAAACCAGTAACAGAACCAACGAGAAAATTTACGAAAAATATTAAATCCGTTATAATATACATATAAATATAATACAATATATCCGTATATTTTATCATCTAACCATCATCCCATTCATCTCCCTGAATGAATACCACTTTACACTGAATGTTTTTGTCAGTTAATATTGAAGGAAAGCATTTTGTAATATATTATATTTTGCTGTAAAAAATATCTAGAGGCTATAAACATACCGTGTAATAGTGCCTTTGCATGTACATTGTACATGTGTATGCACTTAAATACACGTGCAATTAGTGTTTCCTCTTGCGAATTGTATTTCGTACTCAACTCAACTAAAACTATACAAATATTGTATGTACTTGTATAAATAAATGCAAAAAAAAAAATAGGAAAAATAATCTTAAAATATTAAACCTTTTTTTTCATTCTTGTCGTTTTTATTTTATCGAACAAAAATATAGGTTTACCTCTAAACAAATACAATTCTTATATAAAAATGTAAACATTAAGGCTATTCATGGGATGTTAGTTATATAATTTTTTTAAGAAGGCTTTAAAGTTATTAGAAAAAACTTGAACTATGTATAGACTATATATAGCTTAACTTATCTGTTTAACAGCTAAAATGATTTAAAAAAGTAGAAAGATTTGGTACATCGAATGGAAAAGTTGCATTAATTTTAAGAATATAATCCTAGAGTCAAATATAGAGTGATTGTCACGCAATTTACTTTATCGGTTAATGTTTATATAAGACTTATCTGTGCAAAGTTTCAGCTTAAATAACACTTCAATTGTCTTTAGATTTATAAACATTTTTGTCATTTTGTGAGTATTTTGAAGTGACTTTTTCGAGATGGTCTTGTAAGAGAGCTATGCTTAAAAAAAAACTGATTTAAAAAAATTGGTACACTAATTTTGGCTACTATACAAAATACTGAAATACTATATGTTCTTCCGTCCAAAAAGTAAAGGTAGCATCCTTATATATAGTATAGGGATCATTTTTGTAAACACTTAGCACAACAACTCTCAAACTAATGAGGAAAATGATATTAAAGTGTGTGTGATTAAAAATATTTTGATTATACTAGGTCATTGTATGAGCTTTAAATATGAACTGACATCAATTTCAGGTCACTATCACTTCTGGTTTTATTGTTATAATATGTTGCTTATAAGCAACATTGAGCATTGGTAGTATATTATAAAACAACAAGTAAGAGTGGTATATTCGGCTTTGCCGAATCTTGGATACCCTTCACCAATGGTGTTTTGCAACACTACTTAATGTAATTCCTAGCAAAATTTGGTTATACTAATATTATATGCAAAGAGTCTTTATAATTAAGAGTCGGAAAAAGAAAAGCTTTTCGGTGGCGTCATCATCTAGAATAGTTATGCACCCAAAGGTTAGGTTGGGCAGGTGGCTGATGTCTAGGGAAGCTTCACTGGGGTTCTAAAGTGGTCCCTTTGTGAAAGATAATGATTACTAGACTACAAGTAGCCAGCCAGTAGCTTCGAAATAAAATAGACACATATTTTACGAACATTTAATAAAGTTCGATAGACCAGATAAACCATGCAGAAAAGATGCTTCAAAATGTAGATGCCCTTAGATTTGCAATAGCACATCGATTTGATGAAGTTTAAGTATTCTGACATGCAACCCAAAAACGCTGTGCCCAGTGAGGGTTGTGCACTTTAATTCGTACGAATTATCCAACTAGTAAAAGTTCTTGATTAGTTATGTAAAACTCTGAAGTTAGCGGACTGATTTAGGTCAAAGCTTTAACAATGATTGTCAATGTATACAAGCCTTAAAATTATAGGGCATACACTCTTAGTTTTAGATACATACGTGAAATATATAGCTTTTGAATGGATGGTTATCAGCTTTGTCGGAAAAGTTTACCTATTAATTTGAAGTTAGTTAATTAATTAAAATGAACACTTCATCAATAATATTTGGGATGTATAGTTCTTTCGATCTGTCCGATGGATGTTTGGAAAGTTTTGCTCTAGTTCTTTGTGCAATTTTAATGTGATTTAATTTATCAGCATTAAATCGATTCCCGGTCGGGTTTATATGGGAGATTTCACTAAATGTGAATAGAGCTCGCCCATTTTCAATATCGAACTTTTCAAGAGATCAGAAATACTTTTGTCAAATGTTGTCCCTCTAGAAAGTTTATTTTAGGCGCTATTGTCCTGAATATCAATATTGTACAACGTCTTTATACTAAATGTCATCATCGTATCTATTATAATTTGTCATTTATTAGCTACTAAGAGATTGCCTTAGGCGAAGTTATACGGGATCAATTGTCAAACGTGAATGGATTTCTCCCAATTGCAATTAAAAAATTTAAATTTTTGTTGATATGTGAGATACTTACATACATATGTAGGTTTTGAACGGATATCATGTAATTAGCTGCATTTTTGTACTTCCTAGGAAGATTACCTATAATTTGATATATAATACATTCTCAAATGTTATCATAATGTTCAAAAGTCAGACACAAAATTAAGATAAATGCAGTGTGTCTGTCTGCTAAAACCAGATTTGTGGAGCTCCTGAATTGTCCCACCCTGAATTTCAACATTGTCGATCAAAACACCATCGCTTAAACGCTAAATTATATCCACCACAAATTACAGAATGCATCAGGATTTAGATAATCCCCTGCGAAGGACGCTATTAAACTTCATCAAAATAAACATCTGAGATATCGACAAAACAGGAGCTCCAAAAACTTGACTACAACAGAAAAAAGGACAGACAGGTAGACGGACGGACATGTAGACGGACGGACAAACAAACAGACGGACGGACGGGCAAACAAACAGACGGACGGACAGACGGAGGTCGCGAAATCGATTCTTGTGCCGATTCTGAGTTGATCGGTACAATTTGAATGGTATTCATAATCAGATTTGTGGAGTATATATATCAGATTTTAGAAAATCCTCCCATAAAGAACGATGTCAAATTTCATCACAATCGGTCCATAAACACCTGAGATATCGCTGAATCAATACTTACAAAATGTAAACAAAATTTCTTAGACACGTACTTTGGGCAATTTGCTGTACATCAAATGTAGTGTTATGGCGATATCTCAATTGTTTATAGACCGCTTTTGATAAAATTTAATAACGTGCTTGGTGGGGGAATTTCCTAAAATCTGATATAAAATTTATGTAGGTCCGTACTAAAGGAGGATAGTTTTTTCTATTTCTGCATTTAATTTTTTCAACAAACATTCTCTAATGTGTACTTTGGGCAATTTGCGATACATCAAATTCAGTGTTTTGGCGATATCTCAGTTGTTTATGGACCGATTTTGATAAAATTTTACAGAGTGCTTTGGGAAAATATTTCCTACAATCTGATATATAACATATTATCACATGTACACCAGGAGTATCTTTTTTCTCTTGTTATTTAAAAGTGTGTTTCAATCAAAAATTTTAAAATTTTCGTCTAATTTTTGGTATTTTTTCGATGTTTTCGGTATTTATAAACCGATTTTAATGAAATTTAATAGCGTTCATTGCGGGAGAATTTCCTAAAATCTGATATATAATTTATGTAAGTCCATCCTCCAGGGGCTTCAGAAACTTGATTTCAACAGACAGACGGACGGACAGACAGACAGACAGACAGACAGACAGACAGACAGACAGACGGACATCGCTTAATCGATTCTCCTCCCGATTCTGAGTCGATCGGTATAATTTTTATGGGGTCTAC
Organism: Stomorhina lunata; assembly: GCA_933228675.1. Classification (NCBI taxonomy): domain Eukaryota; kingdom Metazoa; phylum Arthropoda; class Insecta; order Diptera; family Rhiniidae; genus Stomorhina; species Stomorhina lunata. The sequence continues at coordinate 76,945,471 of OW121742.1, read as the reverse complement.
GATCACTAATAAATTACAAACGGAATCACAAACTTATAATACCCTTTCACCTATTGGTGAAGGGTATAAAAACGAATATTTTTATTGATTTTTATGAAACAAAATTATTTTTTGTATATGTTATAACATTGGTTCCTTTTGAAATACCTCTATGCCTCTATAATACCTCTATAATCTACACCTTTCATTTGCCCCCATTTTACCTACCGATCATCTGATTTTAGATTAGATTAATGAGAGGATTTCACAGAATTGTGGCAAGAGTTCTCAAGACCATATGCTTGATCCAGAGTGATCCTCCGGAGTATGTGCTTTTATTGCCAGTACCGTAAGCGTCCATTTTTGTTTGCATTCACGTTTTTGCGTTTAATTAAACTGTTAGACTTTTTTCATAGGTTCCACTTTTCTTAATCCACCTTGTTTCTAAAAGAATCAAAAGATTTTAATCGACTTGGCTCCCACAATGTTTTAGTTTGATCATAGCTTTGTGACCCATATCACATCTGCATCTGTCTTTAATTTATTTGCTTACATTCTAGAAAAAAAAGTAAAGTCCAGGGTTTATATCCTCAGAAGTATTTCTTATATCCATGTCTGCTCCTCAGCAATTTCGCTACAATCTCCTGGCACCCAGCACAACTTTAAAACATGTTGTTCGTTGAGAGCCCGAAGCTCTAAGATAAGGGAAGAGTGCCCTATTTCGTTTGATTTTAAATGGTAAGTACTAAGCCTTTCGCTTAATATATGGTGGCCAAATCGCATAAGAAATGCAAATCTACTAAACGCTACAAACCAAATCCCTTTTTCTATAGAGCTATGTGAACGGAAATGGCGGTGGATAGGCCACACACTTCGAAGGCCAAATACCAACATTGCTCGGTCGTCGTGTTGGTGCACCTGCTAAAACGTGGAGAAGGTCAGTTGATGCGGAGTTACAATCCTATTATTACTATTTTTGGAATGATGTATGCCTAACATCTCGCAATAGAATTCGATATAAAAGGATGGTTGAGGCCCTATGCTTCACTGGGAGTCAAGGATAACAGTAGAAGCCTTTCGCTTGCGTCGAATAAAGATTTATTTTGTTGCAAATCTTAATTAAAACTTCAACATCGAGGAACTCAGTGAAATATTTTACAAACAAATTTGAATTCAAGATAATTGCTACTATGAACAAATGTTGCCAATAAGCAACTTTGTGTTTATAACATTGTAAACAAAAAAATCGTCGTTATCGGCAGTAAATTTTCGGAAATCGACAAAAAAAAATCGGAATTGTGAAAAATATAGCCTAATATAAAAACTGTTTATTGAAAATTTTCTCTATAGCACAAATTTTTATTGCAAATTTTTCAATAGGGGCTGTTCACGTATAACATAACGCTATTTTCGCATAACATATTTTCGTGTAACACATTTTAATAGAAATACACATACAAAATTCCTCTACCGTAACAAAAGTCATAACCCCCTCCCCTTAAAAGACCGTACGTAATATGTGAACAGCCCCATACAATAAATTTCATATTGAAAATTTTTCTAAAAGAAAAAGTCACACTGCAAATTTTTCTATTCAAAAAATTTTATATTCAAAATTCTTCTATACAATAATTATTATATTAAAAATTTTTCTAGACAAAAAATTGTATATGAAAAATTTCTCTTTCGAAAAAATTGTATATTTTTCTATACAAAAAAATTTATAAATGAAAATTTTCATTTAAAAGAAAAATTATTCGCACTTAATCCCAGCCTGTGAACAAATTTTATAAAGTTAATTTTTTTTATGTAATTTTTATTTTGTTCGCAAATTTTGATTCTCTAAATTCCAATATATCGGAATTATTGAAAACTTTCATAGATTTTTAACCACAGATTTGTCATATATGTATGTTAAAAAATGTTAAGACTTTGATGTAAAGTATTTTTTCGATTTATGTATTCTTAAAAGTCGCCAATTTTCTAGCCAAAACGAACTTTACCATTTTCAGGCCAATAATCGCCAAAATGCCGATAAATCAGCAAATCTGGCAGGCCTGCTTGTAAAGCTTTTATAATGTATCTTCGTAATTAAGTGTTCGCAAATATTAATTTCAGTTGAGAAAAAACTGTTAGCAAAAACAACAACTAGAGGAACAAAAATTTACAATGTTGCTTATAGGCAACAAGTGACATTAATGGGTTAAATGTTAACAGCTGAAAAATAAACAAAGAAACTGCTACCGTCTATGTGTCTTATGTGGCATCTTAAGTATTTTCGGTGGTCGTGAGTTCGAATACATTTAACTTTTTCGCTATCTGCCTAATAAAATTGTTTGTATGACTTCATTGAACAATGACCAGCCATTGTTAAATGTATGGCGATATTGTACATAATTTTATTAATAAGTCTCCTTAATTAGTATTCAAAATATTCAATTCAAAACCAATTCAATATTAATATATATCTATTATATAGATATAATTCAATTCAAAATATTTCGCAGTTATATATTTGTTATCTTATCATTAACCTTTGAAAGCTATAAATTTATGAATAAAAAAATCTAATTTTATAATATGTATATACATATGTTTGTATGTGTAATATAATTATGTGATGAAATATGTATATATGTAAAAAATTTGTGATTATATAACTCTTGAACTAAAAATTAGATTTAATTATGGCTCGATTGTGTAATGCAACTCAACTTTAACTGTGTTGCCAATTGCCAAAATGATATAACGTAAGGCAACTGATAACCGATAACAGTTATCCAGTTGCCTTGTCAATTATTAATCATATTGTAGATGGCAACAAGAATCTATTCTAGTTGCCTGTTATATTTTATTTCTGCAACAACAACGAATTTGTAGTTGTTTTTGGAACTTTATTTTCAAATAAAACAAGTCTTCATTCAGTGTTTTTCAATTTTTGAGAAAATTTAAATTTTATAAAGTTTTTGCTTAATTAATTGTATGTATTTTTAAAAGTTTACATAATTTTATATTTTTTACTTTTGTTTGTCAATAAAATGCCAATTTTTTTTGCAATTTTTCTTCTTCTTCTTAGTTGCCAGTCACAATTTTCGATTATTTTTAGCAACTGACATGTGTTGCCATATACATTACAACTTTTCGTGCTGGCTGGCTGTGTTGCCAGTAGACGAGGCAACTAAAATTCGGTTGCAGTACACAATTAAAAATTAAATAAACATCAATTAAACATTAATTTATTCCTATAAAAAAATTACACAATTTTTTCTCAGATATATCAGATATAGCTTGGACAAACTTACGATGTTATTGAAAATTGGTCAATGAAGGGTATCAAATAGTCATTCTAGGGCGATTATAGCACAATTTTACTCTTATTATGAATAATAAAACTTACAAATATATTTTTTATTAATTCTTTTATTTTTTTTCTTTCATTTCCAGATATGAACTAAAAACCATACGCTGCAAAAAATTCAAAATTTATAAAAAACAAAAAATACAAATTTTAACTAAACCAAAACAAATTTTATGAAAATTTACAAAATTTTCTCTTTAATTATAAAAAAAAAATACAAATAAATAATATTATACATAAAAAATATAATTAAATTAATTAAATAAGTCATCAAATGTTAATTAAGATTTAATAACAAAAATTATAAAATAAGCAAAACAAACAAACCCAAGGAAGACATAAATTAATAACAAAATTTTAAAAGCAATAAATTAATATAATAAAATACAAAAGAAAAATTTAAAGAATTGCCACAAATTTAAGATAAAATATTAAATTTAAAATAAAAAAACCTACAAATTTACACCCCAAATTAAAAAAAAAAAAAAAAAAAAACAAATAAAACCAATGTTTTTTTTTTCTAAATATTATATTAATATAAATCTATATTATATATTTTTATAAATATAATAAAAATAAAAGTAAAAGTAAAACAAAATAATTACTAAACAAAAGTACAAAATAAAATTTTAACAAAATTTATTAGCAACGCAATAGTATAAACAAAAAAAAAAAACAACAAAACATAAAACATACAAATTATTAAACCAACAAAACAAATTTTTAAATAATCTTTATAATAAAAGTCTGATAAATAAAATTATTAAATTAAAAGCAAAAATTTTCTTTTTTTTTGTGACAAAATAAGAAGAAAATTTCGAAACTCCAGAAAAATACAAATTTTTAAATATAACAAATTTTTTTTGCAAAGTATTCAAGTTTAATAAATATTAAATAGCAAAAATAAAATATAGAAAATTACTTAAAACAGTTAAAGTACAAAAACCAACAATTTTTTATTCAGAATTTCAATTGTTAGTATAAAAACCATAAACATAAATAAATAAATAAAAATATTAAATATTAATAAACAAATATAGTCTGCACAATTACAAATTTTTCAAAAAAATATTATAATCAATTACAAAAGAAAAAACCAAACAAATTTACTCCATAATCAATACAAATTTTTATGCTAAATTAATTAACAAAAAGAAAAACACAAAAACAAAATAAGAATTAAAACGAAATACGTACAACTTATTACAACAAATTATTAACAAAGAAAAAAACTACAAATATTAAAGTAGAATTGTAGAGTTTTCTTATAAAAGAAATACAAAATCTCCCAGTGATTTTTAACAAAAATTGAAACCCCTTAAAATTTATTTTGAAAAACTACCTCAAAAGTGTAAAACAACAACAACAAGTGTACAAATATTTAAAACAACAACAAAAACTATTTTATCCAAAAAAATAATTAAAAAAATCAAAAAACTAAAGCACAAAAGTTAAAGGTACAAATTTCATAAAGTCACAAAATATCGAGTTTTTTTTTTCTTTTTGAAAATTTTTATTTTGGGAAAAAGTTTAACGAAGGATACACACATTTTCGAAACTCTATTTTCAACTTGAACAAGTTGTAAGAGTAGCTTCAAACAAAATCTATTTCTGACTGACACCCCCTGTAAAGAGAGCTTACAAAAACGGCCATGCAACAGGGTAAATTTAAATGGCGTCTTCAATAGTGGCTCAATCCAGCGGCGGTACACAAGAAACGTCTGCAAACTCTCTACTACACCACCAGCAACAACAACAGCAGCAGCAACAACATCAGTTGCACCATCAACAACAGCAACATCAGCTTAATCAGCAACATTCTGCTGTTACCTCCAGTAACTTGCACAATACACATTTGCAACATTTAAGCAGTTTAAGCCATCATTATACACACGCCTATCAAACGCCCTCTTCGACAGCGGCCACATTTCAGCCTCATCATCCCCATCAGCAACAATATCAACAACATCACGTGGCCTATACAGGCTTGCAGCAACCTCATAGTCAGACAAACAGCCAACAGCAGTTGTATCAGCAACATCAATTACAACAACAGCAACATTGGGACTATTATGCCAGGCAGCCGCCACCCCATCAGCAGCAGCAGCCTCCACAACAGCAGCAGTCTCAAACTCAAACACCACAGCCTTTACAATCTTCAACACCGACTAGTACCAGCAATATTGTCACAGCAACACCCAATAGCAGCAATAATAATATCAGCAGTAGCACGAATGCTACGGCAGCCACAAATGGTTCAAGTTCCCTTAACTCAAATGAAAACCAAAATGGTAACACTGCGGTTAGCAACACCAATAACTCTAATAGCAACAACAACAATAATAACAACAATACAAATGCCACCAGTTCAACCAGCAATAGTAATACCAATGATTCTGTAAGTTCTCAAACTAACGGTTCCAATAGTAATTACACACGACCTTGGGAAATGGAGTCCAAAGAAACTAACAGTAATTCCAGTTCCCAGCCAACCCAACAACAACACCAGCAACAACAACAACTACAACCAAAGAGTGGCTTTGAGCCATTTTCAAAACTGCCCTCCTTTTCAAGTCAATTTCATGGCTTTGATCAATTATTGGCCGATGGCACTCCCATACCGCCGACGGCCTCCTCTACCACAGCGGGTGGGCTGAATCCCTCTTTAAATTCTTTACAAACTGTGGCCATGTCGCCGGCTAGTATTTCGGTGAGTTCACCGGGTATGGTGAGTGTCGGTTCTCCACTGACTCAACTTAGTGGTTTGCAAACCAGCATAACACCACCTTCCACGGGTTTTACACCCTTAGGGGCTCCACCGCCACCAGTACCGGCTAATGCCTTTCATCCTCATCACCGGCCCGCATATCCTTTAGTGCCAGCCGCTCTAGCAGCTCGTGAGGTTACGCCTTCACTAACACCAACAATTGGCAGTGGTTTTAGCGCAGATCCCCTGCTCTATCAGCCCTTGACTCCCTCATATGCTCCTCCCACGCCCAATTCATTAGTGCCACCCTCATCAACTTTGTCCTCCTTATCCTCATTGTCATCTCTGGGCAAAAAAGATAATTCTATGTCAGCATTTGATCTCAATACAAACTCAAATGGTTCACACATGAGTGCTACAACATCGAATACGACACCAAATACCCTAGGCACGCCTCTGGGCATGCATACGCCAACACCTTCCTACGATGGTGCCAGCAGCTCATCAATGATGGATATCTCGAATAGTGGAGCCATGGGAACAAGTAATCCAGGCTATCATACACCACATTCGACTCATACCAGCACGGGATCTCATACACCACATACTACCCAACCACATACACCAACTCCCTCAACTACAACCCCGCTAAAGACGGATAAAGTTCTAAACTCTCCAGTGGCTAGAGTGGATGCTCGCAAAAAAGAAAGGCGGAAAAATCGGGTCCATTCGCTGGAGTCCAGTGCCGAATCCGAGGCCAGTGCCATGGATGTGGACCCCAGCAATCCCGGCCAAGTAGATGCTGTCTCTTCAACTGCTAACTTCAAGAGTCCTATTAGTAGTTTGGGCATCGGGGACAGTAACGATGGTACCGGGGAAAAACAGGTAAGTCTTAAAAAAAGGCGGGAATTTTTATTCACTTGCGCAACAAAAACCAATTGTGCTCAAATTCTTATAGATGCCTTCTAACATTTTCCAGTCAAAAAAGAAACGTAAACGTTGTGGCGAATGTATTGGTTGTCAGCGCAAAGATAATTGTGGCGATTGCGCTCCCTGTCGCAACGATAAAAGTCATCAAATTTGCAAACAGCGAAGATGTGAGAAATTGACCGAGAAAAAGGTAAGAGAAACAAGAAAAACTATAAAAAAAAAATTCATTCATGATTTCCAGCCAAAAGAAATATAAACCAAGGAACTGGTTTCATTGTGATCAAGATTCTTAACGTAAATTTTATATGAGTAAACGTTTTACGATTTATGTCAAAACGCGTTTTTCATGTAAAAATACAATCATGGTCCTACAAAACACCAGATGTTTTTTTTGTTTCTTCCTTTCCGAATGTTCCACGCTGATGTATTTGAGCAGTTAACAGCATCTTTGTTTAGGGACTATGTAGCCAATTGTTTTTTTTTTTTGTGTTATTCTGTTCCTTTCTGGTTTTTCTTTTGTTTTCACTAGTTTAATTGATGTGTCCTCTTCCTCAGATTCTTTAGTCTTCAGCACGATCATGATCATGATCATCTGCATTGTAGAAGAACATGTGTTTCACGATTGCCCTGTACTTGATGGTTTAGCGTTTAAACACGTTTTTTGGCCGTTGAATAACCCAAATAATACAATAGTATTCAACAGCAAAAAAAAAGTACCAACTAAAAATAAAAGTACAGCTGATATATAATTACGAGTTGAATGCAAATGTAAATGCAAGCGTCCTTAATGCAGCAGATCCAGATAAATCAAGCTTTTAAGGTTTTCAATGTAAAAAGATTACAAAAACTAAGAAGAGGCTGAGAAAATCGCACAAGTGTTTATAGCTAAAGATCATTGGGAATACGAACGAGTGTACATACATTCGAATTTATTCCTTTAAATTTTATTTGTTTTTGCTTTAGCTGTGATGTGCGTATTTCCGTTTGTAATTTGTTGAGGCAAGTGACATTAATTATAATTGTCAGCAAGATTTTGGACAGAAGGAACTCATCAGCAAGGAAGACATCGAAACAGACACAATAATTTTGAGAACTTCTTGAAACTTGTTTTTTTTTCTTTTACAGGAAGATTAATATATGAATGTTTATGCACATACATATGTACCTACTTATTTATATATGTAGTACTAGCGGGACCCGTTCGAGTTGCTGGAAGAATATAATTTGTTCTTCACATCCTTGTGTGATTTTATTCAAAAGTTCTAATTACACATTTGCTGTAAAAGATACAAAAAGTACCAAGGTGTTTTCAAATTTTCAAAAGTACCAAACATTTATTAGTACAGCTGGCAATAACTACGAAACCTCATTGTCTGAACTTTAGCATGTTAATTTGTTTGCCCCTGTTATTCTTCTTGGAAACATAGGGCATCTACAAGATTTTTCCAACTTCGTCTACATATTACATCAAAACTTTTGTTTAATAAATTTCAGTCAGAAAAACAGTTATCGCAGAAGAATCAGCTCCAAGAGTTTTTCGGACGACCGGGACAACGGCTACTTTGAGGGTTTCATTCTAAGGCAGTTTTTGCGATGTTGGTGCTCGGGTTTCTTAGCGTGTGACCTATCTCATTCCATTTGTGTCTACTTATTTGCTTGTTTATAGGTATTCCTTTGTTTGGTTCCTTAGCTCTGTGTTGGTAATTGTATTCGGCCGAAATATGCGACATATGATACGAAGATATGCTAATAAAGACTTTGAGCTTTTGTGCTATGATTGTCATTAACCATATTTTTCACGGATGGATTATTATATTCAATTTTGGAAAACGAACTATTAATCCAAATAAGAAAATTAGCTATTAGTCCAATGAGAATCGAATTTCAATAGGGCACATCTGTTTTGGCGTAACACTTCCCCAAGCATTGAGCAATGTTCACGACTTATCTCCAGCTTTATCTTATCAGCTTTGCCTCACCCTTATCTGCTAGGTGTGAGCTGATCGGTCTCTTCTTTAACTCTCTGTTGGGCTTTACACATTTGCATTTATTACTATATATCAGTATATTGATGCTTTGCGGAAAGTTGGGGATATTGGATAATGGTTCTAATTGGTCTTAACTTGGTAAGCCCAAACTTATCTTGGTTATTCTTCATCTCAACTGTGGAAATTGACCTCCTCGTGGTATCATCCGAGGAACTATGTTAACATATAATGAGCCAATATGTGCCTCGAGTTTTCCAATAAGAACGATAAAAATATGTTAGGACGTCCGGCTAGTAACCCACTCCTGAAAAATAATAACTAAAAAAATCTACATATATATAATTCCCCGACAACATTCCAAACGGCAAATGCATTAGTTAGAGAAGTTTTACATAGCCTAACACTCAATAACCAGTGGCTAGCTGAGTTATGAGGTGAACCGCCGTTTTTTTGAAAATCTATTTTTTTTTTAAGTGGGTCTGGCCGGGGATCGAACTTGGGACCTCTGGTATGCTAGGCGGATGACTAACCCGCTATACCACGGCGGTTCAAAAAAAATCTAAAACAGGAATAAAAACGTCCCTCGCTAATGTGCATAAGAAAAAGATGTCCAAAACTTCGATGGAAAGAATTAGTAGAGGGAAATCTTTTAAGCTTGGGCTACAAAATTGGAGATCATGCTCACAAGAACGGCCATTAACCTTAAAAGATTGTAAATATAGGCCATTTTAGTAAGTAAGTGCTTTGCTTTGCGGAACGTATGCCCAATCTTCTTCCATTTTCTCTTTGGATTCCTTGATTGCGGGTTTGTTAGATTCAACAGGCCATTATTTAATATTTTTATTGAACCGTCACTTATTGCAGAGCCTGGAAGTCTTTAAGTGCGCCATTAAGTTTCGCAGACAAATGTGACCTTGTTTAGATAGGGTATGTTCCTACAGAGTTCTGTCACTATCAAGACCCGATCTATCCTTACTTGTGTCGGTCATGACAGGGCACTATCTAATTGGATGCACGCGGATAGGCTGTACATGGCGACCAATGACTTTTGTAGATGCTGCGATAGCCTCCTCGCATTCCATAAAAACATTCTCTGCAATTGTTCTGGTCTGTCGTTCAGAAAGGGACTAACTCGTATTTATTTGCCGATTGAAGAGCTATTGAAAGCGATCCGTGTAGTTTAAAGAAAAAAGCAAGTGATATGATTGTTGGTGGATTCCGTGGTAACACAATGGACCTCATAGTGAAAGTGAGTCTGACTACTGCTGTACAAACCTAACCTTATAGCAAACATCATTGATTTCAACTTTTCGGCTGAGAGCAACATTGTTGTCTTTTGTATATAAAATCTTTATAACGCGAATTAGTTTCGATGCACCCTTTCATTCCACTGCTATTCATAAGGATCAATTGATATGAGATATAGCAAGGAAATTCATAGAAGTTAATTTTTCCCAAATTGATTCGCAATTGCTTTTAAAAACCTAAAATTTAAGTATCTCATATTTTCTTTATAAATATTGCTAAATCGAGGGCTTACTGTAAAATACAAAAAACCTAAATTCGTTCATTCCCAAGAAAGATAAACTAAAACGAACAAAAAAGAAACATATCAAATTAAAGGAAACCGATGAGCAGATGTTCACCAAACATCATGAGGACAGAGAGAATAGTTAAACTATAACAATACGATCGTGGAAAAAGCAATAGCAATAACAAAACACACCAAAAAAATATATTGTTTAAATGTAGTAAAAATAAAAACACACAGATACTCACATACACAGGCATATTGAAATTTTAGTTGAACACAGCAGTTCCAAATTGAAGAGTAGTTAACATAGTTCGAGAAATGTTTAATATATTAAAAAAGAAACCTCCATATAAATATAAAAGCCAAAAATTCGTAAATGTCACTAGTTTTGGAGGCAATTTTTCGGTATAGAACTGCTGGGTTTGACTAAAATATTTTTATGTATTTGTGATTGTCTGAAAAGGAGACAGCTGGACAGACTTAAATAAATACAAATATACTAATAAAACAAATGTATCTTTTAAAAAACTTACAATCTAATCTCATATTAAGTTGAACCAGCAAAGTTTATTAAAGATATTTAATAATGAAATCAATTCAAAATTTAGACGAATATTCTTATATCAAATTTTTCCTAAGGATTTATTTATAATTTCCTTTTTATACAATCAATTTTTCCACGGATCATTGAACGTTTGCTTGTTTCTTTTTATTAATTTTTTTGTGTATTTATGGCCGATCCTTTGATCGTTTATTGGTTTTGTTATCAAAAGGATTGCATTTTTTGTTTCGTTTTGTTCCAGTTAAAACTGCAGATGTTGTATTTTATGGAAATTTTATCAATAACTGTTTTTTGGTTGAATGAATAGTAAAAGCCAAAAGTTTGTACAATTTGAGGCCGAAAGGGTGAATGACTTCCTTTAATTAAATTAAATTTTTTTAGTTTGAGAAATATTTTACATAGAAAATGAAAAGAAACTATCTGAAAAAACTTTTACAGGCTGGCTGATGAATGTGGCTACAAAAAGAAATAGCTTTATATTTTTTGCTGTTTAATCTTATATATTTATTATCTCTATTTTATGGATTTATTCTTAATGGGCAACTACTTTGATGAAAAAAGAATATATTCGGCACAGCTGTTCCGACGTGGGGTTTATTTCTCGTAGTTCCTAACTTTTTACGGCACGTCAAGAAGGAAATGAACTTTAAAAAGGTTGTCTAGAGCATTAGACATTAACATGAAAATATTTCTTAGATAAGAATCTAAAGATCTAAGACTTTATCATGGAATTTGTTTAAGAATCAGGTTTAAAAGTCTAGCATAGAATCGTTGTGTGGCCTTCGCGAGCGATACAACGATTGTATCTGTGATATCTCTTCGTCGGTGATACATTTATTTTAGACAACAAGAAAATATCTCTGGAGGCCTGGTCTGGAGAAGACTTAGAGTGCGTACATAATTCAAAATCGATTGTCATGTGACCCGCTGAATTATTTTGTTGAAACAGGGCCTTCAAACGAAATTAATAATTTTAATCAAAATTAATAGTTATAGAAATTTATGTTGCCGTTACCAGGTCTCGGACCCAGGCTAAATATTATATCTTAGGTGCTGTTCACATATTACGTAACGCTCTTTTCTCAGATTTTTACCCCTCCCCAAATATTCGGATTATTACCAAATAACAGCTTTAAAAACTGCTCAAAATCGTCATTTTGTTTTTGATTGATTCTAAGCTCGGTTTGCAATTACTTTTAACAAAGCTTTCCTACACCCAAATAATCATTGTTATCAGTTATCTTAATCAACTTCATTATAAGGTCGTCCAAAATTTTGTTTGATATTTTTATGTTTTCATCTGAAATAATTTTTAGGGGGTTAACTGTGTTCATCGTTATCGGTGCCCATTTGGCTAATTTAAAATTAGGAAACCCATTCTTAATGGTTGATTTTTCTTGTATAGAATTCAAATAATGTTAATCAAGACAATTTTATTTCTCGATTGTGCTTTATCGACTTTAAGTTGCTTCATCTATTGGCAACACAACTAGTAAAAAAGGTTGAATTGTATATGGCAACAGATGTCAGCTGCTAAAAGTATTCGAAAATTGTGACTGGCAACTAAGAAGAAGAAGAAAAATTGTAAGCAAACAACCATTTTTAATTTTTAGAAATTAAAAAGAAAATATTTACAACATCTTAACTTTTAAAAATTACTACCGCTTTCAAATTTTTTTCGGATCGGAGTTTCCAGAAGTCCAATGGAAATGTTTTTTGATACGGCACAACCTACGTTGTCGAATATTCTAAAGGAGGTCATACAATAAATTGAATAAAAATTTTGTAAAATTTGGATTATCTCAAAAATTGAAAAATACAAAATAAAAACTTGTTTTATTTTAAAATATAGCATTCAGGCATTGTCGGATGTATAAATTGCATACATATTCTTATCATAAGAATTTTACAAAAAAAAAACAAAAAATTAAAGCAACTACAAATTCCCGGTTGCTGAAATAACCTATAACTGGCAACTAGAATTTGCTCCTGTTGCCATCTACAATATGATTAGTAATTGACAAGGCAACTGAAGTTCTTTTGTTGGTTATTAGTTATTTTATCGGTTACGTAATGACATTTTGAAAATTGGCAATTAAAGCTTAGTTGCAATCAGTGTTGCCATAATTTATTTTGCAAAAACTGACAATTCCGAAAAAAAATCTGTTTTTCGAATTTAAAATCTTTATATTTAAAATAAAATTCAAGAAAATGTAAAAAATATATATTTTTATATGCAAAATTAACAAATTATAGAATTAACTGTTTTCTTGGGTAAAAACCTGTTTTCCACTATTTTTCACTTTAAAAATCTGCAAAAAAAAAAAACAGATAAATCTGCGCACTTGGCAACGCTTGCTTATTGTAAATTAATAGCCTGTTCCACGATTTGGAAAGAGTGCTTTCTTATCCTATACGAAAGAATTTTATTTTTCGTTTGACTAACTTTATTTTATGCGAAAGATAAGTCAAAAACAAGTCGAAAGAAAACGTAAGTATTTTCTTACAAATTTCTGTTCCACAAAATGAGTCACTTGAAATTTTGCTTTCGAATAAAAACGAACGAAAGGCTTCGAAATAGTGGAACTAAAATTAATTCGAATTCGAGTTACTCATTTTCTTTCGTGTAGATTTTCTTTCGAAATCGTGGAACAGGCTATAGATATTACATCACGATTAAAACAAGTTTGAAAGACTTAAAGCAGTGAAGGGCACTAAGTCTTTAAAGCTTTTGTGTTGGTGTACGGCCAGTCAAACATCACCCGTGTCATCAAAATCAAAGAGTGAACATGACTGATTTAAAGCTTTACATTTTAAAGCACAGTTGATATTAATAAGGTTTTTGTAGTCTTTTAGGAATATTTGGCATCAAAAAGCTTGAAATAATGCAAATTTAGAAGTTTTATTTAATTTGTATAAAATCGGCCTATTTTCATTTATACTTTAACACATTTACGTTTAAAGCTAAATTCATATTAATTTTTTATTTTTTCTTTTTCAATTTTATTTGCAGGAACCTAAAGCCAAACAAGTATGTATTAAATTTCATTCATTTTGTTTTTTTATTTAGTTATATACTTTTTTTCTTTAAGTAGTACATATTTGGTTTTTTTTAATCCTGTAGCGAATGTCCTATTTTATTTTTTTTATGATTAAAAAGTGAAAAACAAAAAGTTGAACATGAAAAAATTAACAAAAAAATAAAAATAAAATAAAAAATAAACAGGACTAACAGGCAAACCAATTAAAACATGATATTTCATGGTGCTGGAATATAAAAAAGAAAAAAAAAACATAAACCAAGGAATAAACATACACATACTCATATACGAAAATTGTTAAAGGCAGGTGGTTTTTGAGTGAGGATTTTGTTCCTGTTGTGTGTGAGTGTATGAAGTGGATATTTTTTTCGTTTTTATTTTGTTACGAGTTCAACTCTATGGATTCACAAGAAAACTTGAAATTTTATATGAAAAGGAAGAAAAAAAAAAAACAACAAATGTGAAAAAATTCTGTTCTTTAATATAAAGTTCAATAAACCTTTGAGAAGATATAACTCATTCATTTTATTGTTTAATACAAAAGTACGAACGTGAAACAAGGATAATCAAAATGAAAACTTAATTTTATAAAAATTTTCATTTATACAAATTTAAAATTTTTCATTAAAAAAAAAATTCCATTACATAAAATTTTCGTTCTATCAACTAAGCGAATTCCCAAATATAACGCTTACAGCGATCGTACAATTTTTTAATACCATTTGCTCGTACGATTTGCCTATTACCACTTTATCGGCTTCAAAATTCTTTCCAACATGAACTCTCTCCAGGTCCAGGCGATGATAGGAATAAGTTGCAAGGGCCAGATCGTTAAAATATGGTTTATGTGTTGCCTTCGAGATTGATACTTTGATTATAGCGCTCATGTAATTCGATACAAATTTTATAGTTTCAACGATTACCTCTTCATCGACGCTAAACTTCTTTCCGAAGAACCTTCTTTTGAATTATGATAACATAACTATGTATATCGGTGAACCGCAGTGGTATAGCAGGTTAGTCATCCGCCTAGCATACCAAAGGCCCAAGTTCGATCCCTGGCCAGGCTCACTTGAAAAATAAATTTTCAAAAAAGCGGCGGTTCACCTCATAACTCAGCTAGCCACTGGTTATTGAGTATTAGGCTATGTAAAACTTCTCTAACTAAAGCATTTGCCGTTCGAACCCGGCGTTAAAACGTAGGTCCCTTTCAATGAGACTAAAAATAGAATCGGATGCAGCTCATTGTCTGAGAGAAGTACCCCTTGTTCCTTTTGAAAAATGTAGATGGGAAACAGATTTCGAGCGATTTAGAAACACAATTCATGCAATTTTGTCTTTGTTTTAATTACACTGTGCTTGAATTTATAACCTTTTTTTAGTAACAAAGACGAACATATCTATCAAAAATAATTCTTATATGCTGATTTTAATGTCGGCATTAATTTTTCTATGTTAGCTCAGGCAAATCTTATGTTTGGGAAACGCTACCGATATTATTGTGATTGAAATTAAAACGCTCATATCGCACTTGATCAACAAGAGGGTATTAACTCAAAATTTTTCAATTTTCAGTAGAGTCAAAAATCTATTTTATTTTACTACTACTTTCATATAAGGAAGAGGGGTAAAACTGTAGTTTTTTTCTTGAAATTATAGTGAAAATGATGTCAGATTTTTACAGTGGCTAGATAAGACTACTACACATCAATTTCTTTTAAAAATTGAAAATTTAAAAATTTTGAGTTAATACCCTCTTGTTGAACAAGTGCGATATGTATTTTTTGCTATAAAAACAATGTTTTCGAAAATTGGTTTGTAAGGGCCCATTAACTAGGGTACCTTCCATATCAAAAGTTTCCAGGAATCGATTTTTTTCTCCGCAGCCTACAGGTATGCTCAAATATATAAAAAAAACTCAATTTAGGTAAATTTTTTATATATGGGAGGTACCCAAAATAATAGGCCGAATTAAACCAAATTCCATATACATTATTCATGTTTCAAGAAAGGCATATAAGCCAAATTTCATTGAATTATCTCCAAATTTTAGACTATTTTAATCATAATAATATGGCTAGGGTTTCCCAAATCAAAAAATCAAATGTCTTTCTGAGCCAACATAGAAAAATCAGCGTGCCCGAATCATCTTTGGTAGATATTTGTCTATATTACCTTATAAGGCTATAAGTTATTAGTATCAACTTTTTCCGTTTTAAGAATTCATCGACTTTCTATTCTATTATGCTATGAGCATTCTAATATATTAGCTGTGTTCCAGAACTACCAATACTGTACAATATTGTACAAGTTTTAATCAGAAACTACAGGAAAGTGTTCCTGTACTGAAAAAAAATGACTTAATTGTAATTTCTGGTTAAAAATTGTACAATATTGTACAGTATTGGTAGTTCTGGAACACAGCTATTAATACCAAAGCTTTGACTTTGGTGTCCTTCCACGCTTCGGAATAGCAGTCAATTCGACTGCTGAACATTCAAGCTATGTTTCATTCATTTTCAGATATCGACACAAAAATTCGAGCTTTAGACGATTTAGCTCAAAGCTCTGCTTTTTTTTATAAATTCTCTCAATAAATTTAATAATTTGCTATTAAACTCTATGAAGAAAATTCTCATTCTCTCCTACTTCTGTGTCAGTGAGCATCACTGATTTAATGTTTGCTTCACTTAAGTGAAGCGCACTAACACATATGCAAATTTGAGATTGTATAGTTAGCAGAAATTTAAAAAAAGCTTTCATATATAGAAGCGTTAGTGTCTAGTTATAACTAGTTATAGCATATGAAATGTTTTCCCTTGGCTGCTTTAACGTCTCAGCCATCTCGGAATTTTTGGTATCAGTCTTTTCGGTGGTCGTTTTGTCTTGTTAAAACTCAGAAAATCTCTTTTCAACGGTTGATTTTTCTGGTTCAGAGTCCGAATAATGTTTATCACGGCAAGTCGTAGCTTTAATAGTATTTTTTGCCAACTTAAACCTGATATTTCTATTAATTAATTTTTTTTCACGCTAAAGGAGTTTGCTTTATTAAAAACTCTATATCTCATAAACTATTATTCCGAAATATGTCAAACGTATCATTTGAATGTTAGGGGTAACTAAAAGTTACATAAATTTAATCTTTGTATCAGACATCTATTTTTTTTTTCTTTTTTGTACAGCAACATTTATTTTCAATATTTGTTAAATACAATGACTTTATAACACTTTGTGAATTCCCCAAATGTATTATTATAATTTTTATTTAAAATAATCTGCAACATTTATTTGTGACAAACTATATAAATTACTTCTTGTAACTTTACATTGGTCTCCTCTCATGTTATTGTGTAAACCTTCTCTGATCTATTTTTATTAAGCCAGTCTTTATTGGTGTTGTTACACAGCTTCCGATGATGGTTTGGATAAATATTTAACATAAAGTGGATGATAATGATGATGGCTGGTCTGGTTGAATAGAATTAATTTCGACAATACTCGTACAAGAGACTGTCTATCATAAATGTTATACATTTTGATTCATTCATTTATTTAACTCATCCATTCATCAAAATTTAAAAAAAAAATATAAAACAAATAATAAAACCAAAAAAAAGCAAAGAATTTCATTCAATCTGATTGTTATGAGTTGCTAAATTATGGTAATTTGTGACATCCTTTTTAACATAAAAAAGAATACAAAAAAAAATACTGAAAAAATATATACCCATTAAGAATAAACAATATTTGATTGAAAGTGTTAAGTTGATAAAATATTATATACAAGTGGTTTACTACGTTTTTGTACTTGTAATATAGAGCAGTCTTCGCCAAAACCCCGCCCGCGAGCTTTTGTTCTTTGTCTAGCTTTCGTAAAAATGATCAATAATGTTCGAAAATTACAACAAAAGTTGAGTTTATTCACGTTGTAAGGAGTGTTCCAAATAACATTTGTAGTTAAATTAGCTTAAACAAAACTTAAACCGTGCAATATAAAAATTCTAAAATTTATTGAAATATTATACAAATGCATTTGAAGGTAAAAAGTTGATATATTTTTCAGTATTTATATATTTATCAACATTTTCACAGGCTATCGTTCTGTTGGTTAAATTTGCCTGTCATATGGGCACTCCGTTGTATAAATTACTGTGTTTTTCTGTTTCATATTCCTCAAATGGGCTTCTCTTGCCCAAGTGTAAATTGCTTGTCACACAAGAAATTTCTTGGGTTTTTTTGTCCGGTAATCTTCTACGTTTTTTGTGATCTGAAACTTTCTAAACTATATGAAGACTTTATTTTGAAAGTGGAATAAGTCCACATTCCAAAAAAATTGAGTTAATGATGGGGAAAGATTCTGCAAGTGTGGAAATTACTATGCGAAAAGTAATAAATTTAAAATTTTCAAAACCTACTAAAATATTGACAGTCAACCATTTTGTAGTTAACGAAGACCCAATACTTTTCAATTTAAAAGAAAAAAATATTGAAACAAAATAAAAATCCCAATACATTTTTAATTTCGAAAGGAAATTTTTCTTCAAAGAAAATAATTTATTTTTTTTTTAAGTGTGTAAAGTCCAATACATTTTAAAATTCTAAAAGAAATATTTACTCGAACAGTAAAAGTTAAACTTATTTTCATAGTAGTACGAGTCTAAGATTGCTTTTATTGATATTTAAAAATATATGCAATTTCATACAATTGAAAAAAAAATACTGAAACTTTGGCGGAATGATTTTTAATTTTTTTTTTTTAATTTACTCTTAATAGAAATTTTTTAAAAAATTGCTAGTCACACAAGAAATTTCTTGGGTTTTTTGTCCGGTAGTCTTATACGTTTTTTGTGATCTAAAACTTTCTAAATTTTATAAGACTTCAACCTAACATAAGCTTTGGTTCTATGTAGAAATGTATTAGATTTAACAAGCATTTAATTCGAATTAGTTAATTTAGATTTTATTCGGAACACTTCCTAACACCTACGAGTCTTTAATTTAATAACTTTTGCTCGAGAGTAACTGATAAAAAAAAAGTTCTGGTATCGATCGAATACTTTGGGATAATCTAAGTAATATGTAACATTATTTATTATTGTTTTTTATAACTTATTTGTCAAAACTTATTTAAAATTAATATATTTACAAACAAACGTATATGGGCAAATCTTGCGTGACGGACGATACATTTGTACGGATTTTGTTGTACTTAAATGAATCCCATTGCCGTTTTACACGAGATATCTTTGCACAGATTTCGGAGAACATTATTCCATCGATTGTGCTCTCGAATGGCGTTTGTTAATTTACATATTTGTTTTAGTGGAAAAAGATATTCGCTTTTAAACTGCTGTGACGGACGCTACAAAAAAATGGAAATAACTTTTTCCAACACGTGTTTCTGTAATTTTCATCACATCGGGCATAGTAATAAAAAAAAATTGTAAATACATTGAAGACAGAGGATTACGAAACAGCTTTCATAAAACATTTTAGAGTTTCCAGTTTCACCAAAAATCCATAAATGTACTGTTGCGGACGCTACGTCCCGGACGATACAGTTTTTACTTTAATATTTTTTATTAGGAAAAAATTCATATTTCATATGTTTTTGTAAGGGTTCGTAAATCAGTGGAAATAATAGTGTTATTTGTTATCGAATTTCATCAAATTCGTCTTTATGTTCGCGGTTAAAAATACGATTTTTGGGCACAATTTAATATTTTACAAAAAGGCTACATAGATATATTTTATTAAAGTTTTACATTTTTTACATCTTAATTTTCGTCCCAAGAATGCTGCTGCTAGCTGTTAGAGTATCCCAAAAATAAAAAAAAAAAAAACGAAAGCATCAAATTTGCCCCACTGTATGTACTTTTTTAATACCTAATACCTTAAATTTAATCTGTGGATATAGACAGTGTTATTGCTTTATGAATAAGACAGACATGTGTTCGTAAATTTTGTATTTCATAAATATAATTTTAGAAAAAATATATACTGCGACGGACGCTACACACTTTCCTTTAAATACTATTCTATAAAATGCTATATTAACATCTTTATATTTTTAGCCTTATATAAAACATACTATAAGTTATCTTTACGAACCAAGTTCAATTGGAGAAAAAAGGAAAATTGCACTAGTCAAATTAAAAAAACTTTATTTCTGTGACGGACGCTACACACAGTAAGCCTTTTTTTAATTGGCGTTTTTTTATTTATATTATTTATATCACTCCAATTACTTTTTATGTTTTTTTTTTTCATCCAATTGCATAACATTAAGCAGGTTTTAAGCCTCTACTGAAACTTGATACCTAAATTGATGTTTTTGCGATTTTTATGAACTTTTAAAAAACTTATTATTTGAAAAAATTTATAAAAATTCGAGATAGGTGCAAATAAATACTTGCCACTCACAAAGATACCAATCAAAAATTGTATCCATTATATATTCTGAAGGATCAATATATGATAAATTTTTCCATAAACACAAATATGTGATTTTGACAGTTTTAAAATTTTGTCTTTGTTTTAATGTTTTTCGGATTTGCCCATATGTTAAGATATCAAATTTTATTAAACTGTTTGCAAAATTAATTATTTTGAAAATCCTTAAGAAATATTACACAATTTTTGCTTAAAAGTCTGAGTTTTCGATCGATATAGAATGCGGCGATTTGGCCAATGGTTTTATCAAATTAGTTTTCCATTTTGATTTTTTTTTGTTATAAAATTTGACTTAAATTTTATCAATATTTTTTTGCCTCTAAATTCTTTACCGAATTTGAATATTAGAAGATTTAACCGAATATTAGAAGATTTAACTGGTTAAAGTGTCACATCCTCTTCGAAATAGTAAATGCATATTTGATTCCAAAAAATTCCTAATACCAATTAGTTGGAAATTAACATTTTCTTGATAGCCCGAGAGTAATCGAAGGGAAACAATTCAAGTTCTGGTTTTAATTTTTTTTATTTATTCGAAATAGTAAATGCAGAATTGTTTCTAAACACTTCCTAACACCAACGAGTGTCAAATTAATAACCTTTTGGTAGCTCGTGAATAATCAATTGAATCAAAGTTCTGGTTTTATCAACTCAATTTTCAATTTGTATTTGTTTTTACAAAAAAAAAAAAAATAAAAATAATAACGTTTACTTTTTGTGGCAATAATATTCAGTTACCCTGTATTTTATTACTACATATTGCCAAACTACTTAAGATTCCTTCTTATTATTAATATTAGTAAAATAAACTTGCTATTGTATTATCTTGTAATGTATTTTGTATATATGTAAAATAAAAATAATGTACAATTTTTATAAAATATTCATTCATTACTTTTAATATCCTTGATAATTATGTAATGAGAAATTGCAGGTGAGGGGACAAATATTTGCTTCAAATGCATATTTTGTTATGGAATTTGTCTGTTTTTATTCCATTGTACTATAGTTTTCTTTAAACATACAAAATGTATAAAAAATATAAAGAAGGAAAAGGGGTTAGTTTTGTATACTTTTAGGGAACTTAAAACATAAAAACATACACCGAAAAAATGTAAGAAATTATCTTCTATCTTCTTCTATATCTATAAAAAAAATGTCAGCGTCTGTTTGTCTGTTTGTATGTTGTTTATTGGGAATGATCTCCGAAACTAGCTAACCGATTTTTCTGAAATCTGACAGTGTAGTATGGTGTGGTCGGTGGTGACTATTGGCTAAATTTTTTTTTCGAAATCTCAAGTGGGCGTGACCCCTCCCATATAACTCATATATTAAAAATGACAATTATAGGAGACCGAGTGGCCCGATTTTTCTGAAATTTTGACGGTATGTTAAGGTGTGACCGATGTATAAAATAAGCCAGATTTTTTTTTTCAAATCTCAAGTGGGCGTGAACCCTCCCATATAAGTCAGATTTTAAAACATACAAACCGAAATTTAGACAGTGGAGTAAGGTGTGACCGGTAGTTAAAATAGTTAAGGCTTTTTCTGAAATCTCAAGTGGGCGTGACCCCTCCCATATAACTCATATATTAAAAATGACAAATATAGGCGACCGAGAGGCCCCATTTTTCTGAAATTTGGACAGTATGTTAACGTGTGACCGATGGAAAAAATAGGCCGGGTTTTTTTTTTGAAAAAGCAAGTGGGAGGGGTCACCTCCCATATAAGTCAAATATTTAAAATGGCAATTATGGATGACAGAACTGACCGATTTTTCTGAAATTAAAACAGTATTGTAAGGTGTGAACGGTGGTTAAAAAAGGCAAGGTTTTTTTTCTGAAATCTCAAGTGGGCGGTGCCCCTCCCATATAACTCATGTATTAAAAATGACAAATATAGATGACCGAGCGGACCGATTTTTTTTTAATTTTGACAGTACTTAAGATTTAAAAAAGTTAGCCTATTTAATTTTTTTAAATCTTAAGTGGGCGTGACCCCTCCCATATAAGTCAAATATTAAAAATGACAAATATGGATAAGATGAAAACGATTTAACCCAATTAATTAAAGTTTTAAATGTGGATATTTTTATACTATAGGATAGTTTTCCGCTTTTTGAATTTATTGAAAATGGACCAACGGGGATCTGGGAATTGGAAAGTGGCGATAAAATTCCCCTTTTCTTTAAAATTGTATATCTTGAGTACGGCTGGACCAATGAAGACATTTTTTCTTTCTAAATGTTTTTTTTAGTCCAAGTTAGGATTATACATTAAGAAAATTTTACCATGCCCACTTTTACGACCCCTTTTTTAATATTTCTAAAATAGAAAAACGGATGCACGAATATTGTGAGCTTTATATCCAAAATACACATATATTCGAAATCCTCTCCATTTGGCCATCATTGATATATATCAGTGGCGGGCACTAATTCATAGAAGAGAACACATTTCTAATAAAGATATTAGACGTGATCCAAAATTAAAATTTTTGCAAGTGTTATGCCGTTGTTGTAAGGTTTACATTGAGCAAGGTCATTGTAATTTCTCATACAATGCTTAGCAACTACGAAAACTGAAACAAATAAAAAAATTAAAAGAAACAGCAATAATCTAATTTAATCTTTCTCTTTTCATTTTATATTTTTATCAAAAATTATAAAATGTTTACACACCCTACAGTTCTAAAGTTTTACTACTTATAACGAGTTCCAGTACCATTAAAAACCACTTAGAAAGTGATTCTGAGTCGATATGTATAAATGAAACGCAGACCAATAATTCTATGCGTTATAGCACAAATCCATTCCCACAAGGTGGTATAGGGTATACAAAAAAAAAGGTTTTTAAAAAATAAATTGGTGGTGTGAGTAAAAATACCAAGAAAACAACATTTAACCCTTTTTTAAATTAAATATTCCCATAAACACTTGTTCACCTACCAAGCCGGCAGGTGCAATTGCAACTTTGTTGTTCCCTCCATTACAAGTTGACCAAATTGCGTTGTTTAACAAACCATGAAAGTCAGTTACTTTTACACACTCTTTTTTGCAAGAATATTGTAAATATTTGGCTGAGAAATTAACGGACAGAAAATACTTATAACTTCTAGAATATACTTAAGTACAAAACACACAATTACCAAAACATTTTTAGAAGGAAATAAAAATACTATTGCAAATTTGAGATTAGTTTTTTTTGTTATAACCTCTTTTAGGTATTTTGATCGTCTTAAAATAACTTTCTGTGTCGATTTCATTAAATATTGAGATCATTGATATTGAAATTGGTCAAAAGTTGTCGCTTTTTACGGTTACTCCATTTTTTGTAAATCTTATATCAAATAAAACATTTTTTACACATTCTTAAAGTAGGCACTACGATTTTCTCAAAAGGTTTTAATTGGTAATGAATAACAGAATTTCATTTCTAAAATCAAAATTAATTAGAATAATTTTCTATGATGAAATTAAGTTTTATCTCATAATATGGCAGTTGCATGTCAAAACCTTCCACTGATAAGATTTACGCATATATAAAGCATAGCTTTAAATTTTGGTATAATCGGTCACCCTAGATCCGATGTAATCCCCATACTTCCTATATAATATATACTTCCAGAAGTCACTTTAATGACAGCTACATGTTAAAACTGTTAAGTATTGTGCAAATCTGTGGTAAATATTGGAAAAATCGGTCAATATTTGGCCCCAGACATAACTCAGAATGACGGAAATACTTTAATGCTCTAGAAACTATTGATCAATGGTACCCACTAACACTTCCTTCCACAAGTGGAAGCATAATCAAGGCTTTTTTTGGGCCAAATCGCCATATTCATTATCGATCGATATGTAAGATATTTCAGAAACATTTGTGTAGCATACTTTTGTGATAAACTAAATGCTAAAAGGGCCAATGTCAAAAAAACTAGTTTTGAGAAAATTAGAAATTAAATTTTAATAAGATTTTGTTTTCCTCAGCTAATTTCCAAGTTTCGCTCATAAAATTTTGGTTAGACATGTATTATGATCCTATAGAGGGCATGGAAAAATCAATTCTTTGAAAAAGGATCCAAATTAAGAAAAAAATATGACATTGACCCTTTTAGCACTAACTAATTTTTACATTTTATAAATTTTCTGTGACATTGGCCCTTTTACAAGGAAATATTGACTAAAAAACAATATTATTTACCAACTGTTTGTTATATTACTGCAAATATTATTGAATTTAGAGGATATATATATCTGACTAATAACTTATATCATATATATCTAATAAGATATGGTATAAAATTTCTAAAAAAAAATGTAAAATAAATTGTTGACATTGGGCCTTTTAGCATTTAAATTTTATTTAAAAATAAAAAAAGGTCATTGTCCCTTTTAGCACTAACAATTCTAGATAAGTTTTGAGTGACATTGTACCTTAAATTTCTTATGAAACTGTTGTGGGATGAGCTAAAGATTGGCTGTTGCAACAAAATAAAAGAGAGTAAAAGGAGGAACCAATGACTAACTCAAAACATCCGGAAACTGACATTGGCCCTTTTAGCACCAAGCCACAGAATATAAGGTTCATTTCATTGTAACTTTTCTGTCAAAAGTTCCCTGATAGTACAAAAATTTAATTTAAACTAAATGTTTTGATAAAAAAACGCATATGTTTAGATATCAAATTTTATTTAACTTTTTGCAAAACTAATTATTTTGAAAATCCCTAAGGTATGTTACACAATATTTGCTTAAAAGTCTGATCTTTCGGCGATTTGGCCTTTGAAAATATGGCAGTTGCATATCAAAACTTTCCACTAATTAGCTTTGTGCAAATTCTAAATTCGGTCAAAATTTGACCCGTGATCCTATGCAATCTCGAATGCCGGAAATCTCTGTAAACTCGGGAATTTTTTCTCCCATACTTCCCATATAATATCTACTTTTGAAAGTCACTTTAATGAGGCGCAACCCTTGTAAATCAGATGATAGGACATTAAATGAAGTAGTAAATATCGGAATAATCGGTAAAAATTTGGCTTTAGATGCAAAAGCGAATGACAGAAATGCTTTAATTATAGAAAATATTATATGATGAAAAATTTTTGATAGTATGAGTCTCCAGATCAGTGGTGCCCACTAAAACATAAGTTTGTGGCTTTCATTTCTGCCAGAAGAACTATTCCAACTTTCAGACAGATCGAGAATCAAGCAATACTAGTATATATAATTACAAAGCATAATAGGTAAGAATTATAATGTTTTAAAAACTATAAAAATATTGCGAATTATTAAACCATGTATACATACAACATTTTCCGATTTTTTCTTTTCTTCACTTACTACACTTTTGCAGTTGCTTTTTGCCAGTTAGCTACAAAAGCGCTGTTTTATCTAATCAATTGACCTTTTCCAAACTTTTAAGACCACTCTTTGAAAAAAGATAAGAATCTATACTGATCGCTTACAAAGGAAAAGAGATATATCGGTATGTTATGGAAATCGATCGTTTTCAAACCGATCGATTTTAGATATATTTTTGAGATAATTTTCCCCATTTCCATAAAAAAATCAAACCAAATAAAATATAAGATATCAGTCAAAAGCCCAATGTTTTTTTGGGGAAATAACCAAAAATTATATCAAAAAAATATATCACAAATCGTTCGCTTTGAAAACGATTGATTTCGATCACATAGCGGATAGTCTTCTTTTTGTAGCAATATTCATCAGACATCCTGTATTTAAGATATATTTTTAAATTGCTTCTTTGTTTTCAATTTATTTAACGGTATTTTAAAATACTCCTTATTTGTTTCTAAAAAGATACATACTTCAATTTAATTTTTTATTGCAAATATTCAAATTTCATATACACACAATAAAAAAGTATATCCCAAAAACGTATTTGTCATATTTTTGTATTAAGTTATTGCTTAGAAAAAAAATTCAATTTATGTTTTTCGATTACATATTTTTCATCTGTGTTGTCTTTATGTTTTAACAATAACCAAATGTGTATTGCAGAAAGATAGAGAGATCTGCCTTATATCATATATTTAATATTTTACACATCCTTAAAGTAGGCAATACGATTTTCTCAAAAGTTTTCAATTCGTAAAAAAATAACGCAATTTTATGTCTGCAATCAAAGTGAATTACAATAAATTTCTATTAAACAAAATAAAGTCATATGATTGAAATTGAGTTTTAATTCATGTGAAATTTTAGCTTCAATATTCTAAATTTGTTTTAAATTTTGCAGGTGAATTCTATTGCAATACTATTCGTTTGGTTGCCTTGAAATATATTTAAATAATCGTTTATTTTTGAATTATTTTATGCCTTATACTCCTTGGAAATTCAAAATATCTTATGTGTGAAACGAAAACAAAAACATTTCGTTGTAAACTTTTTGTGATATAGAAAAATTGACAATTACTTTTAGAATAATATTTTTGCCAAAAAAAAAGAAGTACATTATTTATTTTCCAAGTAAAAATAAATAAATAAGTAAAATAAAGTTATTGCATTATCATCCCTTATACGAAATATAAAAATCCTAAAAATAAAACTTATTTGAAAAAAGAAAAGAAAATTGCCAAAACTTCAACAGCAACTACACAGCGAATCCTTAATATCATTATCTCAACCATCATCATCATCATCGTCAACGTCATAATTATGTTCTTCAAACCATCATCATTTCACTTAACAATAAGCATTTTGTTAGGGGTAGTTTTACATTTATTTCGTTTTTTTTTTGTATTTTTTTTTATATTTTTCTCTGAAGTTTTAACACAAAATTCCAAACACCAACTTTAAACTTTTTATATAAAAAACGAAAAAAATGTTTTACAAACTGAAAAAAAACTTTAATGTATTTTTTATTTCATTCATTTGTGTTGAATTTTAACATAAAAACACAATTTTCTGTTTAGCGTAAAAAAAAAATATAAAAAAATACCACGAAAATCAAGCAAATATTCAAGCAGGAAGCATTTAAACACATCCTTAGCAAAGCAAACGAATCCTAAATATTAGAGTGATTAAAAAACCCTACACCAATATGATGGCTTTTGTGCATTTTTCTAGATTTCACTTAGGAATCTTTTTTCATATATAGGACCAGCACTCAGGGGTTGACCCCTAGATATGCAATACATTCTTTTGTAACTTGGAAAACAGATTTTTGGAAGGAGGATAGATGGAGTAGTGTTTGTCGATATTCTGCGGGGAGTTAATTTCACATACGAACAATTAGACTGAAAAATAGATCTTCTCTATAGAGTCTTGTGCGATTTCCTGGGCCACAAATAGATGAGCTCTAACTGAAGTATAGGTATCAGGTAAAAAGGTGCTTGTTTCGGGTAAAATGTCCCTAATTTTATGAGAGAGTGCATTGTAGTAGCTATAGGATAGTGAAATACATCCCACTTTCACCGATAAGCATCTTCGCCCACTCATGTTCGTTGTGGAGAACCTCCAAAATGGTAATGCTCTGGTCCATAAATGTTACTATCATCTACTAAAGAGTAGAAAAGACTGGAAGTCTGACATAGAATGCAAAATTAAACATAAATCGATTTATAAAATTTGACCACAATCTGAACATACATATTTAACCTTAGTCTACACTTATAGGGTAGACAGACGACAGCCTTAATCTGCATTAACGCTCTTAATGCAAATTAACTTGTACATTATCTCCATTTTAACTGCATTAAGTCTGATGTTAATGCACAAAATTATTGTACATTTAAACTGCATTTAGCTTAAACGATATGGCAACACAGTCGAAAACCCAGTAAATGTGGCCAATTTTCTTAAACAATCATTCCGTGTGAATGAAATTTTTTAATAAGAGGAAAATTAAGAGTATTTTTAATTGACTTTTTTAGAATTTTAATTTTCTATTAAATAAATAGTGATTTTATACCAACAGAATAGTTGCTAATCGTATTTTCTGCTTTCTGATCATGTTATTTTAATATGAATGTCAAAAAAATTACAAAGAGTTGTTTACAAATAAACAGCTGTTTGTTAATGCAGAAACTTTCGTCTGTCAGGGCAATATTAATGAAATTTTTATTAATTCATTATTTCATTTACATTTTATATTAAATCGAATCGTTATCATTACTCCCCGGAATGAAGATTTTAGACCTTTGTGTGTGCTGTGGCTTAGTTGTTTACATAGTCAACTACTAAGCATAACATATCATATTCAGCCTGGGTTCGATCGCTGTAATTATTAATTTCTATTAAAATTATTAATTACCACTACATCCTCCATCGGCTGTAAGCCTACATCAATAACACGCCGACTATGTAAAAGAAATAAAATTGGCTGTATAACAAAAAACTTTGTCTAAATAACAACAAACGGTACGACTTCACTGTTCTAAAAATAGATATGACGTGTAATTAGAGTGTTTAATAATATAAAGCTTTATCTGTCATTTCCACCACCTTTCGCCTCTCTACTGTCCCCTTTCTTAGGAAGTTAAACCAATTCGTATATACCCTATACACAATATAGGCAGTATTTGCCTGAGTCTTAAAAAAACAACGAAGTTGAGAATTGTCACTTAAAGTAGCCAAAATAAGATTTACAAATTTTGTGTAAATTGAACCATATTTGACCATAGCTATACATGCAAAACCAGCTATCAAAATTAACATATCTAACCCGAAAATCACATTGAAAATCCTTAAGGTATGTTACACAATATTTGCTTAAAAGTCTGAGTTTTCGATCGATATCGAATGTCGCGATTTGGCCTCAAAAATGCTTTTAAGAATTAAGAAAAACTTTGCGAAATCGGGCTTGACCGATTATAGCTCTTTTTTACTTATTTGTTTAATTTTTGTTTTATTTTTTGTATTAGCTTTAATTCGTATCTCTTTGTTCAAAAATTTTTTTTTTTTTATTTTGAAATATTTCACAAAATTTTTCGTTAGGTTTTTTTTTTGATGATGTCACTTTTGTTGCAAATATTCACACAGTTATGCTGTGAACACAATCACGACAGCAGGCTACACGAACTCCGACTACAAAAGTCGTTGGCTGCTATCGTCGCCTCGTAGTCAGCTACTTAATTATTTTTAAGGCGGCAGCTACATTCCGAAACAGCTGTTTATGAGTGGTGAAGCTATAACAAGCTTATAATTAAAATTTTCCACACAAATTTGAAATTATAAGAATTTGATAATTTTAAAATTTGTTTATGAATTAGTGGGTAAATATATAAATATTTGAGAAGTTTGTAAATTGTTTATATAAATTTTCTTCATCCTATTTTTGGTAAATAAAGTTAAGTGGCTCGCTCATTTATTTCAATATTCTATGGTGTTGACAGCACTAAATTGTTATTGTCGCCAACAAAAATGGAAATTAGTTTGATTTTGGCTACAACTACAATGGTGGTCGGTAGTCGCGTGGCTGTGTCGACGCTAAAAAATATATTCCCATCTGAGTGCATGTATTCTAATTTTGGCAGGTTGTAGCCCGCAGCCTGTAGCCGTGATTGTGTTTTTTGTGGCTTTACAACTTTAGTCGTGATTGTGTTTATAGCATTATCCTGTATTTGTTCGGAGCTTTTTAGTCGCTTCACAACTGAGGCTCATTTTTATATCAGACTAGAAGTTAAGACCCTGCGATGCCCATGTTTTCTATTATTCGGTTTTTAATAGTTCAGAGTATGCTTTAATATGTTTATATAAATATTAGTTTTTATCAATAGGGGCACCCCCGCTCCTATCCTGCATAATTTTGTTCAAACTTTATGAATGTTTTCTTTGTATAAAGAATCCTCCCCTGCTATGATCATTCCATTTTTTTAACTATCTTTGGTTAATTAGGCAGAATTTACCAGGCGTGGTA
Organism: Stomorhina lunata; assembly: GCA_933228675.1. Taxonomy (NCBI): domain Eukaryota; kingdom Metazoa; phylum Arthropoda; class Insecta; order Diptera; family Rhiniidae; genus Stomorhina; species Stomorhina lunata. The sequence continues at coordinate 76,915,032 of OW121742.1, read as the reverse complement.
CCAAAATTAAATAGTGATATGACTTATTTAAAGCAATACACTGAAAGACAAGTTAAGAAAATTCTTGTATTATCGAATCAACTGTCCATTTGTCAAAACTAAAGAAACTGTTCTTTAAAACAGGAACGTTATTCCAATCGGTTACAGATCTTAAAATATAAAACGTTTTCTTTCAGGAACCGAAAACAATTATTTTTGACTTTCATTTTTTTGAGCAGAACTAAAAGTTATTTTTGTTTTGATTCATGGTGAATTTTTTTAATAAATTTTTAATCATATATTAAAACAAAAATAACTAGTAAAACTAAAAGTCAAAAATAGCATTTATTTCTGCTCGAAAAGTAAAGGTCAAAATATAATTCTATTTTTTTTAATTTTTGCGATAAAATAGTTCTTTTTGTGGCAACATACAACAGCCACCCTTTTAAACATTGCTAAAATTACATGCATTTTTCTACGCATTAAAAATAATGAAGAAATGAGTTGTAGTCGGTTTTTACTTAAAAAAAACTCTATTACGCATCAGAATAAAAGTAGACGAAGGAGAAAAAGTGAACATTTTAAAAAGAAGCCATATTTGTTTGCAAATACTACGAAGGAGTTTCCTTTTTACGCAGCTTTGGAGTTGAGAACTCTTAGAGAAGAAACTAAGAAAAAGTTTTGGAATAAGTTTTTTAAAAACTTTTTTTCCTAGAGTTAAATCTTTTATGTTAGAAAAATATTTGATTTAAAGTTTATTTATTATTTGCTTGTTTTTTATATCAGCAAATACATACAAAAGATAAGTTTTTTCTTAAGTTTTTCTTTTACATTTTACTCCCCTTTTACACTTGACTTATTTTGTCAAAGAAAACACATGCAGCTGCTGCTCAAGTTTTATTGCAGAATATGTACTTATGACTATTATGTGTAGTTACATACATATGTACATTTGTATGTAAATGTACTTTATGTATTTGCAAAAATTTGCTACTTACTTTTACTTGCATTTAAGAACAAAAGCAAAACTGCTAATTATTGCAAAGATGGTAGAACTTAGATAAATATGTATATTCGTATACATATTTACATTTATTGCAGTTTGGCAAATATTGGCAAAGAACTCCTTAAGAATTGCAAATACTTACTATAGTATGTACAACAGTTAAAGGATTCATATCTGTATTTACAAGCAATAACAGTCTAAGTCCATAACAGTTTTTTTTAAGAAATTCATTTTTTTTCAACAAACCCATTGATCTTATCCCATAATTATGCAACATTTTCATTTACATAGTTTTTGCCAAAAGTATGCAATATTTTCATAGATTTAGTTCATCCCGAAAGTATGCAGTAATAACTTTAAATAGATTTACAACCTGAAACTCGAAGGGAGAGATTTATACTGATAAAGTCCAAAATATTGGTCTAAAATCCATCTAAAAATATAATATTATTCGACTTAGAATCACTTCAAATAGAGTGATCAATGTGCAGGTCGCACATACATATCTATGCATATGTTCATATCCTTTGAATCCTACTTCATTCCATACTTCTTTATTTCAAGTTTTTTTCTTCCTTTTGATTGCAGCATTTTTCTTTTAGAATTTCTTTTTTTTTCTAGTTTTTTTTTTCTATTCCATTTCCAAGTATTTCATTGTCGTTTAAGACATTCCATTTCAAACATCATCAACAACAAGAAACCTTCTTTCGTCCTTTGTTCCTTTCTAGTTTATTTTTTCTTTTACTTGCAACAAGATTCTTTTCATGGTATCTATTTTTTTTAGCTCATTGCAAATTGAAGATGAGTTAAAAAGAGTCAGTCATTTGCAGGGTATGAGTTTAAAAGTACATAATACAATAGTATGTGTAAACTGTAATGTTGTAGTACATACTACGTGTGTTTTCACCCAGCAAACATTTTAAAAGGTCTGAGAATGATTTCATAAAAAGGGACGTTTTTTTTTTAATTATCCTGTGTTAGAGAAATGTCACTGGCTTTTAATATTAGCTTGGTTTAGTTAAATTTGTGCATGAATATGTATGAATATATTGTTAATAAGAAGAGAAAAGAACTTCTTTTGATTTCCTTCTTTACAAGGAAAGGGAAAGTAAGTGCTTTAAAATAAGACATATATATGTATATGTAAAAAAATCTGGATAAATATTATATTCAGTTTCATAGCACTATACTTTCTCTTAATGCGCCTAAAAGTATACGACACATTTTTATACTAATTCACATTTTTTCCATGATCTCAAAACATTTAAATTCGTATTTATTTTGTTTTGAAACTTTGGTATAAGCATGGGTTTCCGTTTGTCTAGAATTTTGAATACTCCTTGTGACGATGATTCACATAGCATTATATTTTCTCTCATTGCACCTTAAAGTATACGACACATTTTTATACTAATTTACATTTTTTTCGATGATCTCAATACAGTATAATTCGTATTTATTCTGTGGTTTTTGATGTGACTTGATTTAAAGATATTCCTTGTAAATATAATTTCCTATTCAACCATCGAAACGTGCGTAGATGAAGAATACAATGCATCTATTGTAATTCAGACACATATAGTTAAAAGCAAACAAGACCTTTTCAATAATACCAAATACTTGGGAACAAACGTGGTAACATTTTTTCCCGGATTCTAGATATTAATGCAAGATATTATCGATCTGGCTTTTGATAAGCCAGAACTTATAAATTGAAAAATGATTGAACTCCTTTTAAACCCTGACAATTGTCATAACTACTACTTTTATGAAAGTAGTATGTATATAAAGGATTTCCGCTTTAGTTCTTAAGCTACAAAACTGTTGAGTTTTTGTAAGGGAACTACAACAGAGAAGTATTATAGACGATCCAGACGGAACATGTTATACCCTACATCACTAAGATCATATGAGGATCGATTACACTGTGTAAGATTTTGACACTATTTTTACCGACAAATGGGAAACCTAGTGGGTAATCGAGTATACTGAATCCAATGGTATGAACTGTTTTCTTAGGTTAGTTCTAGTTTTCGAGATATAGCGTATTAAAAAATGGAGGAGGTTGCGCAATAAATAATTGAAACTCGGAAACAAAATTATCTTTAACCCATTATTGCCCAGTACCGGTATGAAAACGTTGCGCGATTTTAATAAAATCTTGTGGGTATTAGTTGTAACTAATATACATATATTCATTTTAAAGGCCTTGAATATGAACTAATAATATTTTCAAAACTCTATTACTTCAGGTTTTACCGATGAGATGTTGCTCATAAGCAACATTGAGTATTGGCAGTACATATATAAACAAAAACCAAAACGAATAAATATTTCATTGTCCTGGTACCCAGCCTGGTCTCTAAATTTTCTCTAGGCGATATTACTGGGGCAATCTTCTTATTCCAATTCATATATGATGTTAAAGAGTCTGTGTCTTCGTAGGTTTATGCATTTATAAGAGATTAGTGCCCTAAACAACTTAGCACTAAGCCTTTAGCTTGTGTCAAAAATATTTCGTTGCAAATCTAGATTGCAACTTCATGATCGAAGAACTCAGTGACATATTTTACTGGAAGTTTGACTTCTCGACATATTTTTCTTTTCTTTTTTTAAAGCGATAAAAAATATAGCTACTATGGACAAATGTTGCCTATAAGCAACATTGTCTTTATGAATATCGTAATACAGCAATTAACATTTAAATTTTTATAAAACAACTTCTTTGTAATTTTAGTTCAGTGCTGAAATAGTGATTATTTAGAGACTAGTATTCTAGTATATATCTCGTGACATTGTCAACGAATGTGTCAACATATATGTATCTCAATAGGCCCCAATTCGATCACAATGTCTCTATTCGAACCACAAGTTAATACTAAGTAAATAGTGGTAAAATCTACTGGTAGATTTCGTATAAACTTCTAATGTTAAATATCAATAGTAGATAACATTGGATGGGGCAAAATAGGCAAGTAGTACTGGAGACATTGTCAATAGTAAAACAGTATTGCTTCTCAGACGACATTTACTGCAGGGTTTTGACACATTTTTTCTTACATACGTTTTAGCACCACTTCAACCATCTCACAAATTAATACTTGTAAAGCTTTTAAAAATATATCTTCGTAATTAAATGCTCACAAATGTTAATTTCAGTTAGCAAAAATAACAAAAACTAAAGGAACTATGACCAAAAATTTACAATGTTGCTTATAAGCAACAAATGGTATTAAACGGTTAATTTATGACTTTTTTTGGTTAAATAAAGTGACTTTTAGAATAGATCTTGTATGATCAAGTATGGGCCGATATGGTTCAATGGTTCCGACTATCATAGAAAATATTTGTGCTTCATTCTATAAGGTAGTTCTCACTTGATCCACGGGATGCAGAGCAATATTTCTATAGTAGTGTAGGGTATAACAAACAAAACGATTTTTTTTTTGCTAAAAATATGTTGTCATTGTTGTAGCTGAGGTACAAAAACGTTCAGAGGAGTATCCTTTAATTTTGTAAGTGTATTCAAGTGAATGTGCAAACTTCTTTTTTCGTGATGTGTGTGCAAATGTATTTTACTCTATTTCTTTTGAAGTTAGTTGATACTGGTAGTGGTATTAATCTTGGCGGTGGTAGTATTTTGAACGACGTCGACGATGATGATGATGATAGTATCGTATGTTTAAACTTGTACATGTAGCTGTGTTTGAAAGCCAGTTGTATGCTATTCGGTTTGGAGTTCCTTTTGCATATTTACATTAATTTTATTTAAGTTTTTTTTTCTTTCTTCGAGTTATTTGCATTTCTTTATTTCTTTTTCTTTTTTTGCTTTAAAGTTTTCTTTTTTTATTTTGTTATACAACTTCGTTTTCCTGCTGATATTCTCAAAGCTGTTATAATGTTTTGTACTTCTTCTTGTTCTTCTTTGGCAAACTTGTTATATGCTACACTTTTTACCGCTGCATTTGTTGCCATTGCCAAAGGACATGAAGCAGCAAAATTCCCATACTTTAGATTTGTATACGTATGAGTGAGACACGCAAACAGTTTGCTGTGTTGGTAGGTCAACGCACGAACAAAAGCCACTTTTCCAACTGCTGCTGATGATTTGAAAAGCTGAAAATAAAATAGAAAAATGTTGCAAAAAAAACAAGAATAGCAAATAGAAAAACTGGAAATAATAAAAGTAAAAAAAATAATAAAGCTTACAAACTTCACTACAACTTAAACGTGAAGCATCGTCATATTATGTTATTCCATTTGGAGCACAACCCAAAAAAAAAAAACAAAAAATAAGAAAAAAACAATAACTTTTTGCTCTGCTAAAAAGGATGGCAGCAAAGCAAATATCATTTCCCTTCAAGTTTTTTATTTTATTTTTTATTTCATAATGTTGCTGCTTTACGTTTTTTTCCATTTCACAATTTGCTGTTGGCATTGCTCTGAATTCATTTCATTTCGTCCTTTTAAACAGTTTTTTAATTTCATTTTTTTTGCCTTTCTGGTTGCATTTTGTTCAAATGTTGGTTATATTTTGTAATTTGTTTATTTCCCTCAGTGACTGCAGCAGTTTCTTGCAAAATTTGAAAATATTTCTGCTGCTTTGAAAAACAATAAAAAAAACGAAATGGAAAATTAAAGTGAAGTGAACTTTATTAATATTTTCGCGTTTTCCATATTTTCTTGTTTTTCCCATTTTAATAATTAAAATATGTACCCACTACTAACATTAACAGCACAAAAAAAAAAACTTTAATAAATTTAATATTCTTTGTAATTAAACATTCTGTTTTAAACGTTTTACACTCTTGTACAACTGCGTTCAATTTCTAACATAATGAGCTTTTTGCCCCTATAAAATGGAATAGAGGGCATTTACATCCATCTTCTACACACTTTCACTTTAGTAAAAGGACACTAGTTTTGAGGGTAATGCATGTATTGTTTCCCTGTCAGCATTTGCAAGTATTTTAGGGCTAAAGTTATGAAGTTGTTGCTTGTTTAAAATAGAAATCATTTTAACACTTTCCCTGTCCTATGCATCACATAAGTTGTTTTCACATACTTGTGCATCGCATATGATTCACAAATGATATTTTTTCAAAGTTTGTATTTAAATGGATGCGAGAAAATCAATGAATTTTGGAACGAATACATATTTTATTGTCCTGGCACCCAGCACCTAGATCCCTTCAATATTTCAATTTATGGTCTTCCATATTTTTTAAGACATTTTTCAAATTTTGTATTTAAATGGATGCGGATGTCAATGAATTTAGGAAACTAACTCTTCTACATATTTTTGTATGTTTTTTTCTTAAAAAGTATTTCAGCCGGATGGTTAGGTTATGTATTATGCTGATGACTAAGGCACAATGGCCCTTTTGGAGTTTGTGCCATGAATACAAAAGAAGGCTGTTTAGAGCCACCCACATTATACAATAACCTAGTCGAATAGTCAACAAACGTTTGTATTCGAAAGATCTGGGCCCAAATTACCGCATTCGATATCGATCGAAATCTTAGATATTTTCAAAACATTTGTATAGCATACTTTAAGGATAATCAAAATTATTTAAAAGATGCTCAGTTTACTTAATTTTTTTTTTTGTAGTTATTTGCCAAAAGATGACCAATAGTAAAAGTGTTTTAATTGAACTATATGATTTTAAAAACGAATTAAAATAAACTTTTTGCATCGAAGTAACTTTGAACATCCCTAAAGTATACTTCACAATATGTGCTTAAAAGTCTGAGTTTTCGATCGATATCGAATTCGATAATTTGGCCCCTGATTAAACATGCGAAAAAGTATTTCCCAGATTTTAAGACCCAACCAGATTGTAAGACCTAACCAGATTGTAAGACCTAACCAGATTGTAAGACCTATGCTTAATGACAAGGGAGGTGGGTGATTATCGACGAATATGCGCCATCTTTTCAACGTCATGGGTTTCAAACTTTTGTCCTTTTAAAATTTGTTGCATAACAATTACTTTTGGGCGCCAACCGCCTTATGGAGTCAAATGGCTTAGCTATTTGAGACAAGACAGAAGATGGCAATGTAGTAATAGGGCGCTGGACATGGCTTGAAGTAAAATGCTTCAAGACTCGCATTCCAACGTAAACCCAATGTCTCAGCGTTACTGGCGTCTGACAATTTTTAAAAACTCGGAGTCTAAGGGGTAAGCAATCGAGGTGACTCTCACTATTTGCTGTCAACTTCTGAAATGAAAAACATGCAAATCAAGCTGTAGAATGGGAACAGTATAAAATATAGATTAAATAAAAAAGTTTAGTACTTAGTTATGCTATCAGGCTTTAAACAGTATGATAAGGAATAGGCCTTACTATTCCTATAATTAGTTTAACGATAAAAATTCTCAAAATCTTTATCTTCGGGTGACAACTTTCTTGATTTTGGTACTTCTAAATGGTATAATGGTTAAAACAAAATATCACAATATTTGTGGGATTGGAACGGGTAATTTTGCCGGTTAGTATCCTGCCGAAAACTGAGTTGTCTATTCGAATGTTCCTGAACGTCAGTGAGCATAATTTGTGAATATATATCACCGCCTAATAGCATTTCAAATCTGCTACTGAAAAATGGGGAATGTTAAAATCTATGAAATTGGAAATCGAACATGTGGTTAAGCAACTAGTATGCTTTTCGACAACATAAGCTTCCGTTTTCAGTTCGACATTCGGATCTTTTGGAGATTCAAGGGTTGATATACAAATTTAGACCAATCAATTTAGCAGCGTTGGCAGAGAATGTTGGAAGACCCAATTTCCTCTGCAATTGTTTTGAAATGAAAGTTGCCAGGACTATATTAAGAGATGCTCTGCATTTACGAGTAAGATAAGATGTCGTGAAGACATTATATAGTGATTGCATGGCTGACTGTCTGTGGTCCGTCTTTGTCGATTTCGGCCTAAAGATTAAGTGCCTTAGAAGGTGTAGTCTTTATATATAGTACTGTCATAAGAGCAGATAATGTAAAAAATTTAACAAACGAATCTCATTAATAATCTTTGAAAAGTGCAGACCATCAGTCAAGAGCACAATACATTAGTATAGGATTGACGACCGATTCGAAAAGGCAAGTCAGTATAAGCCTGAGCAAGGCCCCATCAACTGGATAAAGGCTTTTTTACATAATTCCAAAAATATTCGTCACCGAATTACATACATACTATATCGAGATCCTATATTCAATACCGACTATGAACCAAATGTAATGTTTTAAAGGAGAGACAAAAAACTGTTAAATATTTTAAATATTTAAATAGAAGCCAATATGTCTACAATATACAATATTTAAGCCAAAGTTCTAAAATAGATTTCTTTTCTCTGTTTTTTATTAAAAGAGATGTAACTATTATAAAAAACAGTTTCCCAATAAAAAGTGATTTTGAAAAAAATTGGTTCATAGACGGTATTGAATATGGGTTCTCTATATAAAGAGCTAACAAACGATTTAAAAATAATGGATTATAAATTCCTTTTAAAATAGAATACACCGGCATAGCAACACAAACTACCTAACAAATGTATTTGAATGTATGAAACTCAATATTTGTTGCTGTAATAACAACCAAACTACAACAAAGGTTCAAAAAGGATCTTTTTTTTTTCATTTCAGCTTTTGTAGTTGTTGCTAGAAAAACTGCAGTCATATGAACATCTGCATGAATTCAAACACACACAAAGAGGATAAGCGACAACAAATGCAGCAAATATTATAAAGCAAAAATAGTAGAATAGAAAGACAAAAAGAATTTAATATCCTTTTGATCCTTGCAGTCATTTTCAATAACACGTACACATGAGCTTAAAATACAGACTCACAGACACAAAACAAAAACTATTTAGTTTAACCCTGCAGTTTTAAAGGGTGTACGTAAACTGGTGCCTCGTCATAATAAATTTGCACGAAATTATTTATTGAGGTATTGATCTAAATATATAGTCCGCACTCTGGAGACAAATCACCGCATTCGATATCGATCGTAATGTAAGATATTTCAAAAACATTTGTGTAGCATACTTTTAGGATAATCTAAATAATATATAACATATAAGGTTCATTACATCGTAACTTATTTGTCAAAAGTTTCCTGATTGTTAAAGAATTTCATTTATTTCATTTCGATCTATATCGAATGCGCCGATTTGGCCCCAGGGGTGCATAAAGTAGTAGAATATCTTCTCTTATTTTCGAACTACATCTATAGTGACAGTTTCCACTTGTAAGACTGTTAGGTATCTAAACTAAATGGAACATAGATCTAAAAAGAAAAATCTAAAATTAATGGTGGATTTTCTAGGATGTCTGAAAAAAAATTGCACATATTTGTGTTTTATTCGTCATTTCTTCTATCTTCCAGTCTCTTTTTCTCATTTATCCTCTATTATGCTGTTTTTAGTAAATGTCTTCTTCCCGGTTTTCAAATGCGTTACGCACTTTTTGTTTTGAAACAAAAACATACATCCATATAAATAAATAAAAATGCTGGTGGTAGTTTACAGAAATCATGCGAATTTTTTTTGTTTATGAGTATAACAGCAAGGACTTGGCATGTAGCAAAAAAAAAAAAAAAAGGAATTTGTATGTCCATATTCTTTATATACATATTTATATGTATGTATATATGTCTTAGTCGATTTACTATTACATACATATTTGCACATAAAAGAGGGTGGAAAATAAATAATTTTAAATTAAATTTCAACTCAATTAAATGTCAAGAAATGGAATTTTAAATTAATTTTTGTTTTATACTTTTTTTCTTCGCACTTCATAAGAAGTATTATTTATACTATTTTTAATTTAAGTCAGTAATCAACATTGTAAAATTGATAACGAGGACTTCCACACCATAATTAAACATATTAAAAAAAGTTTGTAATGTATTTCTTTCTATTACACTTTATTTCTTAAAAACAAGTAAGAAAGAGCTATAGTCGAACAAGCCCGACCATACGACACCCTTCACCACTAAGATCAAAGGTGTTATTTTTCCTGTATAAATAAAAATATTTGCTAAATTTTGCCATCATACAAACATTTTCTCAAAACTTATATATTTAAGCTGTTTTCGTCATTTGGACTTACATGAAAGCTAGGGTCAAATGTGGACCGATGATCTCGAAATTTGACAAATTAATTACAGTTGTTACAAAAATTATGTATGCAAAAAATAAACTTAAAATTCTAATTATCTTTAGATTTACGAGCGTTTTGATTTTTATCTCCTTCAGTGCGTTTTTAAAGAAGAGTTTGTATGGGAGCTATGGTCAAATGTGGACCGATTTTAATGAAATTTGGTACAGTGATTTTAGTTTACATAAAAAGTATTCGTTTTAAATTTCATGAAAAAATACTGATATTTGTGGCCAATATATCAATTCCGGGAAGTTGGACCTTTGGGAGGTACCATAAATAGTGGACCGATTTTGATGAATTTCAATAGCCCCATTATCAAAAAAGTGATCTGTGCCAAATTTCATCAAATTATCTTTAGAAATCCAACCTGTAGTTTGATTACAAGGTTTACATGGGGGTCCAGCCGTCCAGCCAGCCAGACGGACGGACTGACGGACATCGCTAAATCGACTCAGAAATTTATTTTGAGCCTATTGGTGTACTAAAAGGTGGGTCTAAGACAAATATTTTTATGCGTTACATACATCAGCACAAACTTATAATACCCTTTCTACCTATGGTGGTGAAGGGTATACAAATTTGTGATGTATTTTTTTCTATTACATTTTCTTTCTTAAAAATTAAATATTTTTTTACAATATAAAAGAAAAATAGATAGATTTATGTATACGTGTTTATTATTCTTAAGTTAATTGAGATGTTTCGGTGGGGACCCCTGCAAATATAAATGCAATTAATTAAAATTCATATCATGTCCTTGACATTTAAAAGAATCTTATAATTTCTCATAAAATATCATTAAACGTAATTTTTTTAATATATTTCTTTATATGAGGGTTTTAATTTATGTTTCGATATTAGAGGAAACAATTTAGTACTAATCATCGAAACTGGCTTTACTATTTTTCACAATGTTCTACATGAAGATCAATATACTTTTTAACACGTGTGAGCCAATTTTCCTAACACTTTTTCGATTCCGATTAAGGTACATTCAAATCATGCATTTTAAATCAACGTTGGCCAAATGGAGCGTTTGTAAATAAGTGCGCTCAAGCTTAAAATGAGAATGTGCTGTAAGATTGTATTTGCTAAAGCCAAATTTTAATTGAATGTCACAAAATGTCTCTTATTTTATAGATATTTAAGTGACTGATCTTGTATAGTAGGAATGGTCACATATGGGTCAATTTCAAAAAAATCATTGCCGCACTTTTTTATATAGAATTATTTATGACTATAAAGGCTTAAATCTCTATTCCGGGAATGTAATTCTATTTGAGGAATATTGATCCGATTTGGGATCAATAGGGATCATCACCAGAAAATACTTGTATCTGATTTCATTTAAATATCGGCTCAAGAAAGTTATTCTGAGTCGATCTGTACAGTTAAAAGTGAGTATGGAAGTTGTATTTCTATACAATAAAAAATCCCATAGAACATACAATATAATTCAAATAAACTTATGTAAATTAAAAAAAATAGTATGTATTTGGCTATATTTCTCATATATTTCTGAATATTTTGACAATGTCCATTATTTTTTTTTTGCCGATTTTCGAAAATTTACTTCATATATTTTTGGAAAAATATGCCATTTTTTCACTAAAATTTTCCTGTTTGTGTTTTTTGAGTACGAGTAAAGAAAAAGTTTTCTTGCTTTATATAATTGTTGTTATTCCCCTGCCACGCAAATAATGGCCAACCTTGTCTTAGATGCATCAACGACTTAATCAGGTGTCGAAAAACATTGAACACCCCATCTATTTATAATATCCCGAATACAAAATGTCATTCTTAACTCAAGATGTTAAGTGCTCAAAAAGTATTTTGCTTAAGTAAACGCATTTTAGATTTCATTGTTGTGGTAGAGGTAGGTCCATCTTTGTAGATTAGTTTTTCTTATTTCCCGAAGAGTTCTAAAACATAAATGGTTGTATGAAAGAATTAACCCTTCTACGGCTATTTTTTTATATTTTTGACAAAAATTTACTAAGCTCATCAAATATTTCTTTAAAATGTATAACAGATAAGGAAAAATTTGAAAGGGTTGAACAATTAAAATGGAACATATCTAGAGCCTATATTTAATACCGGCTATGAACCAAATATAATATTTTAATGAAAAAACTTAAATATTAAAAATTTCTTCTGCAATATATTTAAACCAATAAGTACCTACCTAACAGATTTCTTCCCTCTAATGCTTATTAAAAGAGCTAGATGTACTTTTAGAAAAAAAAAAAACTGTTTCCCAAAAAAAGTTTTTTTTTAGAAAAAAATTGGTTCATAGACAGTTCATATTGACACATTCATAAAATTAAAAAAAAAATAATAACTTTGAATTATGTGTAGGCTTTTAGTGTACCTTAGAAAATACAGTTTGTCAAATTCGGATGAGTAGTTACAGAGATATGTACATAAGGGTATAACTTTTTTTGCACGAACTTTCTTTATCCCACTACGTGATGGGCAATTTAGTAGTGATAGTAAAAACAATTGTTTTAGACCATTTTGACCAAAAAAGTTTCCGCACCAAGTGCATTTTCTAAAGCTCCCCAAATTTTTTTTTAATTTCCCTAATATCGCGATTTTTTTTTCGGCCCTTCTTCGTACAAATGGAAAGATCTTGTTATTTTCATGAAATTATTAGGAAAAATTAAATTTTTTTTGTTAAATGGCAATTTTTTATACTTGGGAGAAAAATTGAAATTCAAAACTTAATCGCGTTTGGTGCGGAAACTTTTTTAGCGATCGCGAAAAAGTAATACATCGTTTCTTAATATTTTTTATTATCTATGCAAAAAGTTATAACCCTAATGTACATATGTTTGAATTATAACTAAGAAGTTAAAATTTCAATAACATTTTTAAATTTATTTTTGAATTTTTGATTTTCCCATTGTATTGTGGCCACCACCTGTGTATATGTAATGCTTACAGGATCTCCTTTAAAGTCCTATACAATTTGTTATCATAATTTGGTTCTTTGGTATAAAATTTAATCAAATCGTTTAATGAATCCTGGGTCCAAATCGCCCCAGTTGATATCGATCGAAAACTCAGAATTTTAAGCTAATATTTTGTGAAATATCTTAGGGATTTTTAAATTTTGCAAAAAGTTCAATGAAATTTGATATCTAAACATATCCGATTGTTTGTCAAAATATTTAGTTTTAATGAAATCCTTTTACTATCAGGAATTTTCAACAAATAAGCTATAATGTAGTAAACCTTGTATGTTATATATTATTTAGATTACCCTAAAAGTATGCTACACAAATATTCCAGAAATATCTTACACTTCGATCAAATATCGAATTCGGCGATTTAACCCCTGATTTTAGTTATTTTTAAATATTTTATGAACCTTTTTTTACCGAATTGCAGCACCTTATATTTTAAAATGTTTATAATATGTAAAAGGTGATGTTACTTAATCGGCTATAGTTGCTTATTAGGCAGAAGTTGGCAGTAGAAATTTACAATACATATATCTGGAACTGAAAAGTAGTAGATCCAATATACGTTGAGCCTATTCAAGCCCCTTGTTGTTTGATGTGACCTTGTGAAAATTTGATTTGAATTGATTTTACTAGTTATTGAACTATCTCAAATTTAGAACAAAAACTTTGGAGAAATAATTATATCTGGGACCAAAATTCCGCATTCGATATCATTCGAAAACTCAGACTTTTAACCAAATTTTGTGTAACATACCTCAGGGATTTTCAAAATAAGTATGATAAAATTGATATCTAAACATAACCATTTGTTTGTCAAAACATTTAGTTTATATGAAATTATTTTACTATCAGTGAACTTTAGACAAACAAACAAAATATGGTGAACATTTTATGTTATATATTATTCAGATTATACTAAAAGTATGCTACACAAATATTTCTGAAATATCTTACATTTTGATCGATATCGAATGCGGCGATTAGGCACCAGAATTTTTAAAGTGCATAACTGTAAACAACATAAATAACGTTCTGACGGCAATGCTTTGCAAGTAATTTTAGTGTCAAAGATGTCAAACTTTTCTTTTAAAACATGAGTTGACAGCAATCTCAAAACATAAAGAGGGAACTCCTAGAATCTTTTTAACATATTGTCATTATAATCAAAATAATTGTGTTAATTGACATGGACTTGTGTCAAAAATTAATAAGACTTTTAATATTTACACTCATTTAAACATACCAACATCAATCCAATTACACGAATACATAAAAACATAGGATTATGAGTAAATATGGGTAATTGAACCAAATAACAAGTAGGTAAAAAATGTATAACATCCTTTTTTCATATATTGCCACAATTTAACTCTTGATAATTTAAACAAAAAAAAAAAAAAAACAAAAACATCGACCACAAAACAAGTAAAATATTTCGAATTGTACTTTCATGTTACCCTCATAATTATTTACCTATAAACGAAAAAAGCAGTAAAGGACTAAGTTTTCATGTCTGTAAATGTATTAAATACTGTTTATTTTGTTATACATTTCATCAGCACCATTTTGTCGTCATCGTCTTTCTTCATCGTCATTATGAAAATTTATCCCTTTTACTTTTTGCTCACTTTTTCTTATTTGGGCTTGTGTGTTTTTTGTTGTTGTTGTTGTGAAAACACAAATTACGTTACGTTTAACCGGCATGAAATACATATAGAAAACCTGACCTATGTCAAGCCAAAATTTACTAATCAAGAACCTAAAAAGGAATCAAATAAAAAAAAACAAAAGCAACAAGAAACAACATGCAAACCCTATAAAAATATACGCAAAAGGGAAACTGACGCTCTGTCAATTTCCTTGGGATACGTTTTTATGACACATTTATTACTTTTTTTTTCAGGGGAGAAACCTCTAAAGACAATCGGTCTCTAATTTATCGAAATCAAAAGGGGGAAATATGAAAAGAAAAGTACATTTGGTATTTTTGTTTTTTTTTTGTCAGTAGAAATTAACAACAATTTTTGAATTGGTTTAGAATGACCTTTTATTATAATCAATATTTATTCTTTTAATTCAATTAAAAAAACTCGGTCAAGTGGCCTAATGATGAAAATGTACTTTAGAATAGTTACGATTAGACTAAGTTTAAAATTAAGAAAATCCGATATCGATTCGATATCGATCGAAAACTCAGACATTTAAGCAAATATTATGCAACATACCTTAGGGATTTTTAAAATAATTTATTTAGCTAAAAAGGTTTAATACATTTGATATCTAAACATATCTGTTTGTGTGTCGAAACATTTAGTTTAAATGAAATTCTTTAACTTTCAGAGAATTTTGAACAAATAAATTACAATGTAGTGAACCCTACATGTTATATATTATTGATATTATTCTAAAAATATGCTTCACAATGTTTCTAAAATATCTTACATTTCGATCGATATCGAACGTGACGATTTGGTCCCTGTTTCTATTTGCAAATATTTAAACAAAATTTTTATTTATATAAAGTTGTTTTATATTAATTGCATACTTCTAGGATATTTTTTTGTTTTTTGCTCATATCTCGGAAACTAATAGACCTATTTGATTAATAACACTGTGCTTGACATTGACAACTTTTATACCGACAAATTGGACCCTAGTGGGTAAAGATAAATCGAGTATGCTGAATGGTGCTTACCGTTTTTATAGATTAGCTATATTTTTCGAGATTTAGCTTTACAAAAAAATGGATGAGGTTGCGCAATAAATATTCGCGTAACTGGAAAACAGTTTATTTTTTTGAACTTAATAAAAAATTGGAAATTCGACAGCTAAATTGTCTTTCCGAGGAGTCGTTTTTTAAGTAAAATTTTTTGTTTGCGAAATTTGTTTTTTTTTGAAAAATCACAAAAATTTCTATTTTTAAAATAATTTGTTTTTGTAAACAAAAAATGAATTTCAGAAAGATAATTTTGTTGCCGAATTTTCATTTTTTTTACTTAGTTCAAGAAAATAAATAATTTTCGAGGTAAGCGAATATTTATTGCGCAACCTTCTCCATTTTATAAATAACGCTATATCTCGAAAAATAGAGCTAACCTAAGCATTATTGAATTCAGCGTACTCCAATTATTTTTACCCACAATATCTCCCTTTTTTCAACTTAATGCACAGACAAATTGGTCAGAATCAACGTTGCCAAGTGTGCAGATTTATCTGTTTTTGCAGATTTTTAAAGTGAAAAATAATGGAAAACAGGTTTTTACCCAAGAAAACAGTTTTTTTTTAATTTTATAATTTTTTTTGAATTTTATTTTGAAGATGCAGATTTTAAATATAAAAAATAATTTCATTGTTTTAAAAACAACAAGAATTATAGTTTGAAAATTATCATTTCAAAATATAAAAGTACAACAGATACCAAAAATTATGTCTTTTCAAAACAAAAATCTATTTGTTGAATTGTGTAATTGTAATAATGTCCTTGAATTCCCCTAAACTTTAATCAACAATAAAAAGCTTCATAATTTCAAGGTTAAGTGGCAAAATGAAATGGAAAACCCCTTCTCGTCCTTTCTAAAGCATAAACAATTTATTGTTTGGCGATGATGCTAGAAACAAACGAAATCAGAAACAAGTGATAGAAATGTGCCACATAAAATTGTCTGAGGGGTAAGTGAAAAGGACATTCAAAAACGAAAGTATGATGTTGTTTATTAAAGAGTTTGAGTGGTTTGAAGGAAATGGTTAATATCCTTTTCTCTTTCTTACACTTTAAATACATTTATCTATTTGATAAATAACCCAGTTGTTATTGAAATGCAACAATATTTAACTTTAAGTTAAAATATAACATACATAATTGTTATTCGTAACAGTCGCCATTCCCATTTTACGCACTTCCTTTTGCGCTTTTGTTTTATGAAATTTCTTCCCACTCAATTTTTGTTACTTTAAGGGAATACAAATTTTACTAGGACAATGTCAATGTCCTTATATAATATACACAAATATTTATAATATTTTGTTCCGTGTTTGTTTTTGGCTTACACACATATAAATATTATTTGTATTTGTATATGTATGTTTTATCGAGTTCCTAGAAAGCC
Source organism: Stomorhina lunata (assembly GCA_933228675.1). NCBI lineage: Eukaryota > Metazoa > Arthropoda > Insecta > Diptera > Rhiniidae > Stomorhina > Stomorhina lunata. Next base: position 76,897,799 of record OW121742.1, on the reverse strand, counting down.
TGTTTATATCCTTATTCTTCATTCATAAGTTCATTCAAGCTCTATATTTGTGTTAACTGCTTTTGTTGTTGTTGTTGTTGTTCTTATTACTGCTGTTGTCAATGTATAGGCGAATCCTTGTTTGTGTTGGTTTTGTTTTGGTTTTTAGGTTTATGTATTGGTGTTGAGTGTTTTCCTTTTTCTTTTTTTGAAAAATAGGTTCCGTGTCTGGTTTTCTTGTGTGGGCGGCGTTTTTATGACGTTTTTGAACTTGAGACTAAATGGAATAGAGTTTGAATACAAACACAAACATACATCCATACTCATAGAAATAATATAAATATTTTTAGGGATAAGGTATTAGTTAAAAAGCTAAATTTATTTGGGTTAATAAAAGTTCATTGTCATGACATTGAAGGAAAATAATATATTATATGAAACAGACGACCTTCGAATTTTTATATTAGCGGTGTTCAAATCTGGAGCCAAATCGCCGCATTCGTTAACTATTGAAAGCTCAGACTTTTAAGCAAATATTCTGTAGCATACCCTTAGGGATTTTCAAAATATTTTTTTTTGCAAAAAGTTTAATAAAATGTGATATCTAAACGCACCCGTTTGTTTGTCAAAACATTTAATTAAAATGAAGTGCTTTTATTATCAGGAAACTTTTGACAAAGATATTACAATGAAGTGAATATTATATCTTATATATTTTTCGATTATTCTAAAAGTTTGCTACATAAATAGTACATAAATAAAAGAACTCCTGAATACATATTGTGAGCCGCCGTGATATAGCAGGTTAGTCATTCGCCTAGCATACCAGGGTCATAAATTCGATCCCTGGCCAAACTCACTTGAAAACATAAATTTTCAAAAAAGCGGTTCAACTCATAACTGAGCTAGCCACTGGTTACTGAGTATTAGACTAGGTAAAACTTCTCTAACTAAATGAGTTAAAACTAGGTCCCTTTCAATGAGTCTAAAAATAGAATCGGATGCAGCTCATATTCTGAGAGAAGTACCCCTTGTTCGAATTGGAATGTCGTGGGAATTATGTATGTATGAATGAATGATATATCATCAAAATTAGTTTTTTGTTTCAAAGACCAATTGATACAATTATGTGTACAATATACGGCTTCTCTGGGTGGATCGCTCCCGAAATATCTCTACTGGTATAATAATCAGGCTGAAGTTATAAGTCCCCAGTCATGGCAACATCATTTTCTTAAATTATAAATTTCTATTAAAATTATTAACTGTCATAGCATCCCTCATCGGCGGTAAGCTCAAAGAGCATAAACACGCCATCGATGTAAAGTAACAAAAAGCTTAAATAGTGCGTCAAGCGAACAACAGATGTCACAACCTCACTGTTTTAAAAACAGACATGATGTGCAATAATATACCTTTAAAAAAAGTCACCCATTTTGCATATACCTTGTATGTCACTTTGGTCATCTATAGCCTTGTGGATTTCATTCGAGACAGTTTTAACAACATCAACGTGGGGTCTTGGTTTAAAAGGCTCAATCCATTTTTCTGTTTATTATTTGTTTAAAATTTTCATTAACGTACGGATCATGAAACTGAGATGACCATGAATTCTATGATTTTGTAAGACAGACTGAAAAAGCAAAAACTTATTTTACAGATATTACTTTAACAATCAACTGTCAAAGTTCAGAAGCTCATATTATAAGGCCCTTTCGATAGATCGATAGATCTGTGGCCAAATCTTCTCATTCGATATCGATAGAAAATTCAAGGCCCTAATTACCGCATTCGATATCGATCGAAATCTTAGATATTTTCAAAACATTTGTATAGCATACTTTAAGGATAAGCAAAATTATTAAAAAGATGCACAGTTTACTATATTTTTTTTGTAGTTATTTGCCAAAAGATGACCAATAGTAAAAGAGTTTTAATTGAACTATATGTTTTGAAAAAGGAATCAAAATGGATACCAAATTTCAATAAACGTTTTTAATCGAAGTAACTTTGAACATCCCTAAAGTATACTACACAATATTTGCTTAAAAGTCTGAGTTTTCGATCGATATCAAATGCGGTAATTTGTCGCCAGACTTTTAAGCAAATATTATGTAACATACCTTAGGGATTTCAAAATAATTTATTTTGCAAAAAGTTAAATAATATTAGATATCTTAACATGTCAGTTTGTTTGTCAAAACATTTAGCTTAAAAGTAATTCTTTTACTATCAGGGAAGTTTTAACAAATAAGTTATAATATAGTGAACCTAATATGTAAAATACTGTTTAGATTATCCTAAAAGTATGCTACATAAATGTTTCTAAAATATCCTACATTTCGATCCACAGCTGTTATGAAGAAAATACTATTAAATTACTTAAGCAATTTAATATTAGCTTAATTAATAATAAAAACATTAATATAAAATTTTCAAGTATCTATTTTCTAAAAGTATGCTACACAAATGTTTCTAAAATCTCCTACATTTCGATCGAAATCGAATGCGGCGATTTGGCCCCAGTTTCACATCTATTTTGAAGAAAATACAATTAAATATTACTTAAAAATTGTAAGATTAGCTTAATTGAAAATGAAAACATTGATACAAAATGTTCAAGTATTTACTTCCTGAAAAACGAAAAAACTATCCCATTTCAAACATAAATTGAAAAATTTCCCATTAAAACTAAGAACATTCTTAAGCTATACTTGAAAAAAACTCAAAACTTCTGTTCAGCAAGAGAATGGCTACAAATTTTATTTGGAATTCTGAAATTTGAAACCTTTAGGAAATTATTATTATTTTTTTAAAATGAGTGACAATGATCTTCTAAAATTTAGTTTTAAGTATATTCTTAAAAGTTAAGTGCGTGAATTATAAACATTTGAGTAGCGGTGAGAATGTGACATTTTATGGAAAATGAAATCCCAACATAAGTATTGAAAATATATGACAGTAATTCTTAAGAAACACATGTGTTTTCTGTTATGTCTGGCTGTAATATTCTAAATAAAGAGACGCTTGTTATTTTAGCTTAAAACATCATTGTTTCTTTAAAATTTCAAATAAAAAAATGCGTTCAGCTTGTTGCTGGGTTTGAAATTTATTTTTAAAACTTTTTAAAGCATATGTTTTTCTTATATCCACATTCAACATAAGAATAAGAAATATCCTTCCTCTTACTTCGTTGGGGTTCTTAAAATATTTTTACTTTACTTAAAATATGTAAAAGTAAAAATTATTTAAGGAATATGTTATTTCTTTTACTTACATCTGCATTTCCAACACCCATCAGGCGTATAACACTTCCCCCATTTTTATGAAATGTCACAAGATATACACATAGATACACATATACCTACACATGTATGTATGTATGTATGTATTTCCCATGTATACAAGTATTTATCATGTGCTTTAAATTTGTATGCATTTAGTATTGCCAGCACTTCAGTGCATTTACTCTACATTTCATACTCGCATCTGAGATATTATGCGTGATAGAATCCCCATAGCATTTTACTTGCACTACATATACGCCTGTTGTTATGCTTGACATGTGCTTGCACCATTAAAATGACAGCCATTTTTTGTTTGTTACTCGAAGAAACCCCAACAAGTTTACGCTATTTTTTCTTGTGCAAATAAGCAAAAAATAAATGAAAAATAAAAATATATTTTGTGACACGCGTGCGCCGTTTTTAAACACATGTTTTTTTTTGTTTGAAATGCAAATTCTCTTTAGTAATTGAAATAAAACAGATTCTTAAGCAATTTGCAGGCAACTCCTCTGTAGAATGTTTTAAGATTTATTTTAAGAACTGAAAAACTGTTGAAATACGCCATTTTTACAATGTGATCTATGCGTTTCTCAACTAAAAAAAATCCCCTTTTTATTTAAATTTTAAGAGATTTAAAGATGGCTGCTTCAGCAAATATCTTTCACCTTGATCTAGGGGAATAATGTTTTAAATAAATTTATTTTAAACAAATGAAGTTTGTAGCTAGAATAACTAGATAAAAATATTCATGATATCATTTTGAAAAATTTAAATTTAAATCATAAAACAACTGATTCTCACTGTTTTTACTACAATCTGTGATCTTTTTCTAAATTGAAATATTTAAAGTTTGGTACTGCTGCAAAATCTAGTTTAAAAAAATCCAGTTAGTCCATAAATAACAATAATCCGGAAATTTCCACCCACTACAGCCACAAAATAAATATTTTTGTAATATTCTTTATCCCTGAAAGTATGCAAACCTATTTTTTTAAATATAACTAATTCGTTAGCTCTCGATATCTGGGGCCAAATTACCGCATTCGATATCGATCGAAATCTTAGATATTTTCAAAACATTTGTATAGCACACTTTAAGGATAATCAAAATTATTTAAAAGATGCACAGTTTACTATATTTTTTTTAAAGTTATTTGGTTTTTAAAAACGAATCAAAATGGATACCAAATTTTAATTAACTTTTTGCATCGAAGTAACTTTGAACATCCCTAAATTATACTTCACAATATTTGCCTAAAAGTCTGGGGTCAAATTACCGCATTCGATATCGATCGAAAACTCAGACTTTTAAGCAAACATTGTGAGGTATACTTTAGGGATGTTTATTGGAATTTGGAATCCAAACTCTTTTATAACTCTTTTACTATAGGTCATCTTTTGGTAAACAACTACAAAAAAATAAAGTAAACTGAGTATATTTTAAATAATTTTGATTATCCTTTAAGTATGCTATGCAAATGTCTTGAAAATATCTAAGATTTCGATCGATATCGAATGCGGTAATTAGGGCCCTGGTTTAATTCGTTCCATTATTTCGTGTAACTCCCATATATAAAATTTACCTGTTTTAAGTATTATGATAATTATGGAGCATACCTGTAGGCTGTGATAAAATCGATTCCTAAAAACCTTTTAAATGGGAGGTACCCTAGATAATGCGCCCATACAAACCAATTTTCAAATACATTGTTTTTGTAGCAAAAAATACATATGTATGTGTCAATTTTATTCATTTATCTCCAAATTTAAGACAATTTAAATCATAATAATTTGAATAAACCCTAACAAAAAATTTAATTGTCTACCTTATCTGAGCTTAAATTAATGTCACCATTAAAATCAGCGTGTCCGAATTACTTTTTTAGATATGTCTCTTCTTTGCTACTAAAAAAGGTTCCAAATTCAAGCATTATTATTACATTTTTTATGTCATAAGTCAAATTTATAGAAAAGTAAATTATTTTATTCTGAGGCGTTTTAAAAAAATATAATATATAATAATAGATCATGTCACTCATTTATGGTTCGGAGCTAAACTTGCAAATATATGCAGATGTTTTATATATTATTATAAAGATTAGTTTTCAAAATTTTATTACAAATAAAATTAGTTTTATCGGTTTTTACAATCCGTATCAATTTCCACTTTTTACAAACATTGAAATCAAAATACATATATTTATATGTAGTCATACTATTTGGATTGAAATTTAGAGATTTATGCGTTTTACTTGATTATAGTGAAGATTCAGTTGACGACAATTTTAGTTCGATTGTGGGTTATATTTAAGGCAAGTCATAACTCTGATGAAAGCCTATCATATGTCTAGTCATGGTTTTATTTATATCTGAAGCCACAATTACAATAATCTCTAGTTAAAGGTCAGGAGCGAAATCGTCGCATTCAATATATAACATACTTTTAGGTAAATCTAAATAATATATCTGTGGCTTGGTGCTAAAAGGGCCAATGTCAATTTTTTGCTGTTATTTATTGCATTATATTCCCTTCTTTACCCTCTTTCATTTGGCTCCAATAGCTAATCTCTTACTTAACTCAGAACAGATTTATAAGGGTTTTCCTGGGCAATATTACTATGAATTTATATTGAAAATAAAAACTTCAAATTTTCTCAAAACTAGTTTTTTTGTCCATTGCCCCTTTTACCACTAAGCCACAGATATAACATTTAAGTTCCCTGATAGTGAAATAATTCCATTTAAACTAAATGTTTTATCAAACAGAGGGATATGTTTTGATATCAAATTTTATTAAACTTTTTGCAAAATAAATTATTTTGAAAGCCCCTAAGATATGTTACACAATATTTTCTTAAAAGTCTAAGTTTTCGATCAATATCTAATGCGGCGATTTGGCCCTTGTTTTTAATAATCGTTTTGTTCGCACTTTCCAATACTTCAGAGAAATAAGCAAAATAATATAATTGTTTTTGCATACATTTAGGATAAATAAAGTTAAAAAGTGTTGCATTCCTTAAAGGATTTTGAAATACCGTAAAAGTTCTTGGTTTTTATATTTATATTTTTAGTAAAGGTACTTTACTACTATTCACCATTGGCTTTATACTCACCACTCAACTACAAAGGTTTGTGTCTAAAACACACGCAATGGTTAGGAACTTTGCTTAGTTGTTATGCGGAATAGTTTAGCGAAGACATCAAATTTTGTACTAAAATACTGAATTACAAATAATAATAAAATTCGCTAGGGCGACCTCTAGTTGTCATTGTAAAAACTTTAAACTGTACTATCATCTTGTAGATTATTATATTGATAATACTGTGCTTTGTATGTTATTGATAAGAAGACTTCCCTTGTTCTCTTTGACACTGTTTTACTGACATATATTACAATTTATTTTTGTTTGCAGGTTGTCTACGGTCCTGATGGTACACCCGTACGCGCTGAATCTCGACGTGGTCGTGGAAAAGCTAAAAATCCAACCGGAAGTGTAACACCAACTACTGGGGTAAGTTTCAAGGATACAATTTTAATTTAAATAAAACGTTCATAAATAATATTAGTTACCCATCCATATGTATATGAATGTATAAAAAAATGTAGGAAATGTATTCACACATAATATAGAAAGAAAATAACTTAATATAAATGTCGTTATTTGTTTAAAACAAATGTAATTAATAAGCTTTCGAAACTTAATTATAAATAAATGTGTTCTTGTCCAATAATATCAGCCATGTCGAAAAACTCAATACCGTTCGGAAGTAAAAAGAAATGCGTATTTCAATATTCATAACCTTCAAATTATTTGATTTGAGTATATCCAAGTTTCACCTGCAGAAGAAATCAAAAAATTGCAGTGGTTCTAAATGAAATTATCGCACAAGATTTCGAACAAGATTTTGTTGCATACTTAAAGGATATTTTAGATAAGGGCATTGAAATATTACCAAGCTAATTTAAGATATAAAAAATAAAATGTATAACTTCAAAAGGCCATTTAAATTATTTGGAGAATCCAAAATGTTTCTTCGAATTGTTTAAGAATTTGTTTCAAAACGCCTGCTAGAATATAAACCATAATAACTAGAATTATGTCTTAATAATTACTACATTTTATTGTTGTAAGAAGATAACTATAATTCAAACTAAAACATTATTTAAATAAAAAAAAACGTTACATGTTTATTATAGAAATTTATGACCACAAAAGTAAAAATCCCTCACAAATCATGTAAGCATTTAAAAAGAGTCTATTTAACACTTAACTGCTACTCTTACTAACTGTCAAAGAAGTCGTGACAATGAATTGTCATAAAATATACGCGCTCTTTACACTTACATTTTACACACTTTCAAACATAATTTCTAATACTTTGTTTTTGACACTGACATCTGAGTCTTAACATAAACTTAAAATTTCTTATTTGCTTTTTTTATATTTTACAAAAATTATTTAAAAAAAAACCTTAAAGTCTTTTGAGCCTCTTTTGTATTCAACTTGAGAATAATGACAATGATTTATGAAAAATACATACATAAATTTTATTATTTATGTGTGTGTGTGTGAATGTGAATCTGTTTATCCTTTACTCAGTATTTTACAAATGTCTAGCAAATGTCTAACGTCTGCTGTCTTAAATTCATCAATGTCAAGGAATCATAAGTTCTTTTACATACAAAACACTTACAACAGACACATAAATGTTTATATGTACAAAGTGCTTTATTGGTATTCAATCACATGTAAAATAAGAACAAAAAATTTGTATTTACAGCAAAAGCCGGTATAGACAATTCTTATGTTTATGATGTATTTATTTGATATGTAAATGAAAGGTATATTTTGCAACACAAACCGGGGGCAAAAGTTTTGCACTCACTTAGATTCGGTAAGAATTGAAATTAATCGGATTTTAAAGTTATATAAGATCGAGAAAAGTTTACTAAAATCATTTAAATATTTAAGTAAGCAAACAATGACGCCTAGAATTTAGATTTAATTACAAAATATTTATTATCACAACCCTCCTAAAACTATTCAATAAACTTTTATACAAAATCTCGCAAATGTTAAGTTGACTCGAAACAGACCCCAGGGGCCAAATTACCGCATTCGATATCGATCTTAAACTCAGTCTTTTAAGCAAAGATTGTGAAGTATACTTTAAGGATGTTCAAAGTAACTTCGATTCAAAAAGTTTATTGAAATTTTGTATCCATTTTGATTCGTTTTTAAAAAACTCTTTTACCATTGGTCATCTTTTGGCAAATAACTACAAAAAAAATATAGTAAACTGTGCTTTTTTTAAATAATTTTGATTATCCTTAAAGTATGCTATACAAATGTTTTGAAAATATCTAAGATTTCGATCGATATCGAATGCGGTAATTAGGTAAAAGAAACACAAAAAGACCTGGGGCCAAATTATATCTATATAAGATATCTATCGAAATCTTAGATATTTTCAAAAGATTTGTATAGCATACTTTAAGGATAATCAAAATTATTTAAAAGATGTACAGTTTACTATATTTTTTTGAAATTATTTGCCAAAAGATGAACAATAGTAAAAGAGTTTTAATATAATAATATATATTTTTAAAAACTAATCAAATTTGATACCAAATTTCAATAAACTTTTTTCATCGAAGTAACTTTGAACATCCCCAAAGTATACTTCACAATATTCGCTTAAAAGTCTGAGTTTTCGATCGATATCGAATGCGGTAATGTGGCCCCTGGTTTCATGTTTCTATTTTAGCTTATATGTATTATAAAGTAAGCTTAAGGGCTTTGTAAAAATAGTTTGCTGCAATATCGTTAATTTTAAAGTTGTACTGTAGTGTATTGCTCTAAGATCCCAATTTATTACAATTATATTGTTTTTTGATAAAACACAAAAATTTTGGTGGAAAAACCTTTCCTGAACGAGTTTTGATGGTTGGTAAGGCCATCTCCTCAGGAGGATTATCCTTAACTCTAGACAGAGCGAAAATCACACATTTTATCTTTTTTGCGGACAGAATAAATAAGAATTATTGTGTCCATCAATTATCAACATAAAGCGAAGATTATCATCTCAACAGAAACACACAAACATTTTTCAGTTTTATCTTTTCTTTATTTCCCACACTTTTGTTGTTGCTTTTTTGCGACTAAGACAAAAGTGCTATAAAGGGGATTCAAAAAAAGATTATACAAAATTTTATTTTAAAACTTGGCACAGGTGCAGCCGTATATTTATTAAAAAGGTTTATAAAAAATTTTGTTACATTATGTTTAACATCTTACTATTGCATTTAATAAAATTTTCTCAAAATAATAATATAATATGAGCGAGACGCAACTATGTTTGTCCCGCTTACACTTATGTAAAATTGTCTTTGCAATTGTCTCTCTAGTCAAAGTCAGTGCTGCCAGATTATAATTTTTTGCTCGATTATGTGAAAAAAATTTAAATCTGGTAACACTGACCGTAAGAGCTTTTAAAGTTGTTTAAAACAAAGACAAATATTAATGGATGTGTTTTTGGACAGGTCTAGTCGGCGATTTCGCCCTGTTCTCGATTTTGATTAACATTAGTTGCATTTCGAAGAAAATTTTAGATTTATATATCTTTTCTACATTTCAATTCTCGTAAGTTAATTTATAGAACCCATTAACGAAAACTTGAAATTAATTATTATTTTCTTTCCAATCCTTCATAAAATAAACTTTAAAGCTTCCTTTTAAGGGAAGTAACACTCAGGCAAATACTGCCTATACAAGTAATATATCCTAAAAGTATGCTATAAAAAAAGATTCTGAAATATCTTACATTCGATCGATATCTAATGCGGCGATTTGACCCCAGACTTTAAATTATATTATTTGGATTTAAAATTTGAACAACCAATATATTAACTTTTACTTTTCAAACCTTTTTATCTAAAATGAGCTTAATGCAAACTTAAAGCCCCCCTATCACACCAAATCATGTCTAATCCCACTGGCTTCAAGACGGCTAAATGTCTGCATTAATAATGCTGGCATTTATGGCGTGTAAGTGTTTTGAATTGTCATCACTTGTTGAGTGAATTGAATGACTTAAACATAAAAACTAAAAACACCGGCAAACTTTGTCTTCGGGCCATAAAGTTTCTGAAGAAAACAAAAACAGTCAACCAAATCATGTTCAAGTCTATAGAAGACTGTCAAACGACCACCACCAGTCATCAAATTAAAAAATAATGAAAAAAAAAGAAACTTATTCAAATGTGTACGAGACCAATAAAAATACACGTCTGATGAGTTGAAAAAAAAAAAACATACGAAAAAAAGCACAAAGCTCTTAAATTACCACAGTCGGAGTGTCAAACAAATAATTTAAAAAGAAACTAAACGGAGGCATTCACATACTTACATACATGGCCATACCATCAAACATATATAAACGAGTATGTGAACATTTGGACATGTTTAAGCTAATACCATGTAGATAAATATGAGAACCTGCTAGACAGATTGGCGCCTTAATATGTATAATAATACTAATGATGATGACGACATCATTGATGTCGATGACTGGCTGGTTAGTCCAATTGCCAGCTTTAACGGGCATTGGGTAATATGATGACGAAGACCACGATGATATTGATAATAACAAAAACACTGATGATGATGATGATGTAGATGATGAGTATTTGGCCATAGTAATGGTTTTGTTATGGCATTTACACGAAACAAAAATTCATTGGCAAACCAAACCAATCCAAAGCAAACCTCCAACCAACCAATCAACCAAACATTTAACATTGGGGTCTCTGGTCATCCGTGCTGGTTTCTTTGGCATTCGTATTACGTTGTCTTCTGTTGATGATCTTTCCCTGAATGGGTATCAATTGAAATAAAAGAAATGAAGAGGAATTTCTTAGCATGCGTAGACCTCATCCTGTTGGGCTATATGGACTATTAATGTGGTATAACGTCACCAGACTTAAACAGACATTCCCCAGCGGCAGTTAAAGCCAATGTTCGTGTTAATACAACAGACAGACAGACACAACTCAAAAGACATTGTCGATATGGGAAAGAAGGTTTTTAGTTGTCTTCCCGCAAAAATGAAATGTTAAGACTTAGAGTCAATGGAGGCAGTTAGCCACATATGTATTTAAGCTTAAGCTAAAATATAAAGGATTCAAGAACCAAACTGATGGACTTACTAACTGTCAATGTGTTTAAGTGGGATAGCAACCAGTAACATCAACAAAACCCCTCAGAAGAAAGAAAGCAGAGAGTCAAAGCTTAAGTAAGTGGTTTATTCTTTTGATTATTGGATCTGCTTTGAGACAAGACATTTTTTATACATATTTTTGTTCAGACTAATTCCCCACGTCATCGCCATGAACATTATAACATCATCACTTGGCTACCATCTTCATCCTCGTCTTCATCGTTGTGGTCGTCGTCATTTCAAGTCAAGACAAAATTTCTTTGGCAAAAAAAAAAACAAAAACATTCAAAGCGCCAGCTTGTATTAAGCTAATCCATATTGCTGGCATTGAGTCGTATCGTTCATGTTATTATTGTTTTTCATGCAACACCATGCGTTATGTTGGCACGTCTGGTCATACATAATACCAGAGACTTTTCAAAGGAAAGATTCAAAATCTTGGTCACACACCACAAACAGTTGGGGAATTTTTTTCAGCTGATGTTTGTCTTTTCTGTGAGTTTTTGGAAGAATACGTGTGTGAACATTAATGTTCGTCTGTACATGATTACGACCAGCAGCAAAGAGCAGAAGCTTCAGCAGTGGCATTTTGCTTAAAATGCCACCAACATCTAGACATTTGCCAAGGAAGGATGGACGTACTCTAAACGCCACCAGACACTTTACAGACAAATCATTGGTTTTTTTGGTGTTGTTAGTCTTTCACGCAACAGCAACAACAATGTAAACATCAAGGAAATAAAGTTGCTGTAAATAGTTGTGTCAGTCAGTCAGCCATGTATTGAGGCAACCAGCCATCCAACAGCAGCAAAAACTTTAAGTAGTTTAAGGTAGCAATTGCTTGTCTCACGTACAAAGTCTTCAAAGGTGGTAGCTGCAACCATTTAAACTTTTATTCATTCATTCATTCTTTCATCTGTTTATTTGTTCCTTGGTTTTTACTTTTACACATTCAGAATAACGTTGATTCCTTTGAATAGTGGCTGGTGGTTTAAATGGCTGATCATGATGACGACGACGACGTTCCATGAAAGTCTGTTCTGTTTTGCCAGAAGGGACTAACTGTGCTTTGTGACTTTAATTTTTTTGTTTCCATCATACTCTTTGTTTTGCCTTAAAGTATCTTTCATTTTCTACCTATTAGTTTTTGCATTTGTAAAGCATTTTTTCCATTTCAGATATAGAGCAGAAGAGCTCTTTGGAAACTTTTCCCTTCTAGTAAGAATTGTGAGATGAAATTGAAATAATTTAAGGAATGATTTCATCCCCATATTTATGAGGAAAGCAAAAGCGTCCGAAAGCTACCAAATAATAAGATGTCTTAGAAAATATTTATTGTGAGCTAGTGATATCTTTCAAACCATTACGTTTCTTATAAATAACCATGGAATTGTTATTGGTCATTGTCTTATCCTTATACATGTTAAAGAAATAATTCTTCATCGTTTGTATAGTCTACGACCTTGTCCTAATGCCAGCTAATACATCTCTCCTATTCAAATTTTGAAAATATCATGTACCAAATTGGCGCATATCGATCGAAATGTAAGATATTTCAGAAACATTTGTGTTGCATACTTTTAGGATAATATAAATAATATGTTTTATATAAGTTTTAGTACATTGTATCTTATTTGTCAAAAGCTCCCTGGTAGTAAAATAATTTTATTAAAACTAAATATTTTGACAGACAAACGGATATGTTTTGATATCAAGTTTTATTTACCTTTTTGCAAAATTAATTACTTAGAAAATCCCTAAGGTATGTTACACAATATTTGCTTAAAAGTCTAAGTTTTCAAACGATATCGAATGAGACGATTTGGCCCCAGATGCTCATAAAAGAGACGAACCACTAATTTGTCATCAAGAATCTCGACTTCACTATATAAAAAAGGAAACTGAGATAAAGCGGGATCCTAGAGTATGAGCCAATCACAAATATTGCCCGGATAGTATTTCATTAAATCCATTTTTTTGAAGGCTACCCTTAAAAGCCTTTTAACTCAAGTTTGTAGGTATTAAGAACTTCATATCTGCGAAATTTCAACTATTAAGATCGTATTTATTGAGTCGAGGCAAAGAGCTTTTATCTTCATGATGTACATTCACTGGGAAAGGAAAGGAATATTAAATATTTTATTTTATTTATTAACAGTTTAGACCATGTTCAGTACTTTTGGCCAAGAACTTTCACTCTGCGTTGGTTTTTATATTTCAAGCACATAAGGTACATACATATGTATATTGTATTAAAATTAATAAGAAAAGCTTTCATTTACTATAAGATCTAAATCTTGAACTCTGCTTAAGTTACTAACGCAAAAATCTTTTTATCTGCTGCATTAAAAGCACTTGTCACGGTTGGGTGCTGTGGCTTAATTGGTTGGCACGTCGACTAACAAGCATTAACATATAATATTCTAGGTTCGATCTTCGGTCTCGGCAACATCAATTTTTGTAATCAGTTATTTCTATTACATCAGCGGTAAGCCTTAACACGCCGTCGATGAAAATATATAAAATTGGCTGTAGAACAAAAAGCTTTAACAATGCATCTAATCAACAACAAATGGCGCAACTTCACTGTTCTCAAAATATCACGCGCAATTGCAGTGTTGAATAATACAAAGCTTTTTCTCATCTTTCCTTTTCACCATCTTAACCCAATTCGTATAACTCTATATAGGCATTTTTGGGGTCCCGAACGAACGTTCGTACTCTTGTGATGTACAAAAAATATAGAAAACAAAACATTTCCTATTCTATATTCAATAACTTTTGGCAGTTTGTTTAGTATAAAAGATGAATATTATCGAGTTTAAGTTTTCACAATAATAGTTATAAGCATGTGGTTCCGATAAATGAAAGTCAACCTTGGCTGACAGTAGTAAAACATTTTGATTATTAGATCTGCTTTGAGACAAAACATACAAAACTATTCAATTAAACAATCGTATTCAAAAGTCCCCTAAAGAACCAACTCTTTTAAGACCCTGCCTTTCTAAACACACTCACGCAAAAGGGAATCCCATCATCTTTGAAATTTTTTCCACTTCTTTCACAACTTTTTTTTGCCCTCAATTTCACTCACTTTCAAACCAGCTCACACACCAAAAGCTGCAGCAGCAGCACGTGATGTGTTGGGTTAATAAGGCAGCAAAGATTAAGGCAAAAAAGACTACAGACAAACGAACCAAGATCCCTTACATTAAACATTACGCCACCAGACAAGCGGTCTACTTATAGTTTTTTCCTAACAAATATTGAAACAAAAAACTTAAACACAGACAAAAGAGCTAAAAGGAGCAAACAACTTTGAAAAAAAAAAAACATGAAAGCTTTTTTTTGTATTTAACATGATGATGCTACTATTTAGTATAATGCTGCTGCTGATGATGACTGAGTGGTTGCATGGCAGCAGACTTCCCGGATTCAGAAGTTGCCTTTTATTCATTGTCATTATTGTTTCTGCTGGGTCTGGGGCTGGTACTTATTGTGATGTGATGTTGGTAGTTTGGTTTGTTGGAAGTTTTACGCTAACAGCTATCATTGACTTTGACCTGTTATGTTATTACATATGTATGTACGTGTAAGTCTGTTGGCTTTCACTGATGACATTGGCCATGAGAGACAAAAGTTTTTCCCCTTTTTTCTGTGTAATTTTTTCTTCTTTTATTGGTAGTGGATTATCTTCGTCAAGGACGTTAACACATCTTTTGCAAAGTTTCTAAATACCATCAATATAC
Organism: Stomorhina lunata; assembly: GCA_933228675.1. NCBI lineage: Eukaryota > Metazoa > Arthropoda > Insecta > Diptera > Rhiniidae > Stomorhina > Stomorhina lunata. The sequence goes on along the minus strand of OW121742.1, from coordinate 76,882,564 downwards.
TACTCATACAAAAAGAAACACGTGCATAATCATCATACGCAGTAAAAAAAAGTTATTTTGAAAGAAAATAAAATATCTTTACAAATATTATATTGTAATAAAATTTTCATAAGAGAAGCAAAGATATCGAGTTATGACTTTTACTACATATAAAAAAATTACATATGATGATTATGATGACTCAAAATAACACCAAGATTTTGTCACCATTATGTTGCAACATGTTGTATCCAGCTGGTTATAGCTGGGAACTTTTCTTAGTATTATGGGTTATAAAATGAGAAAACTGCTTTCACTGATTACACTTGTTGCGTGAGAAAAACTTTAATAGTTTTTATATGATTATGATTTTTATAGCATACTATTGGGGTTGTCTTGGTTTTGGGGTTATAGAGGGATAGAGATTTTTTTGTCGGGTTATAAATATTTATATGAATGTTAAATAATATTTAAAAAGAGTTGAAGGCATTTCTAAATAATAGACTTAAAAAATTAAAAATTTCTTATACAATTTTGCATTTAAATCGAAGTAATTATAAAGCATATCTCTAAGGCTAAACTGGCTTTGCATATTTTGAGACGGTAATGTTTTATTTTAATCATTTAATAATTTTGAAAGATATGGTTAAATGCCTCTTAAAACTCTTAGGTATAGAGACAAACAGCTTTTATTGGCATGGCTCTAAGTCTGTTCATAGATATCATTAGGAAAACTGCACAACAATGTGTCGCAAGTTTTAAAAATTATATTAACTCCTAAATATTTGCACCCAATGAACCTGATTCTTTTTAATTGAGCTATAACTTTCATTTTTTTATATATGTGCAATTTTTCGCAATAAATCATTTGCCAAGATTTCTAGAGGACTAATAATATCTTAGTTCAACATTAGCATTGAGAATTCAATTAAAAGCAATTGCAACCATGACAATAATTTGGTTCACATGCATGTAAATCGCGACACGCAATCAACAGTTTCATTTTAAGTCATGCAAATGTTTAAAATACTTTCTAAAACAAACGTAAATTACAATATGTTTGAATAATAAATGTTAAAAATAATATACGATTTAAATGAAAATCTAAGTAGGGAAACCCGAAACACTGTAAATTTATCAAATAAAACTTGTAAGAAATTTTAAGCTTCAATACGCAATTCTTTAAGTTTTAAATACTAAATCAATTCGGAATTGTACAAGAGCTAAGCATTAAAAGCTTTATGAAAAGAAAATTACCATTTTAGAATAAGCTTTATATTTCTCACACACAAAAAAGCTTTTGTACAATCAGGGCCCAAACCACCGCATTCGTTGTAGAACGAAGTGTCCTTAAATATTAATTTCAGAAACATTTGTGTAGCATACTTTTAGGATAATCATAATCAACATACAAGGTTCACTAGATTATAACTTATTTGTCAAAAGTTCCTTGATAGTAAAATAATTTAATTTAAACTTTGTAAATGTTTTGACAAACAACGGAATATGGTTTGATATTAAGTTTTATTAAACTTTTTGCAAAATAAATTATTTTGAAAATCCCTAAGGTATTTTATACATTATTTGCTTAAAAGTTTGAGTTTTCGATCGATATCGAATGTTGCGATTTGGCCCCAGATTTTAAGGTTTTCCAAATGTTTGCGCAGGAATGTCGTATGAAGTTTAATAAATTAAGCTTTTTCTAAATTGCAAGTTAATAGTCGAGTCTATACTAATGTATGGTGCGCTGGCAGGATTATTTTACTAACATTTTAAGATCGTCTGCTCTAATGATTACGAGTGCCATGAGATCTACATCATCTAAGACGCTCTTTGACATGCTTAATTGGCTTCCAGTCGAACTAATAGCACAACAAATTGCCCTTAACTCGGCTGTCCGTCTTAGTACTATCGGAACTTGATCCCACTCACAAATAGGACACTCCACTATTTTGGCTAAAATCACTAATATCCCTAACAACATTGACTACTGCATAAATCCTTTACTGTGACTATCTCTGGAGACACTTTATGCCTTGATGAAGAATGTCTGGAAGCATACACGAATGGATCTAAGTCAAAGAAAGGTGTGGGGCGGGGCTTTTTCATCCAGCTATTAGGAAGGAATTTGTTTTAGGCTTCCTGGTCTATTTAGTATTCCGAGATATGGGCCATATACAAAGCAATTAAGTGGTTAAGATATCACAGAATATACGACAGGGATAATCGTTTCCGTATCGACAGTCAGACTGCCATAAAATCCCTATCTAATGTCCACACGACATCTCTTAACGAGATGGCGAGACATTGCAATATAGAATTTTTCTGGGTACTCGGGCACAACAACATACCTGGTAACTCCACTGCCGAAAAACTGCTAAATCTGGTGCTCTCCTGACATCGACCAATTAACGGGTTTACCGCTATCCGCCTGTAAATCACTAATTAACCAATCTCTTTATTTATCTGCGCAGAACACTTGGTCCATTGAAATTTCTCTTTAAAATGCTCGGTATCTCTGCCTCGCCATCGTCTCCGTAACCTAATCTCAACCTTAACCGGTCATTGCGTTTTTGAGCTGCATGCCAGAGGACTTAACCTTCAACACTACGACTACCGTCGTAGTTGCCACAACATCGTAGAGGAGGAGATAGCAACTGATTTATCTGATCTAGTAAGTACTGACATTCGTAAAATAGACTCATTTATCTAGTCTGGAGGCTGGCTTGATTAATCCTCTTACTGATGGTATCGAATAAATTACTCTGTTTTTTCGAGTCTATCCCTTGCAGGTACCACAAAGGGACAGTTTCTAGGACCCAAGTAACACTGACTCATTATTAATATGAAGATAAAAAATAATAATACTCAATTTTACTAGCATAAAGACTTTTGAATGATCGGAATGGAAGACGATCGCGATTGCAAAATATTGCAAATCGCCGCATTCGATATCGATCGAAAACTCATACTTTATGGCAAATATTGTGTAACATATCTTAGGGATTTTCAAAATAATTTATTTTCGAAAAAGTTAAATAAAATTTGTTGTTGTTCAGAAGTTGTGGATTTACTGCCGACATTACTTAGCAACGCTATAATAATTCTTCAATAGTGTAATAAAAAGTTTAGTACGTGCATTTTTTATGAAAAATTATCTCTACTTTATCAAAAGTTTTGAACTAATAAAATTTCTCGTATTAAGCATGAAATAATAAATTGTGTCTTACTATTTTTCTGCATAAATCCCACAATCAACAAGTGTTTGTTAACAAAAACTTCAACAAAAAAAATTAATGTGTAAATTTTCCCTATCCAACTTAACCATAGAAAGTAACACTTTTACCATTTTTGGTGTCAGCATGACATTCATTTGATTTGAATACACTTTTCCTAAATCCAGTGCAATATTGCACTCTGCATGCAAATGTTGAATGTAAAGACATTTATAGCCAAATAAATGTCTCTACTTACGAGACTAGAGTTGAAAATGTAACAAAGTTGAATAGCGACGATGGCAAGAAAAATAGGATGATCATCAGAGGATATCTGTGTATATGCTAAAGGAAAACAATACTAAACATATTTTAAAAAGTGTAGAGAAGAACGTGTTCAATTTGGCTAAAAGGGAAACGTTAGTGGTTTGTAGGTTGGTAGTGATGATGATGATGACTATATGGTTATAGTTATGCTAGTGATGATATTTTACTTTATGTTCTATGTTGTTTTTTTTCTTTGGGAGTTATGGGTAACTACGTGCCTTGTGAACATTAACCCAACCTACATTTTACGACTTTAGTGGTCTGAATTTCCAGCATTATGCACTTGCTAAACTAAACACATGGATTTTAAAGTTGAGTTTTTTTTTCTGCAGGATTTTGGTTATTTGTCTGTATTTTGTATTTGGCGTATTTTTTGTTCATTGTTGTTGTTATTTTTGCTGCTGCTGCTTTGTCTGTTGCACTATGAAATGATTGTGGTAACAACCTTCATTTGTCGTCTCTACTAACTATGAACAATTCGCCTGACTTTGGAGTTGAACGGATACAAAGATTATGTTATGTTGCCTAATGGTAAGAGCGTATTGTATGTTCGGCATGACATTGAATGTCGCGTATTCAATGACTACCATTTAGCCAGAGTTTTGTTTTGTTTTGTTTTAGTTTTTTTTTTGTTATTTTTTGGCTGACACACTTTAACATGAAGTCCGTCTATCCTGTCCGTCTGTCTCTCTGTATACTAGCTTCTCTTCTAACAACTTTTAAAGGAAAGTTGTTTCATTGCAACATTTTTTAGTTAGTTCTTTTTATAATAGAACAGCTTGATCTGGGAAAAAAGAGTAGTAGTAGTAACAACATTATATTTTGGCACATGAACAATGAACGTTTGGGTTTTCCCAGCATTTGTCGGGAGTTTTTTTATCCATATAATTTTGTGTCTACTTTTTTTTCGTTTATATCTGAAAACTTTTAACACACTCTGGTATATAAACCAAACCATGGTTTCAATTTTTTTTCTAGGTTGTATGTATTCTAAATGTTGCAAACGTCCTCTTTGATGCAGTTCTGTTTGGTGCAAAAAAGTTTCCAGAGTTTTTTCTTTTTTGTGTTGTCTTTTAGTTCTATCTGGCTTGTTTTTTTGCTGTTCCAGTAATACGGTATAGAAAGAGAGATTCCAAATAGAATCCCTGATTGTCTAGTATTAATATGTATGAAAGTGTATGGAATTGAATCTCTGTAAATATCTGTCCGTCCGTCCGTTTATCCAGTCGCTTGTTTATTCTGATGCTATGCGGCCTGGTCTGGCCTGGTTATTGTGAAAGTGAAGTTTCCACTTGATCTACATATTCATGGTAAACGATGATTTTATTCTATTTTTTTATTTGATATCAAAACTGTTGTTGCTGTTCTACATATCTAGCATGTCTGTCTATACGTCTCTCCATCTGGCCATCCGTCTATTTGTCGTTACAAATTCGTTTACCCATACATATACTAGCTTATTCGTATGTGTATGTGTGTATATCCATGTGTTGGTGCTTTTTTGCATCGTTTACATTGACACAGTTTTTATTCATTGTTTGTATGCATAACTTCTCTCTAATGGACTAAATTTGAATGTCATGCATTCGCCTATAATCCTGCTGCTATACAATAGTGGCTTCTGCCTTTTTTTTTCATTTAGTCCAAGTGAAGGTCATCTCGTATGGAAAGTTACATTCACATATTAAACTGTTGCTTTCAGATTTTTTGCTTAATTTTGCCACCAACACTTTTTTCTGGCCAAACTATGATTTAATAGTTTTTCCTGTATAGCAGTAAATTTAAAAATTGTTTTAATTTGTTGTGTTACATTCAATCATTGCAGCAATATGTTGTCATGTTAACATTTTTCGGTAAAGGTTGGTTTAATATTTTAAAAATTCTTTAAACATGTATTTGGTTTCCTTTGTCAATATATATCTATGTACATAAAACAACAAAACATTGAAACCTTTTTCAAAGAACAAAAGTTCAATGACCTTTGAACTTTTTATTTGTCTATTTTCTTCTTCCATTATTAAAGAAATTTAATCCTCAATCGAAAAAACGTGCCATTTACCAGTAAATTTGAAACTCTTTTAAGGAAATCATACAACAACCTGTTGCATATTCATGCTAACTTGCAACACAAACTAACAAATAAGCAAAAAAAATCATTTACCAAGAAAACATGACCGACCTCTGAAGTCAGAGAAAAAATATCAACAAAAAATATTTTATGCAAAAAAAAGGTCAAACAACCCACAAATATAAAAGACATTTTCTTTCAATGAATACCCCGAAAAAAAGAGCAAATCTCAAAAAAAAGGATCAAATTGATTTCTTGGAAGACTTCAACTTTTTGTTGTTGAAAGAAATTAATAGAAATCTACAAAGGAAAGAAAAATCTGAAGCAGAAAAATACAAAACCAGACACTTTACAGACACAAATGACATTTAATATTGAAAAAAACATTCAATAGGAAAAACAATATGAAATGTTTATAAAAGGGCAAAAAAAGGAAAGATTATAAGTCAACAAGTTAAAAGATGTTGGGAAAAAAAGGACAGACTTTAGAAAATCATTTTGGCTTTTCAGCAATTTGTTTAACAACTATCTCAGAAGAAAGACATTTAACCAAAGAAAAAGTAATCGTTTTGATAAATTTTTAAATTCCCTGGTGGTAAATGGTCGTTGAACTTTGTAAAGAAACATATTAAGATAAAGAAAAATACCATTTCCTTTAGCTTTTTTTTAAATCTTTAAATATTAATATAACTTTATAAAGTATTTTGAACATCCTAAAAGTATGCTATACGTTTTTTCCGAAATAAAAAATATTCAGTTTAAAGACCGCTATTGTTTCGATAGTATTGAACATTCGTGTCATACTTAAAGGAAGGCCAAACTGTAAGCTAAAGCCATGTGATGCCTCCTCTTGCATTTAAATTTTTTTTTTATAGATCGAGGACGTATTTGAAAAGTTGTGACAATTAAATACATCTCCTTCAATTTCTAGTTTTTACAGATATTTAAAAGGTTGACGGCTAGTATTCTTCTCTGCTGTAGTTTCACAGCATTAATCTTGATGTCGATTTAATAAAGATACAGAACCTTGGTTTTAGTCTGCAGAAGAAAATAACTTAATATCGTATATAATTTAGGAGATATCAGGAAATCAAAAAAGCTCCACTAAATTTAGTGTTTTCGTTTTTCTTTGGACAAAAACTAAGTTAGCTCGGTTTTGCTCGGTGCTCCCACCATAGCTATGTGAAAGATGAAAGTCTCTTCCTTAGATTGAGCGAAAAAAATTTTCCGAAATTTGCCGATCGTAGAACAAAGTTCAAAATTTTCTGAAAAAAGTCACATACATTGTTGCGCATAATTTAAGCAAAAAGTGTTGCAGTATTTAAGGCTTAAGATTTTAATTAAATTGAATTTAAGTGCAAGTCCAGGGTCCAAATTATATATTCGATATCGATTGAAATCTTAGATATTTTCAAAACATTTGTATAGCATACTTTGAGGATAATCGAAATTATTTAAAAGATGCTTAGTTTACTTTTTTGTAGATATTTGCCAAAAGATGACCAATAGTAAAAGTGTTTTATTTAAACTATAAATTTTTAAAAACGAATCAAAATGGATACCAAATTTCAATAAACTTTTTGCACTTTGAACATCCCTAAAGTATACTTCACAATATTTGCTTAAAAGTCTGAGTTTTCGATCGATATCGAATGTAATTTGGCCCCAGGACGGATTTCAACCAAAATTAGTAGAGCTCTTTTTTGTGTGAACCAATAGATGTATATCGAATTTCATCAAATTTTGTTGAGAATTGCGGCTTATTTTGTTAAGAAAAATAAGTGTGGACGGATTTTAATCAAAATTGGTTGAGCTTTTTGTTGGATAAACTTTTAGACGTATGGCAATTTTTTTTTTTAATTCTGTTTAGAATTTCGGCTTATGTATTAGGAACAATAATAAGTGAAAAATGGGGGTCCAAGACGTGTGCAGATTTCTGTTTCAAATTCTAATTATATATTGAAAACAATTTAAAAATGGGGGTCTAAGGCAGGCACTCAAGAAGTCAACTAATTTCAACCAAAATTAGCAGACCTCTTTTTAAAATCAACTTATAGACGTGTGCCGAATTTCATAAAATTTTGTTTAGAATTGCAGATTATTAAAATTAAAAATTAAAATTAAAAGAGCTCTTTTTTTAATGAATTAATAGACGTGTGTTGAATTTCATCAAATTCTGTAGAGAATTGCAACTTTTACATTGAAAAGAAAAATTGGTGAAAAAATGGGGGTCCAATAAGTAGACCCCTTTTTTTTTTAAATTAATTAATTGACGCGTATTCAAGTATTTTCCACCAGAAATGGTGTAATTATTTTTTCTATAAAAAAAATCTTAAAAAAGACTAAATAACTAAGTCACGTGCTTTTTGCTCCTGCTAACATGAAGCAATAAAGAAATGTTTCCGTTTATTTCCGGAAACTTATGTGGCCGCTTATAAGGATAACAATTCAATAGAAAAAAGGGTTAAATATAAAAAGTATTTTATTTACTTACAAAAAGAAGCAAGAAAAGGATAAAAAGCAACAGATTTTTTTGTCCTTTAGAAATAAAGGGTCAAAGTAAAAGAACAGAGAAAAAATTGTGTAATGAAGTGAACTAAACAAACCAACCAAAGGATGTTTATAATGAATTTGTTTAATACCTAAAGGAAGAAGATGCACAAGGGCTTTTTAGCACTTGCCAGCAAATAGCCTTGACCTTGATTCTGCCAGCAGTTTATTTAAAATCTTTTGTAGACAAAAAAGGGGGGAAAAATCAGTAAATCTCAGGAAAAAGGACTATTTATAATAAAATAAACCAGGACAAGGAAATAAAAGGATACTAATAAAGAAAAAAGATTAAGTTTCAATGACCTTGAAAGAAAAAAAAAACAACAAAAAATGTGACAAATATAAATAAAGTAAATCACTCACACAATAAAAAAAAAAGAAAACACAAAAAATAAGGAAATATTAAAAGAAGCAATGACCTTAACCTAGAACTTTAAGTCCCAAAATAAAAAGAAAAATTCAAATAAACTTAACAAAATACAACCTTCAAACAAATTTTCTACATACTCGTTTAGCTCAGAAACGGATTAGCCTTGAAAACAACACAATAGGCCTAATATTGTTAATACAAAAAGTGTAAAAACAACAAAGAAAAGAGACATAGGAAAAATGTAATCAAACATACGTCAAAATATTATAAGGCTCCATTCATGTAGGTTTTACGACCATTTGTACTCGTATGGGGAAGTGTGTGACACTTGGCAACGTTAATACCTCTGTTGTTACCCGAAGTCTACAGTCAGTCATTGAGACTTTGAGTACGGCTACAATTTACTGTTGAGGCCTATCGTCATCATGACTTTACTTGACTTTGGTGGCAGACTAAAACATTTTATTTCAGCTTTAATACTCAAACATCAGTAACACAAACATCAGCAACAACAAACTACGACAACAACTGTCAATGACAATTGATACATTTGTTTTGTTTTTTTGTTATAAAAATCTGTTTTTTTTTTTGCTCTTAGAAACTGTCTAGCGGGTAGACCGATTGCCAGACGTGAAGATAGGATGGCTAACGTAAAAGTTCTTCTAGGAAAGAACTTGAATAATTAAACACTATTAACTTTTAGCTGATGTTGCTAAATTTGTATCATCCTAAAAGTATGCAATTTTTTCAAATGTTTTAGATTTAGATTTTAACCTCATTCTGCAGGACTGAACTTATAACATAACTTAATTTCATGCACTACAGTCAGTCATTGAGGCAAATATATTTTTTTTATATATAAGAACAATTAAAAAAAAATGTCGAAATCCATCGACTCCTTGGGGTACCTGCCTTGGACCTATTTCTCTTCTCAATGTAAAGTTGCAATTCTAAACAAAATTTGATAAAAATACGTCTATTAATTTATTCAAAAAAGGGGTTCACTAATTTTGGTTGAAATTCGTCGACTTCTTGGATCCCCACTTTTCAGTTATTTTTCTTCTTAATGTACAATCCACAATTCTCAACAGAATTGGATAAATACGTCTACTAGTTGATCTAAAAACGATCTACTAAATTTGCTTGAAATCATTTGACTCCATGACTACCTGCCATTGACTACCGCCATTTTCACCATTTTTGTTTTTCAATGTAAAAGCCGCAGTTCCCAACAGAATTTGAAGAAATTAGGCACACGTCTATTAATTGATCCTAGAAAGAGTTATACTAATTTTGGTAGAGATTTTTTGACTCTTTGAGATACCTGCCTTGGACTCCCATTTTTCACTTGTGTTTGTTCTCAATGTTTAAGCCGGAGTTTTCAACAAAATTTAATGAAATTCGGCACACGTATATTAGTTGACAGGCACTTGCCTTGGACTTACACTTAAATGCAATTTGATTTAAAAGTTAAGCCTAAACTACTGCAAATTATGGGTAACATGGCTATTTCAGAAAATTTTTAACTTTGTTTTACGATCGGTAAATTTCGTTGAATTCTTTTCGCTCAATCCGTCGACTCCTAGGGTACCTGCCTTGGACTTACACTTAAATGCAATTTGATTAAAAAGTTAAGCCTAAACGACTGCAACACTTTTTGCTAAAATTTAGCATAAGAATTTACGTGACTTTTTCAGAAAAATTTGAGCTTTGTCTTACGATAAGTAAATTTCGGTGAATTCTTATCGCTCAATCTTGGGAAGAGGCTTTAGCCTTTCACATAGTTATGGTGGGAGTACCGAACAAAACCGAACCAACTAAGTTTTTCTACAAAGAAACAAAAAAAAAAAACGAAAACACTGAAATTTGTAGAGCTTTTTTTGATTTCCTGATATCTATTAAACTATATACGAGATTAAGTTATTTTCTTCTGCAGACTAAAACCAAGGTTCTGTATCTTAATTAAATCGACATTAAGATTAAAACTGTGAAACAATATTCGATAATTTACAACATGCTTCGCTATTTCGGTTTTAACCAATGAAATTTCAGGGTCTTTGCGTAAATAGGTGTTTTTAATGTACCATAAGGCGCCAGTAATTCTAAAATGTTTATTTTGTCGCCTTTGTATTGTCACAATACTTGATTATGCAACACCTTATTGGTTTAATTATAAAGTTGTATAGAAGAATTTTGCAATCTAGGCCAAGAATTTTAAAATTTTTACCAATTAGCCAGTTAATTTGGGCTGACTTTAGTTTTATTTGGGTGCCGAATTTGAAGAACTAGTTCAAAAGACTTAATAAATCATTAAAATTGTGACATCCTATAAGTATGCAACATAAAATTGTTAATTTCAAATTTTCCCAAATTTCACGATTAGAAACATAAAAGCAATATTCCTAACAGATACCTCAAAATAAATTCAAAATTTCTACAACTGCCCTCGTATATGTCTGCCGACAGGCCGTATTATGTGTGTGTTAGACATCAGTTAGACGATTTCGCTCATGTTTCATTGCATGCTCTAACAAATTTGTTACCGTCACTATGTGAATCAATGTGAATGTTGTGAGCAACAAACAGCAACATTATTAACAAAAACAGCCGCAGCAACAAAAAAAAAGAGGCTCGGCCATGTTTTAGTACACAACCAGAACATCAAATGAAACCAGCAACAGTCAACAACACTCATATATTTTATATTATTTTCGTATTTTTTTGTTTGTTGCTGCTTGATTTCTATGCCTAAACATGCAAGTTTTTTTTTTTGTTGTTATTAATATTAACGAGTCTATTAAGCTTTTTACTGAGGGAACACCAGAAAAATAAAATATACTAACACAAACGTCAACGCCTCGGGAGTTAGACGATGACAGCTTAAAAATAAATAAACAAACGCAATCATACTCATTCGCACATACAGACACACATACATAGAAACATGTAATCCACTAGGCACCAACATTCATGTTATAAATTGATTTGTACAAAAATATACGGCCTTCACAAAATAGAGGAAAAAAAACACACAAAATTGCTTAACGTAATTTGTATCATTTAAGCCATTAATACTCTAGTCTAAATACAACAGAAAAATCAACCGAAACAGCCGCTTATTATTAAATCAAACATTTAATGTCGGCTAAATGTCTGGCAAAACCATCTAAACTGGTCATGATTGTATGCATGAATGAATGTCTGTCCTTACTTGTATTTGTTTACTGGATTGTTGGTTGTCTGGCTATTTCATAGAGCCTCATGTTTTTGAATACGTAATAATCTAATGCGTTCTGCCAGACTACTTGGAGCGTTTTTTTTTCAACTAATGTGATCTAGTGTTATATGTTAGACTTTTTCTTTTTTTGTGTGTGTTTTTTTGTTTGTTTTGGATATGCGTGTAATTAACATGACCATTTTCAATGACACCAATGCCCAAAGAAACATTTGTCTCAATGAATTGCATGTACGTCATAAACAATTTATTTTAAGGTGAGTCAGAAATACATTTAAGACAAGACTTTAATTTATTGTTTGTCATCATTAAGTGTTTCCCATGATTGAAATGTACAAAGAGATTGTATGGGAAAATTTTAGTTTTTATCCAGATTTTTTTTGCAGAAGAAAATGTAACTTAACAACTGATTGAAAGATATCTTTGTATTTTGGTAAATTATTAGAGTCGTTAAATACTAGCAATTTCCAAATACTAATTAAAATGTTTCCATAGTAAAAAGTTGAACTTGGAATAACATTCTTCGATATTACACGAAGTCTGAGAAGCTCTCAAGGAAGTATGTGGCATACCTTTGGGAGGTTCTGTTGTAACTTGATTTTGAAACATAGGATCTTCTGAGATTTTGATTTCCATTAACATTTTTTTTATCTGAGAAGATTTCAAGAAATTATGTAGCATACTTTTGGGAGGTTCGGTTGTAACTTTATTTAGGCACATGGGATCTTCCGACATTTCTATTTCCTTATATATTTTCTTAAATATCAGTTTATATTGAATTAAAATTTAAAATTTTATAAAAAATTTTATTGTATACTTTTAGGATGTTTCGAATAGTTCATATTGAAAATTTAGTTTTAATTTTGATAATGTAAAATTTTTCACTTTATTGCAGCTGCTACTCATTTGTGCAATACCGGGGCCAAATCGCCGCATTGGATATTGATCGAAAGTTCAGGCTTCTAAGCAAATATTGCATAACATAAATACCTTAGAGATTTTTAAAATAATTTATTTTGCAATGAGTTTAATACAATTTGATTTCTTATGTCGGGTTTATATAACTCAAGCGGCTGACGATTGAGTGAAATTTACATGTATTTTGTTTTTGTTACAATAACAAAACACATGTAAAGTTCACTTAATCGTCAGCCGCTTGAGTTATATAAACCCCACATTAATGTATTCTCTTGTTTGAAAAAACATTTAGTTTAAATGAAATTCATGTACTATCAGGGAATGTTTGACAAACAAGTTGCAATATAGAGAACCTAATATATTATATATTCAGCCATGTCACAGAACTCAATTCCATTTGGAAGTGGAATGAATTCCGTGTTTTGCTTCTATGGAAAAAGTAAAATTTTTAAAGTGGAATTTATGTTTTTCTTGGTTTATCCAATAATTTCTTCAATTATTCAGTTTTTTTTTTTGTTGAAATGATGATAGAGTTACTGATTTCAAATAAAATAATCTTGGTTTGTAATGATTTTGGTCATTTAAAATTTTTCGGAATCTATAGAACCTAAAACCAATTCGATCGGAATTCAACTACCGAATGATTTCAATTCCGAACGGAATTTGTGACATGTCTAATTATATAGATCATCCTTAAAGTATGCTACACAAATGTTTCTGAAATATCTTATGCGATTTGGTCCCCAAAAAGTTTAAAAAATTTAAACTTTCAAGATTTTGAATTGAATATATTAAAAACTTGTGGGATCTTGAAATTCATTCACATAAATCAAATCAGAAATCCTACTGTAGAATTTTCTACGAAATTTTATTAATTTACATTTGCAGGAATATATCTTTGGCTTGGTGCTAAAAGGGCCAATGTCAAAAAAGTAGTTTTGAGAAAATTTGATTTAAAGTTTTTATTTTTCATATAAATTCATAGTAACATTGCCCAGAAAAATCCTTATACATCTGTTCTGAGTTAAGTTTAAGATTAGCTGTTGAAGCCAAATAAAAGAAAAGAATCTAATGTAATAATCAACTCAAAACATAAAAAATTGACATTGGCCCTTTTAGCACTAAGCCACAGATATATCAGACAATATTAGATCCGTTACTAGTAAAATGCAAGAGTAACATGACTAAAAATTGTTTGCATATCTTGAACAAGAGGAAATCTTCTAAATTGAATGAAAAATTGCAAATCTGCATCTTGTTTTGTTGTTCTGGGTATCAATTTCAGAACATTAAAATTTTAAAAGAAGATAAAACATTAGTCATCTTTTCCTCTTAATTTTCGCTTTAGCTCAGTTGGTTAGCACGTCGACTACTAAGCATAACATATCTTATATAGCTTAGGTTCCAGCCCCCATTCATAGCAACGTCAATTTTTTTAATTATTATTATTCATTATATTTATTACAGAAATAACACGCTGTCGATGCAAAATAAATAAAATTTGCTGCAGAAGAAAAAGCTGTAACAATACGTCTAAATAACAACAAATAGTGTCACTTTACTGTTATAAAAATATAAATTATAGAATTGAATAGCATAAAGCTTTGTCCTGCTTTTTACCACATTTCACCTCTCTACTATCGCCTTTCCAAATATGTATCCCAATATACAATTGAATACTTAATATTTGTCTAAGTGTTACAGCTAAAGAAAGAAATAAGAGAACAAACATGTACGACGTAATAAAAATATCGATGATTACTAAGATCCCAAAAGTATGCAAAGCGATGTATTAAAATCTAAGTTTTAGTTTCTAATTGTAAAAGGCAATTCAGCTAATGAAAAGTTTTTCATTTGAGTTGAAAATTTTGTTTTTGCTCTTCAACTAAATAAAAATTATTTTATTTTAAAGAATTTTATATAACGACTATATTTTGAGAATTTCTTAACAGAACTTTCCAGTTATTTTATCATAACTTTAAATTTTCCTTTTTTAATTAAAAAATATTAATCTAAGAATCAACTTATCTTTCTCTTTCAAAAAAAAGCAAAACAATTTTAAATTAATTTTCCTCAAAGCTTAAATTTCTTAAAACAAATGAATATCATTAATCAAAGTTCTATGGTGAAACCTAAAGCTATGAAAATAAAACAAAAAAAAAAAGCTGGCAAAAATTCGAACAAAAAAAAAAAACAATATAATGAAAAGATAGATGAGTTCTCTCATATGGCAAAGTATTATTCATAAATAATTGCTGGTACTTGACATGTTCGTCATTAGACAAACCGACACTTGCTCAGACCGAAGACAAACAGGAAAGACCAGCTAAAATACCCAACAGTTTTCAAATAAAAGATCTTTTCCTAAAAACTCTAAGGCAGCAAGTAAATATTTCTCAATAGTCCCTTTTACATAGTAGATATTACGATATCGAAAATCTTCAAAATTTCTAGCTATCCTAGAAAATATTAGAAATATTGGAAGTTGTAGCTGTTTCTTAAATTTGAAACTATTGGGTTTAAAGAACAAAAATTAATAATTTAAAATATATATGTATATGTGTTGGTTTACTTTTTACATATACATAGTATGTGTGATTTTAATGCAAATATTTCTCTCAAAAAGGGTTGGAAAAACTAATACACAAAATGTCAAAAACATGGAAAATTTTTGTTTATTTATTTCTCAGCTGTGTATGTGTCTAAGTATTGTTTTTTATTAGTTATTACCAAAAAAAAATAAAAGGACCAAGTTAAGTTGAGTAATGAGTGTTTAGTAGTTTTCTAAAATGAAAAAGCAGCAGATGAGCAAGTTTTCTACTTCCGTTTCCGTGGGTGTTGGAAAATTTGACATTTGTCTGCTGCTGGGCTTGGGCAAAAGTTATTAAATGTGATGTGTGTTTTGACACAAGTTTTGTTTTTTTTTGTGAACTATTATTTTTTGTTTATGAAAATTTTGTGGTCATAAAAAACTCTTTAAATTATTTTCATTATTTATAAGTTATTAAGGAAACTCCTAAGAGTATGCTATACGATTTTAATCGAATTATCTTAGTTATCGATTCCTTAAAATTAACTATTTTTAAAATATAAGGAATTGACTTACTCCCTTTTAAAATTTAATAATTGATTTAATGCAAATCAAAATCTTTGATTTTTTTAAAATCATATGACAATTTTTTTGTAATTTTAAATAACTTATTTTGTTTTCGAACAGAACTAAATTCAATGAAATTGTTTAAGGCAAATAATTCACCCATGTCGCAGAACTCAATTTCGCTCGGAAGTGAAATGAATTCCGTGTTTGCTTCTTTAGAAAAAATAAAACGATTTTTTTTCGGAATGAAACCACATTCTTTTTTTAAAGTGAAATTGAATTTGTATGTTTTTCTTTTTTTACTCAATATTTGAATAATTTCTTCAATTATTTA
The DNA here is from genome assembly GCA_933228675.1 of Stomorhina lunata. Classification (NCBI taxonomy): domain Eukaryota; kingdom Metazoa; phylum Arthropoda; class Insecta; order Diptera; family Rhiniidae; genus Stomorhina; species Stomorhina lunata. The sequence goes on along the minus strand of OW121742.1, from coordinate 76,866,471 downwards.
GTATTATTTGTTGAAACAGTCATAGAGTTACCGATTTTAATTGAAAAAATCATGTTTTGTAGTGATTTTGGACATTTAAAATTTTTTGAATTCTATAGAACCTAAAGCCATTTCGATCGGAATTCAACTGAGGAATGTTTTCAATTCCGAACGGAATTTGTAAAATGCCTGATTAATTTACTTTTGCATATAATGGCTTACATAATTAAACATTTTTAAAGAAATTCTCAAAGTACCATAGACAGGGATGGAAAACTTGGTACAATTGTACTTTTTTGATACATCTTTAACCTGATTAGTACCGTGGTACTACCGCGTTCTACTTGATACAATTTTCAATTCTAAATTTTGTCGCTGTAAGTATATCTTATTTTGTTTTTAATGGTTCGTATTTGATCCCCATTCAAAATCTTCATTGAAAAACCTTTTTGATAACTACAAGTTATTTTTCTAAGCATTAAAAAATCTTCTTCGATTTAAAAAAAAATTAATAGAAATTTTTCTATGGACTTCAAGGGCCAAATTACCGCATTCGATATCGATCGAAAACTAAGACTTTTAAGCAAATATTGTGAAGTATACTTTAGGGGTGTTCGAAGTTACTTCGATGCAAAAAGTTTATTGAAATTTTTATTCGTTTTTAAAAACATATAGTTCAATTAAAACACTTTTACTATTAGCCATCTTTCGGCAAATAACTACAAAAAAATAAAGTAAACTGAGCATGTTTTAAGTAATTTTGATTATCCTTAAAGTATACTATACAAATGTTTTGAAAATATCTAAGATTTCGATCGATATCGAATGCGGTAATTGGTCCCAGTTGTCAAATTATAATTGATTTTTGGATCGAAATAGATTAAATAAGATCATGTTATAAAAAGTATATTTTCTTTTCATATTTACACAAAATCAAAATTTTCCATCCCTGATCCAAAACCATTTTTCAAGAATTTCTTAATTTGAGATTTCTTTGATTTTTTTCACTCGATTATATTAATAAGATATAGCAGAAAACTTTATTACATACTTTCGACAAATATTATATTTAAACAAACCACAAATGCTTGATTTCTAATGTTAATCCGAACGATATTAGTTTACTACCATTAATATTTTAATGTAGAAAAAGTTAACTTTAAAATGAACAATTTTTTTACCTCCTAAAAATATACTAAATAATTTTCAAAGAAGTCTCATTAATACCGTCTCCATATATTTCACTTATCTTTAAAATTAACAAAAAATTGTTGAAGAGGAAATAATTATATGTGACCCGGTCAATGAAAAGGGAAAAGGTGGCTTATGACTCAAAAACAAAATTTCGAAAAATTAGCTGTTAAAGATCATCGTTTATTTTTGACAGCTAATTTTTCGAAATTTTGTTTTTGAGTTATAAGCAACATTTTCATAGACCGGGTATAGGTGTCATTTTACTTTAAATGTTAAACTTCGAGCTTTAAAGCAGTGAAGCCTTTCGAATGGAAATATGTACTCGTATTTAGCGTATCTTAATATTTACATCAACAGAAATTTAAATTTTTAAACAAAAATCAAAATTCTAATTCCATAAAACACTTTTGAAAGTTAACCTTAAAATAAAAAAAAAAATTGGACTTCCTAAATGTATACTAAATAGTTTTTAAAGGAATCTCACGAATATCGTTTCGGAAATTATATTCCCTTTTTCTTTTAAATTAACAAAAAAGTATGTAAGAGACATTTTAATTTTACTTAAAATATTGTCTTTCAAGCTTTAAAGCAGTAAAAAAGCTTTCGAATGGAAATACTGATAACTAGCAGGTGCCAAAGTGTCTTAATACATCAACAGGAATTTAAATTTTTAAACAAAAATCAAAATTCTAATTCCATAAAACACTTTGAAAGGTATTTTCTTTGGCTCTGTTATATGCTAGCCGAATACATTTACTCAATATAATGTTGTAAATATATACTACTGATATATACATATATAAATAGATTAAAAATGTATAAGAATTTATATATAGGTATAAATATATTTTTGGTAAAATGCTTTTAAATGACATGTTTCGAAAGTTTTTTTACTTATTTTTTTTTTATATTTTACTTTACTTTTGCTCGTAAATTTATGTTCATTTTAAATTGAATTTCAAATTTATTGCTGTTGTAATTTGTGGCTGTAGTTGTGTAAGTGTATGCTTTAGAAAGAGAGAGAAAGAGAGTATGTGTGCGCCATTAAAAGGAAACGGAAATGTTGTTGTTCGTTTCATTTACTTTTTTGCTCGTTCTTTTTTTTTTGTTTTAATCTTGATATATGGCTGGAAGTAAGATTAAATAAAGCGTTTAAGGTAATTTAAATTAATTTAATAGCATATTACTCTAAGACCCAAAGAAAAGCTCAAAATAAATTAAGAAAATTTTTTTTTTGAAACAACAAAAAAGTTGTTAAAACTAAAAATATTTAAATTGAAAGCTTCTGACATTTAAAATCCGAAGAAAATAGTGACACTAAATTATGGCAGTCGATAAGAGTCGAAATCTATATGATTTTTAACAAAATCTTATTGCATACTTTCGGGAAGTACCAAATAAAAGATTATTGAAATCAAGATAACTGTTTTGCATGTTAAATTAATTGGTTTGCTGTCGTGTTTTTAACGACATTATTTCTCTACCAAATTGCTTCAATTAAGAGACGGACATGCTTAACATATTTATAATTCAAATTATTTGTAACCCACTAAAAGTATGCAATACAATTTTTTAATAGCAGATTTGTATTTGTTCTGGATGCAATAATTTGGACCTTTATTTTGTATTTACAATTCGAAAGAGTTTATAAAATACTTCTTAATGACTTTAAAATTTTTAAATATTTTGGTATTAAATAACTTTTTGACTTACTTTGAAGTATTTAACCGATTTAACTTTGTTTCATTTGAATTATGTATAAGTTTTATTAAAATAATAATTACTTTCTTTTAGGTTAATAACCTTTTTAATGCTTTAAAAAAAATCTAAAAAGGTTTTATATTTCATATTTTTATTAAGAGACATATATATAAATATATATACACACATATATATCTAAAAATACATATTCTTAAATATAAAATATTTTGCATACTCAAACTTACATATAAACGTATTAGAAAAACACATTTATACATTAATGAAAACTCATTACAACTTAAAAACCAACATCCCCACACACACACACACTTACACACACAAAATGCTTTTTATTTTAGAAAATGGTAGAGAAAGAGAGAGAGGAAAACATGAAAAATTTAAAGCACTTAAAATTCAAATAATGTTTTTAATAAGAAAATTTAAAATTAATTGCCAGACACAAAAGCAAAAGCTATTATTTTTCACATACACTCACTATCACATACATATCAAGCCGTATACATATCCTTGTACTCTCATACTTATATACAGGCACAGACATGAACATTAATGTACAGACATACACAATTTTATACATACAAACACATTTAAGTTGGTATTATATGAATAAAAGAAATATTTTAGCATATTATTTTATAAGCAAAATTGATTCAAAATATAGCATCGAGTTCTTTTTAAGATTTTCAAAGAAAATTGTGTTGCATACTTTTCGTATGTTCACAAAAATTATGATGTCATTTCTGTGGCTTAGTAATAAAAGGGCCAATGCCAGTTTTCGGATGTTTTGAGTTAGTCATTGCATTAGGTTCCTCTTTTTACTCTCTTTTATTTTGTTCCAACAGCCAATCTTTAACTTATCCCAGAACAGCTTCATAAGAAATTTAAGGGCAAATGTCACTCTAAAATTGTTAGTATTAGTTAATGTTGACATTGGCCCTTTTATCACATATACATTTTTTTTTATTTTTAAATAAAATCTAAATGCTAAAAGGGCCAATGTCAACAATTTATTTCACATTTTTTTTTTGCAATTTTATACCATACGTTATTAGATATATATATATATATATATATATATATATATATATATATATATATATATATATATATATATATATATATATATATATATTTATATATATATATATATATATATAAATATATATATATATATATATAAATATATATATATATATATATCATCTAAATTCAATAATATTTGCAGAAACATTACAAAAAGTTGCTAAATAATATTGTTTTTTTTTTTTTTTGTCAATATTTCCTTGTAAAAGGGCCAATGTCATAACAAAAGATATAAAATGTTAAAATTAGTTAGTGCTAAAAGGGCCAATATCATATTTTTTCTTAATTTGAATCTTTTTCAAAGAATTGATTTTACCATGCCCTCTAATAGATCATAATACATGTCGAACCCAAATTTTATGAGCGAAACTTGGAAATTAGCTGAGCTGTAAGGAAAACAAAATCTTAAAAAAATTTCATTTCTAATTTTCTCAAGACTAGTTTTTTTGACATTGGCCCTTCCAGCACCAAGCCACAGATTTGTATTTAAACTTTTTGTTTTAAAGTAGGCAAAATAGTATTTTGAATGTTTAACACAGTTATTTTGGATTCTAAAACCTGCCAAAAGTATGGTTTTCTTTAAAATTTATAAAATTTACAATCGCAGGAAATGTCCTTTATATTCTCTATCATTATGTTTTAGATCAACGTTGACCATTATTTGCATGGCAATAATAACAACAATTTTTATTAAACAAGAAAACTTTTTCTTTACTACAATAGCAAAACATACAGCAAATACTATCTAAGGTCACAATCTCATTTTAAGATTAAGCACTCTCATTAAAAGCGCTTTCCATTTGGCCAACACTGTTTTAGATAGTTATATTATTTATACAATTATACATATACGTATTGAAATTTGATCGAACTAGTTTTGCTATAATTCTAAACTCATCTGTATATTTCTATATACCTATCATATAATGTGCACTGGTAGTAACTATAGAACTACTGGAGGCAAGGATGAAATGTACATTATTTACACTGAAAGAAAATATGTGTATTCTATTTTATAAAGAAAATAGCTACAGTTGTATGATTGCATTGATATTAGGAGCCCTGAACCAAAAAGACTCTTTAGAAGATATTAGGGTAATTGTTTAGGGTTTCTTGAAAATGCCAAAGTTTAAATTGAAGCTTTCAAATGTACGTATCATTGATGTGATCTAATTTGATCTATAAATATTTGCACAAACTAACAAGCACTTTAAAATATCTTTATTATAATCGATGGGTAAGGCTTTTTATAAACCTAATATTATTTTAGTTTAATAAATACATATTTGAATGCTTACTTTAAATTTTTGTTTCGGCAAAGCTTTTGGTGTCATTTTGAGGTAAAACAAAAGAAATCGAATTAATAACAAGACTTCTGAAGGTAGCTTTTGAAAAAAGCTTATTTGTGTATTGGTATTTGTAAAACGAAAGATATACGTTTAACTAACCAACTATTGTTCTTGAAAAAGCAAAAAAAAACCTTTATGAGGGAACTTTTAAAGAGAAGCATTTTTATGCTATATTTTATTCAATCAAATCAATCGGTTAATTCATTCACAAACTTAATTTTTTTTAATAACTAAAGTTTTATTTTCTATTTTAGCAAAGCTTTTGATCACATTATTTTTTGAAAAAAAAATCGAATTAATAATAAGACTTCTTAAGGAAGCTTTTGGAAAAAGCTTATTTGTCTATTGGTATTTGTAAAATTCTATTATTTTTTCGATATGGTTAAAATTTGAAAGCTTACATTCAACTTTTACGAATGATTTTTAAGTTACTAAAATTTTCATAAAAAAGCTTTCTCAACGAGCGTTTTTAAAGCTTTTATTCAATACTGAATTTGTGTACATTAATTTTTCCGTATGTTAAAATTTTAAAAGTTTACATTAAACTTTTACTAATGCTTTGAAGTAAGTTATTATTTATAGTAACCAATTTTTAAAGTTTGTTATACACAACTATTATTTCAAATGTTTCTACTCTATGAGTCAAAAGCTACTTAGAAGTAATGTAGTTTCTCATTTACGTTAAAAAATTTCTTTCCGTGTATTGTAATTTATTTGCTGAAGTGGGTGGTTAGGGTGGCACTAATGGAAGCGATGGTTGTTTAATGTATTGAAAGGTAGTTATTTGCGCTGGCAAATGTTGATGTAGAATACTGAAATACCACTACAGACAAACTAAAAGATAGACCAGTAAACATTTTTTAATCGATTAAAAAAAATTCACAAATTTCTTAAAATATTTAATAGCAAATTATCAAAATTTTAAGTAAAAGTTTAGTTAAGCAAAAAAAGGTGGAAAAAATTACAAAAACAAAGGAAGCATTCGATTAAATTTAAATGATTATTCTGAGAGTCATATTGCATACTTTTTGAGGTTTAAAGGAATTACAAGTTTTGTTATAGTTATAGTTTCACCTCATAACTCAGCTAGCCACTGGTTATTGAATATTAGGCTATGTAAAACTTCTCTAACTAATGCATTTGCCGTTCGGAGCCGGCGTTAAAACGTAGGTCCCTTTCAATGAGTCTAAAAATAGAATCGGATGCTGCTCATTGTCTGAGAGAAGTACCCCTTGTTCCAATTGGAATGTTGTCGGGGAATTGTATATATATATATATTATAGTTATCATATCATGGTCGCAATTGATATAGATCTAATTGGAGGATATTTTAGAAAAATTTGTGTAGTATAATTCTAGGATAATCAAAATATGTAATATATAACATATAAGGTTCACTACATTGTAACTTATTTGTCAAAAGTTCCCTGAAGGTTTTGACAAACAAATGGATATGTTAAGATATCAAATTTATTAAAGTTTATTTTACAAAATAAATAAGGATATCGATATCAATCGAATTCTACGAGTTGGCCCCTGAAATATATTATATCTGTGGCTTGGTGCTAAAAGGGCCAATGTCATAAAAACTAGTTTCGAGAAATTTAGAAATGAAATTTGAATAAGATTTTGTTTCCCTTACAGCTCAGCTAATTTCCAAGTTTCGCTCATATGTCTGTATTATGATCCTATAGAGGGCATGGTAAAATCAATTTTTTGAAAAAGATCCAAATTAAGAAAAAAATATGATATTTAACACTAACTAATTTTTACATATTATATTTTTTTCTATGACATTGGCCCTTTTACAAGGAAATATTGAGAAAAAAAAACAATATTATTTTGCAACTGTTTGTTATGTTTCTGCAAATATTATTGAATTTAGAGAATATATGTACATATATAATAGCTTATAACATATATATCTAACAACATATGGTATAAAATTACTAAAAAAATGTGAAATAAATTGTTGACATTGGCCCTAAATGCTGATTTTATTTAAAAATAAAAAAAATTTCTATGTGATAAAGGGGTCAACATTGGCCCTTTTAGCAGTAACAATTGTAGATGACTTTAGAGAGACATTGGCCCTTAAATTTCTTATGAAGCTGTTTTGGGATGAGCTAAAGATTGGCTATTGGAACAAAATAAAAGAGAGTGAAAATAGGAACCTAATGCAATGACTAACTGACATTAATCCTTTTAGCACCAAGCCACAGAAATATTGAATGAATATAAAGATATTTCAAAAACATGTGTGTAGTATACTTTTAGGAAAATCTAAAAAATTTATAATATAAAAAGTTTATTCGATTTTTCACTAATTTGTCAAAAGTTGCCCGATAGCGAACGAGTTTTATTAAAACTAAATGTTTTGACAGAAAAAATTGCATACATAAATATTAAGCATTTTGCATTAGAAATTATTTTGAACATCTTTAAAATATGCTATACAATTATGAATTTCTTAAATTTTGCATTCATTTAAAAAAGCAGTTATAATTTTACACAATTAATTTAATTCCAAGTTAATTTAAATAGCCAAATGTTTAAATTTTTTGTTTGCTGGTTTAGGACATGCATACACACTAATAAATACAATATTGTGGTAAAATGAATATGGGCAGCCGGGTAAATGCAGAAAATTAAATTTAATAATTTATATATAAAATACATACTAATAATACATACATATATGTATATGTATGCATGTTTATGTAAGTAAATATTTAAAATATATAGACAAATATACATACAAACTTACAAGCACACAAACACAATTTATGAGTTTAATACAGCCACACTTAAACATACTTACGAGTAATATATGAATAAAAAAAATGTGTTTTTTTGCATATGACATAAAATAAGTTGCTAGAAAATAAATTTCATACGAAATAAAATTATATAAAATTATACACAAAAACCATAGATTTTTCATTAATTATATATTGTTTGGCTTGTGAATATGTAGAGAGAAAGGAAATGAAAATATTCATAAGTATGCATGTCTGTATGTATGTATGTAAAGGAGTAGTTGGAATATCCTTTAACGTATAAAATTGGAATTAATAAATATTTACAATAGACTTAATTGTAAAATGTATACAAAAAAATTTTCAATTAAGAATTATTATATAAAAAGTCGGTTAAATCTGAAGATATATAAAATATTATTATTTTACTTATTGTTTAAAAACAAAAAAAAAATGTTGTATATTTTAATAATAATATGCAAATAAAACAAAAATACTTATTTAAAATAACAATATATATCAACAAAAGAAATTAATTTCTTTATAAAGAATAATAATTTATGAAACTGAATTTTATCTCTTGATGATGATCACGACATTTTGTGATGATGATGATGATTTTCCTGAGTTAAGTTCAGTATTTCAATATTTCTGGAAAAATATTGTGAAAACAGAAATAAAACCAGAATACCAGGATATATGCATAAATTTTGCATACATTTACAAAAATAAATTATTTTACAAGTACAAGTACATACACTCGTATGTAAACATGTCATTCATTTGAATGTATGTATGTATGTGTGTTACATAAGATTACAACAATTCATGTAATTAATGTTGACAATAAAGTTGATGAATAGAATGTTGATTATTGTTCTAGCAAGAAAAATAAAAACATTAAGGAACTTTTTTTAAGAAATTTAAGTTTAAAACTTTTGTAAATTATTAAAGTAATTTTCCTTCAAACAAAGTGTTTTTGACACTTAATTTTTAACATCAATTAAAAGTTTTATTAAAAATTATTGTATTTGTAAATTTATGTTAATTTTCATTTCAAAATTTTAAATTTTATTAGAAAACTATTTCAACTTTTTCTGCCTTATTATGAGTGCCGATGTCGTATCTTCTACGAAGACAGTTTAGTACTAGATTAAAGAAAAAAACATAAACACAATTTCTTAACCTAGTACGAAGCTTTTGAGACGAAGATACGATGTCAACACTCGTAATAAGGCTTATTCACTTCTCTTAAATATGCTTCCGATTTGCATTAATTCTGTGGCTTGGTGCTAGAAGGACCAATGTAAAAAAAAACTAATTTTGAGAAAACTAGAAATTAAATTTTATAAGATTTTGTTTTCCTTATAGCTCAGCTAATTTCCAAGTTTCGCTCATAAAATTTGGGCTAGACATGTATTATGATCCTATAGAGGAGAAATGTGAAATAAATTGTTGACATTGGCCCTTTTAGCATTTAGATTTTATTTAAAAATAAAAAAATTTCTATGTATTAAAAGGGCCAATGTCAACATTGGCCCTTTTAGCACTAACAATTTTTGAGTGACATTGGCCCATAAATTTCTTATGAATCTGTTCTGGGATGAGTTAAAGATTGGCTATTGGAACAAAATAAAAGAGAGTAAAAGAGGAACCTAATGCAATGACTAACTCAAAACATCAGAAAACTGACATTGGCCCTATTAGCATCAAGCAACAGAATTAATGTAAGGCAAAAGGTATAAAACTATTACAAATTTTGGCGTTCTTATCCCAACTTAATAAATACGAAAAATAACATTTTTTATAATATAGTAGCAAACTTTTTATTTAACTCTCGAAAAGTATGCTACATGGTTTTCTCCTAAATATTGAATTTAATAAGTCTATCTCTCCCAATTTCCTTTAATAATCGAGCAAACATTTATAACCTAGGCTAGTTTAGAGTGAATGTTTAGAAATGAGATGCTAGTCTCCAATAACACTTCTTCAAAAAGTTCTTTGCTTGGTTTTGTAATATTGCCACACTTTCTAGAGCATCAGAAAAGATCAATACACTAATATCTTCTATGCACTCGCATTAAGTTACTCTAGTAAAGAAAAACAACGTAAGTGTCCCCTACTGTGGTACTTGTCACCTTTTTAGACATGTATTTGGTTTTATTTAAACTCATACATTAGCAAGCCCTTAAATTTGAGGAAACTATTGGAACTCGGCATTCAGTTTCAATACTGCGGACCTATGACCTCCATCTGCCTAAACAAACTTTACAGTTGTGAGTTAAAAAATGGAGTATGAATAGAAACGAAAGGAACGCAAACGTTTGTAGAATATTAATACAGATTCGCTTTATACCATACCAATCGTACGTTTAAGTACAAAACCGTCTGAAAAACGTTTGCGAATAGTTCGTTTTGGCTTAAGTATCACAGAATGTCGACAATCGTTAGGGTAAGGATCGTGTTGTTGCAAAAATTGCTTCTGCAGGAGCTGTTGGTTAACAATGCACAGTTAAATTAAGATTAAATCACTCAGCAAACGTTTTCGAAAAGTTTTTGTTCTGAGTTTTTCGGTTTTGCTCCCTTTGTTTTCCTTTCTAGCTGAGTAAGAAAACAATTTCTAATGTTTTGTTTTGTTTGATTTCATACTCTGTTTAAAAGTGATGGTTATGGATTTTCAGTCCTTTGGATTCGATGAAATTCACGCATCTCAATTTTTTCTGAGTTTGGTTCGGCAGATATTTGGAGTACCTGGTAACTCCTTTTAAACCAATTCTTAGGAATGTTCTGCCTCTTCTTTGTTTATGACCGCCATATCAATTTTTTGACAACCTCAAGAAAGTCTTTTGACTGCAAGCATTTGTTTAAAAATGTCTTCCGTTAATTTTAGATTTTAGAATGCTGCCAAGTCGCAGCATTCGATGTCGATCGAAAACTTAGACTTAGGAATTTTCAAAATAATTTATTTTTCAAAATGTTTAATTAAATTTGATATCTAAACATATCAGTTTGTTTGTCAAAATATTTGATTTAAATGAAATTCTTTTACTTTACCTTTTATGTTACTCGTATATTATTTCTGTTATCCTAAAAGTATGCATCATTGATGTTTGTATATATGTTTTTTTCATATAAGCACTCAACATAATTTTTACTTCCACTTCGTCCAGAATTAAGCAATTTTGTACCTCTCAAAAGCAGTTGACATTATTTTCTTAAGTCTCTTTAGTTTCGATTTGTCTAGAACAGCGATGCCCCATATTGCCCCAAAAAAAACATTATAAACACTTGTTTTATCAATTGATGTAGTTTTTTAAACGGAATGAGATTGAAGTAGGAAAAAATCGGGAAACGACCTAGCTTGGGTTGTAGGCCTTATTGAGTACATGACAAACTGTGCAAAAAAGTTCAGAAATAAGTACAAGTTTAAGAGTTATACGCAAAAATATAAGCCCTGTGCATACAATTTATAAAAGCTTGATCCCTTGACTGTTTAAAATTTTAAAATTTTAAAATATCTCTGAAAATGTGAGAGGTACTAAAGTACTATGACCAACCCGAAAACAGTTTTTTGCAAATATCTTATGCAAATAAACAAATTGGAAATTGTACATGGAATACAGAGAGTATATAAGAAAAAACAAGTAAGAAAGTGCTATAGTCGGTCAAGCCTGACGATACGAAACCCTTCACCACTGAGGTCGAAGGTCTTATTTTGTATGATAATTTTGCCATCATACAAACATTTTCTCAAAACTTATATATTTAAGCTGTTTCCGCCATTTGGACTTATATGAGAGCTATGAAATGTGGCAAATTGATTACAGTTGCTACAAAAGTTATGTGTGCAAAAAATAAACTTGAAATTCTCATTATCTTTAGATTTACGGGCGTTTAAGTGATTTTTGTCTCATTTAGTGCGATTTTAAAGAAGAGTTTGTATGGGATGGTCAAATGTGGACCGATTTCAACGAAATTTGGTATAGTAATTTAAGTTTACATAAGCAGTATTTGTTTTAAATTTCATGAAAATATTTATATTTGTGGCCAATATATCAATTCCGGGAAGTGGGACCCAATGGACCGATTTTGACGAATTCTAAGCCTATTGGTATACAAAAAGGTGGGTATAAAACAAATATTTCTATGCGTTATAATATCCTTTCCACCTATGGTGGTGAAGAGTATAAAAATATGGTGTTTACTTTAAGAAGATTCAAAATAATTTATGTTTTCATTTAAATGCAATTTTTTGTAATTTTAATAAAATATAACTTTTTTAAGAATGGATTCATTAAAATTGACTTTAAAGTACAAAGTTTCAAGTTTAAAATAATGAAATTTTGTGTTAGAACTTTTATCTAACCTCCTCAAAGTATACACTTTTATTTTTATTAAAAATCTCACCCTCAACCTATGTTTATCGACTATAAGGAGTTCGTTCATTATTTTCTATCATACAAATTATGCGTTTTTAGTATTTTCAAGACATATTTTCATAATTTCATGGGAGTTTTAGTTTTAAACTTGGCCATAACTTTGTTTTATTTCTAATTTTTTTTTATTTGTTAATGTTAATAAATTTTGTACAGACAAACATTGATGTGTGTAGTTGAACATGTTTTATTATTATGATTTTTTTTTCCTTTTTGTTTAAATGATTATTTTACAGCCATAATAAACCAGCCTTTAAGAAAACTGCAATTTAGAAAAAATCTGGCAAAAAAACTGCATCATAAAATTAAGTTTTTCTTAAAGGAGTCGTAAAGGAGAGGTATACAAACAGCTATAACTATATATACTATATATAGATATATAACGTCAGCTGATTTTTAAAAAGTTTTTTTGTTTTAACAAATTAAACAAATTTTTAAATGTTGTTGAAGATTTGAACTCAAATTTAATTCTTGAGTAGAGAAAAAAAATGAAAATTTTTACTGCCTTTGACATTTCCACTGACGCTATAACTCCATAAGTAATGCCATGAGTCTTTCGTTCCTTGCACAACAAAATACACATACACAAAACAAACAAATAATAACAGCCTGGCAACGTCGAAACTTTAATTGCATAATTATGTGCAGTTTGCAATTTATCATTTCACATTATTATTTATGGGTTTTTATGTTTATCCTGTCGATGTCGATACAAACGTATTTCTTTTTCCTTCTTATTCATCTTTCGTTCGTTCATTCGTTCGTCGTTGTTATTTTGTTCCTCAACATTTTTTACTGTCTCTGGTGGTTGTTTTTAATGTTTTTAGTTGTATGTAATATTTTTTTATTTTTATTATTTCTTTTAAATGTAATATTGGTTTGTAAGACTTTTTTACTATTTTTTCGACGAAAATTTTAATTAACCCTTTGGGAAATTAAGGTGGTCCTTGAAGGAAAATTTATTTATTTTGTACATTAAGCTTTAAAAATTATTTAAAATTACTTTGTCTAAGAAATAAATTTCTTTGAACATTTTTTTTTATTAATTTTCAGTTTTCCAAATTTCAAGGGTTAATATTTTTTTTTAAATAAATAATATGGGAATAATGCACCCTATTGTATAAATTTTAGCTTTAAAAAAAGCTCAACTTTTTTCCATAAATTAAATTTATTTTTAGGAAAAAGCTAAAATATTTCTTGTCTGTGATCATATATCAATGCAAGGAATGAAGGCTATTAAGAAAATTTAAAGGCAAAAAATTGTATTATGAAATTTTAATAAATCAAATTATTCACGTTTTTTGTCTTAAAGAAAATGAAATATGTATTTAAAAATAAATTGAATTCTTCTTTAAGGAATTTTAAAATGAGGTGAAATAAATAAGTAAAAGCCAGCAAAAATATATGGAAACCAAATATTCTCTTTTCTACTAGAAGTTTGCCCGTTAGATCTATTAAAATTTTTATATACATAATTTTAAAGCGTTTTTAGTTTTCAAGGAAGATCCAAAAGCTTAACTTAAAATCAAAAGATTTATATACAATCTCCTAGAAGTATGCAATGTGAATTTTATTAATTTTTATTGAATTTCGAAATTACGAGTATGGTCAAGTTCTGGGGCTAATTTAGCTTTTGATATATGTGACCTTCTCCGAGAAAAGGGACCTAATGTGTCAAAAAAAAAGGTTTGAACTTAACAGTAGATTTTGGTACCTAAAAGGGGTGTAGAATAAGATGAAATTAGTTAGATTTCTGATAAAAATTTATTTACCCCATAAAAACGCTTAAAAGGAGCTTGTGAAAATCGACAAAAAACATAAAATGTTTACTTTTTATTTTTCTCAAAACTTCATTTTCACATACTAGGCCCCTTTTATCGGAGAAGGTCACATATATTTATATATGTATACCAAGAATTTATTTTGAACTAATTTTATCCTCCTTAAAGCCTACATACATATTATATCTGACAAGGGTCTGTTTTCGAACATCACACAGTGGGTTGAAAAAACAAAATTAGGGAAACTATTTAGGAATTTTTAAACGACAATCTCGATTATCATGACTATTGAGGAGGAGTATTTGAGCTTAATTAAAGAATTTGTAGTCTCTAGACTCATCAGGAGGGGAGCTTAAGTTTTTACAAAATTAAAAACTATCCAGAAGTCACATTTTTGAGCCGATATAAAAGATTTATATATATACGAAATATCTCCTATAGTTTATAAGATATTCAACTTTAAAAAAATGTCAACTTTTTGACGAGAATTTTGCTAACATCGGATCAAAATTTCACCGATTTTTCCGAAATTTGTCATAAGTCGTAGTTTTCAAAAACTCCAACCTCCTTAAAGTATGCAAAATTTCTATATAAATTCATGGATTTTTGTGATCTATTTATTTGAACCTCCTAAAAGTCTACTAATAAATTTATATTTAATACCTAACAACATTAAACCTGAGGAAAAATCAGGGGCCAATTTATCGCATTCGATATCGATCGAAATCTTAGATATTTTCAAACTATTTGTATAGCATACTTTAAGTATAATCAAAATTATTTTAAAGATGCACAGTTTACTATATTTTTTTGAAGTTATTTGCCAAAAGATGAGCAGTAGTAAAAGAGTTTTAATTGAACTATATGTTTTTAAAAACGAATCAAAATGGATACCAAATTTCAATAAACTTTTTGCATCGAAGTAACTTTGAACATCCCTAAAGTATACTTCACAATATTTGCTTAAAAATCTGAGTTTTCGATCGATATCGAATGCGGTAATTTAGCCCCAGATTTAGATATTAATGCTTTATTTAAGAACATTTCATACACAATTTTTTTTTCAATTCAAGGGTAAATTTTAGTTGTTTTTAAAAGTAATACAAAGACTTTTGTAATCAGCGTCTTTTAATAAGCCTAAAATCTTTGAAAAAATTAAACTTCTTTATACTGTTTTCCTGCCACCTAGAAGTATTCAATACAATTTTATATTAAATCTTGTCAATTTTATTTGGAATTGACCTCTACTTTGTCGAATTGAAATAATCGATGCAAGCAATTTACGAGATATTTTTACAATGCATGCTTTTAGGAGGTTTCCAATAGTTTTAATTTATTTTTTAATTTTTAAAAGTACGTGTTTATTTTCTTGTTTTTTTAAGCCATTTAAACTTCAATCTATTTCATTCCTGCTTTGACAAAATAAAAGTCAAAACATAAGTTTTGTTTCCGCTAGAAAAAACAATAACTGTTATTCCACCCGAAAAAATAAGTTCTTCTTCTCAAAATAATAAAAGTGAACAAATTTTATTTCGGATAGAAAAAATGAAAGTAAAAAATAACTGTTATTTTTGCTAGAAAAAAAAAATAAAATAAAAAAGCAATTACTTTTTTTTCTAAAAAATAAAAACCAGAAATTTTTATAAAATGCTTTTAAATTTTATAAAAATTTCTTCCAAGACAATCAAAATGGTATACTTGATTTTTTATCTTCGACATTTCCTAGTGGTTGACTTTTTAATCAAAAATTCAAAAATAACAGTTATTTTCGGTCCCTGATAAAAACTTATAGTTTGTTGTAGAACAAGAGCGAGCTCTAGTACAATTGAGGCAGATTATTCCAAAGTGTTTCAATCCCAAATGATATTTATTAGGCTCAAAACCAAACCAATTTTAGAACTCCAAGAAAATCTAGGTAGAAAAAATTAAAGTCAAAACTAACTGTCATTTTTGCTCGAAAAAAATAACAGTTTTTTTCCAAAAAATAAAAATCAGGGTTTTAAAAAGCTGAAACAGTTTATTCCAAAGTATTTGGAGTCCAAATGATATATTTTCGCCTCAAAACCCAACCAATTTTAGACGAACTTCAAGAAACTCTGGGAAGAAAAATAAAAGTTAAAAATAACTATTATTTTTGCTCAAAAAAATAAAAATCCAAAAACATTATTTTTTTTCAAAAAATAAAAATCAGGTTTTTAAAAAGCATTACATTTTATAAAAATTTTGTCCAATAAAATCATAATGGTATACTTTTTTTTCTCTGACATTTCTTTGCGGTTGCCTTTTTTAATCAAAAATTCAAAAATAACATTTATTTTCGGTCCCTGATAAAGACTATTATTTGTTGAAAAAAAAGAGCTTGCATTTTAGTGATAGTACGACTGAGACAGGTTATTCCAAAGTACTTGGAGCCCAAATGATATATTTCGGACTCAAAACCCAAACAATTTTAGAAGAACTTCAAGAAACATGTCCTTAAAAAACGACCATTATTTATGAATATAAAACTTTTTTTGAAAGTCATGTTGCATATTTTTAGGTAGTTTCGAGCTCAAACCACAAAAAAAAATTTTAGACGAACTTCAATAAACTTGTTCTCAAAAAAAGACCTTCATTTATGGATATAAAAGTTCTTTCGGGAAGATTATTACCATAAAGTTAAATAAGTAAAAAGTAAGCCATTCTTTTTCCTTTCCAAGTTGCATATATATGATAAGTTCTAGTAAAAATTTTAATTGTTTTAAGCATCCTAAAAGCATGCCAACCTATTTTCTTAAAATTCTATATATGCTAAGGCTGAAAAATGCTTTAAAAATCTTTAATTTTAACACTTACGTAAGATATGTTCAATAAAATTTTATTGCATTTTCTTCCATTAAATTTTCCAATAAATTTAAATTATAAATATTTCAAAAAATAAATAACCAATTTGAAATTATTATAATAAACGAGCCAACGTATCATTATTATTATTATTCTACATATTTTGTAACATTTTCCTTCTTGACTGGATATTCTTTATTTTTATTTATAATTTGTTTTTGTACTTCTAATTTGCATGAATAAACTATAAAATGAAAAATAAAAACGTATAAATATAAATAATGTTAACGTGTAGCCATTAAAGAAAAAATACAGGAGAAGGAAGAAAAATAAAAAATAATAATATTGTAATAAAGAAAATTGCAAGAATGAAAAACAGCGTTTTCTTTTCAAAAAAAAAAAAAAAAACAACAAAAAACAAACACAACGATAGCAAAAACAACAAGCTAAATAAATATTGTACTAAAAGAAGGAAAAAAGAAACTATGATGTGAAAAATTCTACCCAAAAAAAAAAAAAAATATATGAAGAAAATTGATTGCGCGCACACGCTGTAAGGGAACATAAATACGGCCAAAAAGTGGTAGAAAGGAAAGGCAGAAGTTAAAGAATAAGATGAGAGGTAAGCAAAGAAGGAGGTTGACAATAAGCTAGAAGCAGCAAGCACCATTAGTGGTACCAAAAATACAAAAACAAAATGTACAACAAAACTCCAATAACCCAAGAGTGGGCAAAGGAGGGGGTACAACTACCACTACTGGGGAAATAACAAGAATTATTAATTTGAAAGAATTAAAACTTGAAAATTTAGTTTTGTTTTGAAAATAATGAAAAATATGTTAATAAGGCTGGCCTAGGGCAAAATACTATTTTATAAAGAATTAATGATAACTGTTGCATACTTTTGAGGTATTTTAAAAAATATGCTGTTTTGTAGAATTGTTGTTCTAAAATATTAGTAAATGTTATCCAGAGATCGTTTGAAGATTGAAATATTTTTAAAAAAGAATCTGCAGCATACTTTTAGGACATTTTATATTTGTTTGTTAAATCTGTGGCTTGGTGCTAAAAGGGATGTTTTGAGTTAGGCATTGCATTAAGTTCCTCTTTTTACTCTCTTTTATTTTGTTCCAACAGCCAATCTTTAGCCAATCCCAGAACAGCTTCAATAGAAATTTAAAGGTTAATGTCACTCTAAACTCATCTAGAATTGCTAGTGCTAAGAGGGCCAATGTCGAAATTGGCCCTTTTATCAGTAACAATTTTATTTTTTTATTTTTAAATAAAATCTAAATGCTAAAAGGGCTAATGTCAACAATTTATTTCTTATTTTTTAAGCAATTTTATGCCATATGTTATTTGATATATGTGTCATAAATTATTAGATATATACATACATCCTCTAAATTCACTAATATTTGTAGTATCGTAACAAACAGTTGCTAAATTATATTTTTTTGTCAGTATTTTCTTGTAAATGGGCCAATGTCGCTGAAAAAAATATCAAATGTAAAATTTAGTTAGTGCTCAAAGGATCAATGTCATATTGTTTTTCTTAATTTGAATTTTTTTTAAAGAATTGATTTTGCCATGCCCTCTATAGGAGCATTATATATGCCTAACCCAAATTTTATTAGCTAAACTTGGAAATTAGCTGAGTTGTAAGGGAAGCAAAATCTTATTAAAATTTAATTTCTAATTTTCTCAAAACTAGTTTTTTGACATTGGCCCTTTTAGCACCAAGCCACAGAAATATAGATGTAATAGAGTCTCATAGAAATTAGGAGTTTTAGTAATAAAAATTCTATTTCGACTTCAGATTTTATTTAAATGTTTAAAACACAATTGCGTGGCTTTATGTTTTGAGATTTGAGAAATATCTTTTTAAATATTCTTTAAAAGAAATTAATTTTTCTTCTGGTTTTTCTAAAAATATTGAATATAAAAAAATGTTGCCTACTTATTGGCGCCACGGAAAAATCAAATGTTTAATGTTTAAATTTTAAAGTAATTTCCGTTCTTTGTTACTATTTTTAACAGGTTTTTCTAAAAATATTAAATATAAAAAATTGTTGCCTACTTTTTTAAGGTTTAAATTTTAAAGTAATTTCCGTTCTTTATTACAGTTTTAAACAAAAATGTTTAAAATATTTAAAATTTGCTTTTGCTTATGGTTCCTAAAGACCAACTTTGAAATTCAAGAATTCACTTATTTAACCAACTGCTTTTGAATATTTTGAAAAATAAAAGAAATTTGTTGGAAAATAAAATAAATTGCACAATAAAGAAAAATCAATGTTGTTCTAGAAGAGATACACTCGTTCGTTTATAACAACCGAATATATTCATACATATCTACAAATTTTAACTACTATATGGGAGGAAGGAAGACTAAAATAAGGCTGGTTTTGGTTTGGTTATTTGCCCGGAATATACAATAGCGTTGCAGCAGTTAGCCGGGAGGTTCAATATGTGTAGAAAAAAATTATTTTATTCTATATCTACAATATTTGCAGAAGCTTTAACTTTAAATTGTACTAGACTAAATAGAAAAAAATAAACGAGAAATAATAATAAAAGCTAAAGCAACACCAACAATACGATCGAAATAATAGGAATAGGATAGTAGCTAGAGAAAAAAATAGAACTAGTAAAATGTTAAAGAATAGAATATGTACAACAAAATAACCAGTAGACATTAAAGTTGAAAAAGAAGTTGAGGAAGTGGCAGTAATAACAGCAACCAACAACAGCAGCAGTAGCTGCAAAATAAGAGCTTTTACTGCCAACAGAAAATGTGTAGAAAAGTAGAAGAAATTGTAGTAGCAACAGCGTCAGCAGTTAAATTAGAATTTTATGCAAATAACACAACAATATTTATATCATCAAGTATATGACAGCCCAACTAAGATACTTAAATACAAGAATATACAAACTTAAATTTGTGCTTAAAAGCAGTAACTAACTAAGTCACAAAATGGGCTTAATTAAGGTATTCTATAAGATAGAAGACGGATTTTAAACAAAATATTTTTAGAGACCTTCTACTTTAGTTTAAATATCTATTAAACATGTATAATTAAATAAAACTATAAACTTGATTTAAATGCCTTAAAGTATGCAAAGCGTTTGTGACAAAAAATCGTTTATAAAAAATTCGTTTCTTAAGCTGTAGTTTATTCTCGGGCCCTGTTAATTAACTCGAATCAGATTTAGAAAAAATTAGAAAAAACTGTTGCATACCTTAAGGAGCTTTTTCATGGTACATATTAGAAACAATGTACATTTTATGTGAAGATAAAGTCAGGATATTTAGGTATATAACTCAACGATTTTTTAACTCAACTTAAGCGGTTTTTGCTTAAAAGCACTGATATACATAAGTATTTGCACGTTTTTATGTTTAACACACACAAATACATGTGTACTCTTAATATGTATTATAACAATTTCAACACATAGATAGACTAATTTACATATTTACAAAAATACATATTTTATATTTATTTAATATATAATTTATACAAAATTCTATACTATTTTAATTTTACTTTATTTATACTTTTTAATATTTCCTCTTTTGTTGTCCTACCTTTTGGTTAAACTTATAAATGTTAAGCCACTTATTTCACTGATACACATATACATGCATATGTCTTTGTAAATAGACATACATATGTATTTTATTTTTATACATATGCTGACATTATAAACCTCCATATGGAAAAGTTTGCCGAAGAGACGACGACAGACGTTATTTTTTTTTATGATTGTTAAATGGAAAATTTTGTTTGGCAAGCAATTAATTTTGATGGACTTGAGAGATATTTCATTATTATTATTATTATGAATGACGTCAATTTAATTTAAAATGAAATAAAATGCAGCCATAAATACTCGAATGATTTTTATTATTCTTCTTTTTTTTATTTACAATTTTTCCTTTTTTTTTTGCTCGAACAGACTATGACAAGGATTTATTCTTTCAAGGATGTTTAAGAAAAAAGTGATTTTGAAAATCATTGAAAGCTTTCTTAATGACTGTAATATGAACATCTTGAAAGCACATTTTAAAAGTTAGAAAAAATTTCATAATTTTTGAATGTTGCTAGATAATATACTGTTGCACTAATAAAAAAACTCGGGAAACGACCTAGCTTGGGTTGTAGGCCTTACTGAGAACATGACAAAGTAAGCAAACAAATTTCACAAATACGTCCAAGTTTAAGAGTTATACGCAAAAAACCAATTTTAACGACATTCGTTTTGCAATCAAAAAATTTTAATTTGGAAAAAGTTATATAACTTGTGTTAGATATCAAAAAGTAATGTCTCGTTTTTTACTATTTAGAACTAGCTTTGAAAAACTGTATAAACAAACAAGGTTTTTATAGAAAAAAGTTGCTTTTGAATTTTAAACATTACGAAAAAATTAAAATAGGGGAAATTTTTATAAAAACTTACATATTTTCTTAAAATATAAGCCCTATGCATGCAGCTTGTAAAAGATTGATCCCTTGACTTTCCAAAACTGTTTAAAATTTTAAAATCGCTCTGCAAATGTGAGAGTTAGAGGTACCAAGGTACTACTACCTACCCGAAAACAGTTTTTTGCAAATATCTCGAAATTTTGCACGTGTTTCGAAAACTTTGGAAATGGTTTTTGTATGTCCTCACTTAGGTCTATAACTCCCACTAGGTCGCTTTCCAAGCTTTTACGAAACTTGCTCATTTGTAACACAGTATAATCACGGTTTAAATGGAAATTAACACAATTACTTTACTGTATACTTTTAGGAGGTATTTATAAACGCTGAATTTTAGCTGCGTTTTTTTTGCTAATTTAAAACAAAATTTTAGTTAATCAACGTGATTAAACCAATTAAACTATACATTTTGTATGAGACATTCTAAAAGTATACTACACAATTACGAAATTTTTTGATTCGAGACTCTTATTTTACGATCGCCTCATGTTCTACTTTTTTCCTTGTATTTTTTGTTATGTTGTTGACACTATAATTAATATTTGAGACAAGAATAATGAAAATAGAAGATATGATTTTTGAGATATCCTTGAGACAAGTACATAATTGTCCTTGACCTTTAATATATGATTTAATTATTTTATTAAAACAACAAAAAACTACAGGGCATATATAGCAGAGTCATATGAGTCTTGATTCATAAAATTCGGGAAACTGTATCGAATGCAATAAGATTTCTAAAAGCCAACATTGAACAGCTATAAAATCTGAAGCAAAAAAAAATTAAAAAGTATACTAAACAAATTTTATCGAAATTTTCGTAGCTTTTAATCTTTGCATTTTAAATCTCTGACTTTGTGTCTGTAGTCACATGATATATTTGAAAAGGTGAAATTGAAGTACTTGAATTTGAATATAAGAGCTTTTATTGTATGATTAAGAGCTTGAAAAATCATTTTTTTATATAAAAAATAAAATCATGTGGCTGTTAATGAAATAATGGTTTATGACAATATTAAGGAATACGTATAATATTAAGGAATACGTAATAATACATAATTTTAAGAAAAAGATTTCAAGCTTTTCGATACACGAAAATAAAATTTTAGAATAGCAAAATCCCTCCTGAAAGTATACTATACATTGTTTGTAAATTCTTGTAAATTTCAATTCGAAAGCAAGAAGTCAACTTAAAAATCGGGTGCAAAATGCGGTCTTCCTTTTAAAATCTTGTAATAGTTACAATTAAAATCAAGTTACATACTTTAAGGCGGGTTAGGAAGTGTTTATTGCCCTACGTCAGTTGTGTTAAATGTTTAATATCAAATTAAATTAATTGTTTAAATCAGACGATTTTCTCGAATAAATTTAATTTCTACTACATATTAAAAAATAAACATGCAAATAATAGAAATATGAATCAATGAAACTCCCTAAAAGTATGCAACGCGATTATTAAAAAGAAAATTTCTCAGATTTTGAATGCTGTACTTCATTATCTGGAGGAATATTCTAAAACATGCAAATCAAGTTGGATTAATAGAAATTTTTGCAACCCCCCTTAAAGTATGCTACATCCCTTTGAAACTTGAGTTTCCCAAAATACTTTCATTAATTATTTCTCTATTTTAGAAGTTAAGTTTTAAGAAATATGAACTTCTATTTAATACCTTTTAATATCATACATCCTTTAAACATATTTCGTTCTTAAAAATCCATAAATCAAATTTGATATGTTTTTTTTTTATTTTTTTCTACAAATTTCTAAATAATGTTATCATTGTTAAAAAATATTAGCATGTTTCAAACTGAATACCATATCCTCCGGTATATTAGCGAAAAAATTCAAATATTTTGCATATCTCTTTCGATTTCAAATACAATAAAATACCTCGTGCTTAAAACTTTTGCCTTATCTCCCAATAAAATCATCATCAACAACAATTTGACATAGTTTGGGAAATCACAAAATATTTACCTTAACACAGACACCAATTCAAATGCGAGAAAGCAACAAAAAAAACAGGAGATTTCATTTCAAATATTTGCGAATGTTAAATGCAATTTTTCTGTCTTAGGAATTTATAGTTTTGTTATTTGTTGATAAATTTATTTGTTTGAGATTTTTTCTTCGCTGATTTTTGTTAATTTAAGTTGTTTTTTAGATTTTCACATGTTTTGTTTGGTTGGCCATTTTTTCTTATTTTCTTAGTACAACTTTTTTCTTAGCATATAACTATATTTTGTTGTATTAGAGTTGTATGTACATTGCACATACAACATCATTTTTGTATGTTCAATACTTTTTTCCACAATGTCCCAACATGTTAAAATGTGTTTTTGTTTTTGTCTTATTTTTAAAAGATCTGTCTTTATATTGAAAGATTTAAAAGGAAATTAAGGTAGACCATCTTTGTTTCAAAAAGGAAATCTTATTATTAAATTCAAAATTTTATTGACAAAAAGGATTTTTTTAGGAGGCTCAAAAAAATTATCTTTTTTTCTGCATTGATAAAATAGTGCGTTACTGATTTTGAACGTGCATTTATCAAAATACTCAATAGATGGCGCTGTTATTGAGATGTGCAAGCAATAATATTTTCACCGTCATCTCCAATACTTTCACTATTATATTTGGGACAAGAATACTAAAAGTGGAAAATATGCTTTTTGAGATATCCTTGAGTCAAGTACATAATTGGCATCCCTTGTCCTCTAATAAATGATTAAATAAATTTATAAAACAATATAAAACTATAGCGCATATATAGTATTGATTCGAAATTCATAAAATCCAGGCAACTATATCGAATATTATAGGAATATAAGATGGGTATCATTTGAAAAAAAAAAAAAAAAACTTTTAAAAAGTAAACTTTGAACCGCCATGAAATCAAAAAGAATTTAATATTTTTGAAGAACTTTAAAAATTGTATAAGCTTGAAGAGTGCATTCTTAAAATTTTATTGGAATAATAATTTCCTCGTGACCTTAATCGCCGCACTCAATATTGAGCCAAACTTCTAAGTAAATATTCTGATATGAAGTGATCTCTAAGCTGATGTCAGAGCTGATGGATAAACTTTCTCAAATTTATATTTTTTTTTTTTTACTCTAAAAATTAGCAATTTATAAAATGTCTGCATTTCCTAAAAAATTTAATTAAAAAAAAGTCTATCAATTCCGAATATTTTATGTCCTATATCACAGGATCGTTTGTTAACAAGTTGTCAAATTGTCTTGCAAAACTAATTACACGGTGTCACAAATGGGCAACTTTTGTAAAAACTTGGAAAGCGACCTAAAGGAAGTTATAGGCCTAGGTGAGGACATACAGAAACTATTTTCAAAGATTTCGAAACACGTGTAAAATTTCGAGATATTCGCAGAAAAACTGTTTTCGAATAGGTCGTAATACTTAAGTAACTCCAACCCTCATATATGCAGAGCGATTTTAAAATTTTAAACAGTTTTGGAAAGTCAGGGGATCAAGCTTTTACAAGCTGTATGCATAGAGCTTATATTCTAAGAAATAAGGGTAAGTTCTTATCAAAAGTTTCGCTTTTTTTAAATTGTTTAATCTTTAAAATTCAAAAGCAATTTTTTCAACTTTTTTCTATAAAAACCTATTTTGTTTTATATAGTCTTTCATAGCTAGTTTTGTATTGATATCGGTTTACATATACAAAAGTTATATAACTTTTTTCAAAATTAAAATTTTTCTATTTTCAAACTTTTTATAATGAATTTCTGGTAAAAATGTTTACATGCCGTATTACCGAGTTAGTACGTAGTACATGGCCTAGTAGGCTTATGAAAAGCTTAATAACTAAAACTAATCTAAATTCTCTTGTTATAGTGATATAAACTTGTATAAGCTTTCATATAAGAATAACCAATTAAAAGCTACTAAAGTCAAAAAAGTGAACAAATTTTGTTTTTTTTAGGTATTCTTAGCAAAAAAAAAAAAATACTTTTGATTTACAAATGTATCAAAAATGATATGCTATTTTAAAGCGCAATCTGTTTTCTTTTATTTGCCGTTAAAAAAAATCGGATGCAAACTTGCTAAGCTATGGGTCGATAAGTTGACTAACCTCGTTAAATCGGCTTTTTGCGTATAACTCTTAAACTTGTACGTATTTCTGATTTTTTTTTGCACGATTTGTCATGTACTCAATAAGGCCTACAACCCAAGCTAAATCGTTTCAAGAGGTTTTTTTGTGTATCAGAGTGTTATTTGTATTTAGTCATTTCCGGCTGTAGGTTTCAAATTGAAGCTTGGGTTAAAACTGATTCTGAAGAAAGGAAGATGAAACAGAATGTTTGTGTTCACTTTTGCTCAGTCGATAATCTGAGCTTTTACCTTTGATTTACAAACATAATTCGTAATGATTATGTTTGTAAAATAGGTAATAATGCGATCTATCTAAAATTAGGGAAGCAATTTTAACAAATCATCGAAACGAGTCGAAGAATTGGTTTGGTTTTGATCAATAAATTGTCTTTTACATTCATAAATTAAATGTAATTGATAGGAATTAAATGAGAATAATTTTTCTTTTTGAAGAAATTTGACGTAGAAAATAAGAAGCAATAATTCCAATATTTCACAAACTTTAAGCTCACATAATTTGTTTAGTCCCGTCAGAGATTGAATGGCTCCAACTCTGGGGTTAAAACCATAAATCAAGTCCTTAACTAATAAATATAATAAAAAAGTAGAATCAACTAAAAGTATGCTACAGGGATTCCAAGTAATTTGCATTGCAATAATTTGTATTACAACTAAATTCGTGCATTCGAACCCATATAAATAGAATTTGTTGAAAGTATGTGTTGCATACTTTTAGGAAGTGTCAAGTAAAGAGAATTTTTTATTGTTTTTGTAGTAAAAGAAACTGAAAAATTTGCAGTACGAAATATTTCAACGGATCTGGTCACCTTATTAATGGTGAATGTTTGTTTAAAATATTTTTTCTGTTTTATTTTTTTACGTTTCACTTTATTTTAGTTATTTTCCTGCGCTTAATACTTATGTCTTTGAATGTATGGGTTTATAAGAAGTATCTGTGGGACTAAATTTTGTTCCTTTTAAACTAAGATCACTTTTCTGGTTGTAGTTGTTTTCAAGCAAAAATTCTTTTATTATTTTTGTTGTTGTTGTTCTTTTGGGATTCAATATTCGTGTTGAATTTTTTTCCTTTTCGTTAAACAAAAAAATTGTTTTATACATTTTTTTAAGTCTTTTCGTTTGGTTTATTTTAGTAAAGACACAACAAACTGGCAGACAAACAAATGTATTGGAGGTTGTAGATATTTGTATATATTTTTGCTCTAAACTTAAAACTCTAAGCGGCAGCAACAGCGGAAAAAAAAGATGATTGTGTTGGAGTTGGAAGGAATACCAAAAAACAAACAAAAAAAAAAAGAAGAGAAATATTGTAGTTTAGCAGAACAAAAAGACGGACATAATATAAAGACTTGTTTAGACCACATTTTTGCATTTTACTTGTTGATTTTGTTTTAAAAAAGATGATTTTTTTTTGGATTTTTATTTTGTTAAAGTTTTTTGTGATTGTTACCGATGTTCTGTTTTTTCTTTGTGTTTTGATGCTTAAAATATTTTTTCCCATTTTGTTGCTTTTTGTTTGTTTGTTATTTTATAATTTTATCAAGAAATTGCTTTTTTTCCAAGGTGTTTATGTAGATGTTTGCTTAAGGTTTTTTTTCTTCATTCGTTCGTTTTCTTTCATTTTAACGTCAACATAGATTTTTAATTAAGTTGGGTATGCGGCAATGTTGTCTGCAACATCACACACTGCTGCAACCAAAGCCGAGGCAACAGCAACAACTTTTTTTTCTTAAGTTAAGATATATTGACATGTTTGCACGACTTGTATATCTATGCCACAATTAAAATTGCATTTTTGCTGTTGCTGACGTTTTTTGTCGTTTTAACTAATAAAATAAAAAAAAATCGTTGTGCCACTTTTCTTTTAATAATTATACACTATAAAATTTAATATTTATAAAAAAACATTAAATAATGAAATTAAAACAGTAAAATGAAAACTAAACAATATTTGTTGCTTAAACAGAAAAAAAAACTATCCATGAGTTACAACACCATCTCTCAAGATAAATGAAATGAAAAGAAAGACATCTTTGTTAGAAAAACTCCTTTAACATCTTTATGTTTAAGACATTTTTAAAATTCAAACTAATATTCATCCTATAAATTTAATTAATTTTATGTTCGAAAATTGCCATTTTCATTTAGAAACAAAAAAAAGAAATATATGTAAATAGATAGGATACTGTAGCATCCAGAGTCATAAGATTTTATTTCATGCTCCATCCAGCCTCCCCTAAATATATACTGTCGACATATGAATCACATACAAACAGACATTGGGTACCATCATCGGCTTCATCTTCATCCATGCAACGAACCAGCTCAGCCAACAACCAGCAATTTAACCTTCTTTCTTACTTGCCATCATTCTACATAGCTTTTCTTTTTCTCTAATAAAATTTCCTAGGTCTCCTACAAAAACAAAAAAAAAATATCAATATACGAAATATTTACCTACTACTTACCGACTCCTCTTCTTTGGTCTTCACCCACCCGGTTTTTATACAATTATTTTATTTTATGTAACATTAGTTTGCTTTTATCAGAAAACCCAGCAAATATTACAAGTTGGGAAGAGTTATTGACAGCTTTTGTGTAAAAAAAAGTTAAAGAAAAGTTTATATTTGTAAATAAGTTTTAATTTCTAAATATTTTTGTGAATTTCAATTCCTATAGCATAGTTTTCGGCATCTACAAATAAAGTATTTTCTGCAAGTTTCAATTTTTACTGAAAAGTCATTGTTGGAACAACAAGTAAAAATGGATTATATTCGGGCAGTAAGACCCATCTCCACTGAGTTCTAATATAAACCGATTGCACTCTGATACATTAAAAAACTCGGGAAACCATCTAGCTCGGGTTGTAGGTCTTATTGTGAACATGATTGAGCTTTAGAATGGCATATCATTTTTGATATATTTATAAATTAAAAGTATTTTTTTTTAATTTATAAAAAAAAAATAAAATTTGTAAACTTTTTTGACTTTAGCAGCTTTTTATTGCTTATTCTTAGATGAAAGCTCATAAAGGTTTATATCAATGTAACAAAATAATTTAGTTCATAATAAAACGTGGTTTAAATCATTAAATCGGACGAAACATCTAAAAGTTATTAAGCTTTTTATCAACCCATTAGGCCATGTCTGAACTGTTTTCAAAAAAAATTCATTATAAGTATTTTGTTGTCAATCGAAAAATTGTAACTTTGAAAAAAGTTATATAACTTTTGTAAATGTAAAGCATTATCAATAAGAAATGTCCCATTTTTTCCTATATAGAACTAGCTCCAAAGGACTATATAAAACAAAATAGGTTTTGATATCAAAATTTTTAGATAACTGCTTTTGAATTTTAAATATTACGAAAAAAATTAAATAAAAAACTTTTGATAAAAACTTACCTAATTTCTTTTTTAAATATTACGAAAAAAATTAAATAAAAAACTTTTGATAAAAACTTACCTAATTTCTTGGAATATAGCCCCTATGTATACAGCTTGTAAAAGCTGTAATCCCTTGACTTTTCAAAAGTGTTTACAATTTTAAAACCGCTCTGCAAATGTGTGAGTTGAAAGTACCAAACTACTACGACCCACCCGAAAACAGTTTTTTGCGAATATCTCAACATTTTGCATGTATTTCGAAATCTTTGAAAATGGTTTTTGTATGTCCTCACCTAGGCCTATAACCCCCACTAGAGTTATAGGACTAGGCACTGTGTAATTTTCAATATCTATAGCATACTTTTCGGCATCTACAAAAAAATATTTTCTGCAAATTTCGATTTCTACAGAAAAGACATTGAAAATAAAGTAAAAATGGATGATTTTCGGACAAGCATAACCCATCTTCAGTGAGGCCTAATTTAAGTCGATTGTCAATAAAATTAAGATGTTTCTAAATTTTTTTTATAGTATCAACATTTTCTAGTTTTAAATCATTTCTGGAGTTGGATCTTCTTTAAGAGATATAGTCAAATTTGGATCGATTTTGTACATCGCTTTAAGAAACTTTCATCTTAAAACATAAATTATTTGGGATCTTTTCAAGAGCCTTAGAAAATCAAAGTAAAATTTTCTCTCGAATCAAAATCCTCGGTCAATTTTTGTTGTAAACCAAAAGTAATCGAAAACTTTAGGGGTTGTTCACTGGGTTATTTCTGTTCAAGTGTTTTTCAGTTATTGTAGAAATTGCTTTTATCGTTGTATTTTGTAGTTTAGTTTTAAAGGCACAAGGTGTAATTGTATTTTTAATGAAATTTGAAAAATTACTTGTTGTTTTTTTGTTATTTTTGAAATTCTGTGATGTTCAGGCTTTTTATCATGATATCAAACTCAATTCCTCCCCTTGATGTCCCACCCACTCTTTCGATGTTTATTTAATATTGAAAGCTTTTACTTTTTTTCTGTGTTTTGATGTTTTTGTTAGTTATTTTTCTATATTGAAAGTAATTTTAGAATATTTTAATGAAAATTTTAGTTTAGGATTTTCTTTTTAATAAAATTCAATGAATTTTGAACATTGTTGGAATTTTTTTGTAACATTTTAATACCGGCATACGCAGGCATTCACACACACACACACAAATAATCAAATAGTTTTGTATACAAAGAAGAAAACTTAATTTGAATAAATTTGTAATTAAAATTTAAAATACATGAAATTAAAAAATTTAGCAATTAAATTAAATTTTTTTCTCTTTTTCATAAAAAAGAGGAGGTTTCCTTTTTTAGTCAGGATTGAATTTTAAAATGGGGGAAAAAATCATTAAAATTTTGTCTACCCACAAAAAAAAATGCAAATTAAAAATTTTTTGCAAAGTTTAAACTCAAAACACATTAACAAAGTTCAAATTAGGATTTTTTTTTAGTTTTAAAAAAGCAAAAAAAAATTGCTTAAAAACTGCATAAATATTGTATTTAAAATAAAATAATCATAAAAAAATATTAAAACCACGTTTTTTTAACATGGCAATATTTAATGAAGTTACGCCCCTTTTTAGAGTTTAAAGACTAAACAAGAAAAAAAATTGGTTTTAATGTCGTGATTTTGAGATTAGTTCTTTTTTTTTGTTTTGTTTTGTTGG
Source organism: Stomorhina lunata (assembly GCA_933228675.1). Taxonomy (NCBI): domain Eukaryota; kingdom Metazoa; phylum Arthropoda; class Insecta; order Diptera; family Rhiniidae; genus Stomorhina; species Stomorhina lunata. Next base: position 76,835,634 of record OW121742.1, on the reverse strand, counting down.
TTCCTCAGTTGTATCGAGGATTGTAAAATATTTCTTTTAGAAATATGAACAAGAGAGTTTAAATAATGAATTTTTCATTTCGTTTTTATTAAGATCGTGGCGGTTATTTAAAGAACCAATTTCAATTTTATTTAATTCTTTTGATTTTTTTTTTTTGTTAAACAATTTATTTTGTTTGCTCGCACCCATATTAAAGATTTCTTACAACTGCACACACACAAATCAGCTTACATGCATGTATTAATATATGGTATATAAGTTTGTATCTTTTGTATGTTTACCAACAATTTTTATTGAAATATACTCAACAAACAACAAACACAAGACAAAACAAAATTAAACATAAGAAGAGGGAAATAAAAGCGATTTTAATTAAATGATATGAAAATCAACAACAACAAGAAAATAATATAATGAAATAAAAAGAAAAAAAGCAAATATAATTAAATGTTTTTTTGCTGGTGGGCGTTTGTAGGCGAATTTACTATATTCTCAAATATTCAAACAAACTCTAACAAACAGACATATGTAAATATTCACATCCTTTACATGTGTTTTTATATGTATATGTGTGTGTGTATATTAAAATTTATGTGTATTGGTTTGTGTTTTGTATAAATGCCGCGCTTAAAAGCTTAAATTTGAACATGCTGCACTTAAAGAAGATGTAGTTGTTGTTACTGTTATTGGCTCTCGTTGGAGTCATTGCTAGTGGGTGCGGAAATATGAACAAGAGTTTAATTGTCTTCGGAGACGGTTAAGTCAAGGGTAAACCAAAATGTTTACATGAAATGCTTGTGTAATTATTTGTTAAACTTTTGAATAATGGGAGAGGCAGTAGAAAATTAAATGAAAATAATTAATAGTTTTTTTTTAAATGAAGTTATCGATTATTTAACATTGTTTAAAAAAATTGAAAACTTTTTAAAGAAAATATGGATAACCATAAATTTTCTACATAAAATTAAAAATTACGATGAATTCTATATAAAAAACTGGCTGTAACTTGTGCGCGTTGTTGTTTGGAGGCAAAATATTGCACAAATATCCAATTATTTTGAATCATTTTATTGATTTGTATGAATACTTTACGATTCAATTCATTTTGTTTAATTTTCAGTGACGCCATCTGGCGAGCATAAGTATCACCAACTTAGAAACCTTCGTAGACTTATGCGCAACAACTTTGCTAAAGATCATAGCATGATCAAATGTAAAGTTTAGGATTTTAAATATTTTGAGTAATTTTAAGTGGCGCCACCTGTTGGAAATTGGTCATACCAACTTAGATACCTATGTCGACAACTTTGCTAAAGATCATAAGATGATCATATTTATAGTTTAATATTTGCCTGCTTAGAGTTAATGCAATATATGGAAACAATATATTATACAATGTGTAAATATAAAAAATTTCCATAGATTTAATAAACTCTAAAAAAATACTAAATAATTTGTTACAAAAAATGTACAAATTTCAGAAATACGTCCAAGTTTGGTAGTTATATCGACATAACGACCCGTAGCTCAGCCTGTTTCCGATTTTATTTGTCTTAACAGTAAATAAAAGAAACATTTACCGCTTTAGAATGGCATAACATTTTTAATATATTAGTAAATCAAAAATATTTTTTTTGTTAAGAATATCTCAAAAAAAAAAAACAAAATTTGGTCACTTTTTTGACTTTAGTAGCTTTTTATTGCTTATTCTCATATGATAGCTTATAAAAGCTTATATTTATATAACAAAATAATTTAGTTCCTAATAAAACTTTTTAAATCATTCGAAAAACCTAAAAGTTATTAACCTTCATCTGCACGTTGTCTACTACGCAAAGGTAGACAACGTGATTTTTTTTAGGAGCAGATGATGGTAAAGCTCTTCATAAACCGACTAGTCTATGTACTACATACCAATACGATTATATGACATGTAAAAACTTACCTAATTTCTTAGAATATAAGCCCTATGCATACAGCTTCTAAAAGCTTAATCCCTTGACTTTCCAAATCTGCAAAACCGCTCTACAAATGTTAGAGTTGGAGGTACTAAAGTACTATGACCTTCCCGAAAACAGTTTTTTTTGCGAATATCTCAAAAATTTGCACGCGTTTCGAAATCTTTGAAAATTGTTTTTCTATGTCCTCACCAAAGCCTATAGCTACCACTAGATCTCCTTCCATGTTTTTACAAAAGTTGCTCATTTGTGACACAGTGTAATACTCTGCCATATGTTATTAGAAATAGTGCCGTCTTCTTTTGCTCTGCTGATAATCGACATTAACAAGATGTGCTTAATAATATGCAAAAGTTTTTGGATTAGCTTCACCACAAGCTAGAGGCCTTTTAGGGGAAGGTGGATCATTAGTCAATAGCAAACTTTTATTACTTAGAAGTAGACGACTCATTCTGTTCTTTTAATACCTCGTGTACATTTAAGAGGCTTTCTCTGCTTGGGAGCCTAAGTTGATTCTAAGAGCATTTTGCAGCTCATTTGACCTCTTTAATGGTCTAGAATTCTTAACTTTAAAGAACTAAGGTAGTTAGCCCTATAACTTACTTAACCTTAACTATTTAAATATAAAGTCATTACTAACTTGTCCCCATCAATGTCTATAATATTTACATAAAAATCCAAAATCAAAGTTAACAAAATTCTTTAGAAGAAATCGCTTCTCAAAAAAAAAAAAAAAAATATAGGTACAAATTTTAAGCAAAATACCTAAGATATAGAAAAGAACATTAAAGTGCATTGGACTCTTAAGTTTGGTCAAGTTTAAAGTCAATAACACTTTGGCAAGTAACTAAAGCCTAAAAACAACAACAACAACAGTTTATAGCCGTTGCAAACAAATTTACACTATTCGTTCAAGCGTACAACAATTTAGTATGAACAACAAACAACAGCAACAATAGCAAAATTCAAATAAACACCAACTAAAAGTAGTAATCAAATATAATTTCCTAAGAAATACTTAAGCTTTAGACTCGACTCAACTCAACTCGATTCAACACACAAACACTTGCCTTTTTGTGTTAGGAAATTTTGTTCTTAAGTTTTCGACAACAAAGTATGGGGCAAACAAACAAACAAACACATAGACATTCTGTATGAGCGCAGAAACTAGCAACATGCAGAATGAGCAGAACAAAAATGAAATTACAAAAATGGTCATTAAGTTGGGAAAAAATTAAAAAAAAGAGTTCTTAAGTGAAAACCCTTTACGGCAACTAAGTACTATATTGTAGCAGTCCTCAATGTTTAAAGAACTATGGAGGATATTTGCACTTACACTAAACACTTTCATGCAAAATCTAAACAGTTCTGTTTGAAAAACTAGAATTCAAAGAATCATATTCATCACTTTTAATATAAACGATGTCTTTATATAACAATTTATTTCTGAACGCCTAAATATATACTGTACTTTTTTAATAAATCGTATTTGACTTTAATATTGGAATTATTTGTAATTTTCTGTAACTGCTAGCTTTGTAAACACTACTGCTCAAAATTCTTACTTACATTAGACGAGTGTGAGTGTTTCCCTAATGATAATTACAATAATGGAAATGTTGTTTTTATATTTTGAGTAGTTTTTTCTCCATTTCGTTTTGAGCTGTCAGCATTTGTGCTTACAAATTTTCAAAAAGTCCAGCTGGTGTTGCAAAAAACAAAAAAAAACCTAAGAAATATTATTTTAAAAACCCTTCATCAAACTTTAAAATGTTTAAACAGTTCTGTTTTCTGACATTTTAAGAGCTAAGCTGTTGTTTTAGTTTTTATGTTCTAAATATTTTTCGTGACTTTTGAAGTTAATGATTAAAAATTAATATAGAAAACAGGTTGTTTTTTGGAATGTCTGCGAAAAATACCCAACAACCATGAACGAAAATCGAACTGAAATTTCCAAAAAAGTTAATTGTGTATATGGGGTTTTGTGTTAGTTTTAGTTTAGACAGATGGTTTTAAAGCATGTTTCTGACATATACAGCATGTTGAGGTCATTTTTTATTTTATGGAAAAAATATAAATGGTTATTAGCTTTGGAGCAGGTGGAAAAGCGATTATTTGGTCATCGATTGAAGTGCTGCATTCAAATTAAACCCTTAAGGTATGCAACACAATTTGATTTTTTATGAACCCCTAAGATATGCAGCATATAATTATGACGAATATATGCAATGCAATTTCATTAGCTGCAAACCCTTAAGATATGCAGCGTTTATCTAAAGAATTTATTTGAATTGCATTTTAATATATAAAAAAGGGTCGATATTTCTTTTAATGTCTGTTAATAGCAGATTTTGCATACGGTTTTTTCTCTTGGAAATCAGTAAATGACCCTCATTTAAATCATTCTGTTAGAACTAATAAAATACGTTGAGGGAAGGAGAATATAATAATCTTTCCTTGTTTATAGATAAAAGGAATGACTTCTATAGGAAGTTTAATAAATCTGTGGCAATATGGAAGAGTTAAGGATGAGTTAAGGTCAAAACTTAAATTTTCGACTTAAGCCACTCTTCCAAATTGCCACAGAAATATATATTTTTACAGTGCCGCTAAAAATTAGACTAAAAATTATGTTATCCAAGTGTATACTTTTAGAAGGTCTAAAGTAAATTATGTTTACTAGATGTAAACCCATTGAAGAAAAGGGGAGTTCCTATTTATATTTACTTTTAGATGATTCATAAAAAACATTATTGCTCTTTTGTTAACTATAAACATTTGTCAAAAGCCTCTCTAACAAATAGCTCTAGTTTATTCTAAATTACTTTTTCTTTCAAAAAAGAAATATTATTCTATATAGAAAATTTTTAACCCATAAAATATGGTCAAATCCAAAAAACCTTAAACCAAGGACAAAATTTGAAAACTGTCAAAATCGCGTATTTATGTTTATGGAAAAATTTTCCATATATTGATCCTTTAGAACCATGATAGGCAAATTAGCCCCTACGGGCCGAGCACCAATCGTCATTTTCACATACACGACACGAACCAAATAGAAAAAACAAACCAAAATACGAAAAATACTCATTTACATGATAATATTCAATTTGTAACAACAAAATACATGCAAAAGAGAATAAAAAAATATTTATTTTTTCTTAAATAGTCTCTTTATTTGTAAAGTCACCAATACATTGATATTTTCTGTGTTCTCTTTGTGCCTACCATGGCTTTAGAATATATAATGGATATAATTTTTGATTGCTCTCTTCGTAAATAGCAGGTCTTTATTTGCACCCATCTCGAATTTTTATACATTTTTTAAAATAAAAGGTTTTTTAAAAGTTAAAATAAATCGCAAAAACATACATTTAGGTATCAAGTTTTAGTAGGGGCTGAAAGTCTGCTTTATTTAATACCATTAGATGTAAAAGACACCATAAAAAGTAATTGGAGATGTTTAAATAACGTCATGTAAAAAAGGGCTCTCAGTGTGTAGCGTCCGTCACAGAAATAAAGTTTTTTTTTTTAATTTGACTAGTGCAATTTTTCTTTTTTCTTCAATTGAACTTGGTTCGTAAAGAGAACTTATAGTATGCTTAACATTAGGCTAAAAATATATAGATGTTTGTAAAATGCTATAACAAAATAATATGTAAAGGAAAGTGTGTAGCGTCCGTCACAGTATATATTTTTTACAAAATAATATATATTAAATACAAAATTAACGAACACATGTCTGTTTTATTCAAAAAGCAATAACACTGTCTATATCCACAGATTATATTTAAGATATTAGGTGTTAAAAAAATATACAGTGGGGCAAATTTGAAGATTTTGAAATTTGATTTTTTTTTTATTTTTGGGACACTCTAACAGCTAGCCGCAGCATTCTTGGGATGAAAAATAAGATGTAAAAAGTGTAAAACTTTAAATAAATATATGTGTTTAGCCGTTTTGTGAAATATTTAATTGTGCCCAAAAATCTCATTTTAACCGCTAACATGAAAAGAAAGGAGATGAAATTCGGGAAAAAATAAAACCATTATTTTCACTGATTAACGAATCCTTAAAAAAAATATGAAATATGATTTTTTTCCTAATAAAAAACATTCAAGAAAAAACTGTATCGTCCGTCACATAGCGTCCGCAACAGTGCATTTATGGATTTTTGGCGGAACTGGAAACTTAAAAATATTTTATAAAAGCTATTTTGGAATCCTCTGATTTTCCTCTATCTTTAATGTATTAACAATTTTTTTATTACTATGGCCGATTTGATCAAATTTACAGAAACACGTGTTGAAAAAAAGTCACTTCCATTTTTTGTAGCGTCCGTCACTGCACTTTAAAAGCGAATATCGTTTTCCTCCAAAAGAACTATGTAAATTAACAAACGCCATTCGATATCACAATCGATAAGCTAATATTCCCTGGAATCTGTGTAAAGCTATCCAGTGTAGAATGACAATGGGATACATTTAAGTACAACAAAATCCGTACAAATGTATCGTCCGTCACGAAGGGTTTGCCCATATGCAACACAACTATATTTATAAATAATCCTTAGGATAGGCTACATATACATAACTACACTAGTAATTAAACTTTACATGTAATTAAATAAGAAAAAATATTTTGTTCAATATTGCTTAATATTTTAAGAGATAATTTTAAAGCATATTTTTTGAATGATTAAAGAAAATTCTTTATATTTTCCAAATTCATATCGAAAAGAAAAAATCGAGTTCTTAAACCAAATTCTATTAATTAACCAAAAATTTTCTAAAACTTAGTTTAAGACACATTTTTTTGGATATTAGTAGTAAACATTAAATCCAAGTGATATTCTTTACTTAAAAAATAACTATTAGTTTGTTCTTACTTCATCCAGCATGAGACATATTTTTTCTTCTTATTTCGCTTTTTATCATTTATTTTATCTAAAAGCCATAAATTTTTGCCACGAAAAGAAGCAAATAAATTAAATATTTCTCTATACAATAGATTAACTAAAAAAAAATATTTCAAATAAATTTGCATTTAATTAATAAACGTAAAAAAATACACAGCTTCTCAACACACAAGTCCTGATTTTTTTTTTCCAACATTTTTCTCAATAGCAATAAATATTGAAAACTGTATTTTTTTCATAGTAAAATATCAGAGAGAGAAAAAAAATTTTAAATAAAAGCTAAAAAATGTTTATAAAATATTGTTTATCTTAAAATTTAAAGCATAAACTTTAAATCATTATGAAGTCTAAAGACAACAACATAAATATTGCCAACAACAGCAATAGCAACAAAAGCAGCAGCAGCAACAACAGCAAAAGTCCAAGTAGACACTAAAGAATACTAAAAAAAAAATAAGAAAAAAAAAACTGAAACTTACAAAAAAAATCAGCTTAACGTCCATGATTTATTGCTTCTCTGTATATTTAATGGCTTTAGCCCTAAAAAAGGAGCAAAAAATAAAAAAAAAGCTTTTTAATGTTCATAAAAATTGCCAGTATAATTTTGAAATTTTTAGTTAAAACAAATTTAAATATTTTGATTAAGAATTTTAAATTTTAAAAAGATTTTTGGAATTCAAAAATCAAGTAAAATTGAGCTAAAAAAATCCATAAACTGGTCTAGAAAAATTGTAATCTACTTTTAAATCTTGTATAACTATTCGCTATTGTGAATAATTCACAATTTTTTACATTCTAATGAAAAGGAAGTAGTATGCATATTTTTGATATATATTAAAGCAATTTAAAAGATAGGCTCTTAAACTATAATTTTACCTTAAACTATAATTTTTACCTTATATTATGTGGTTAAATTTATGCTATTGTGATTTTTTAATACCATTCGCATGACAACATTTTTCAAACTCAAAACTGACTATTGTGATCTTTTTGAATCTTATAATATATATAAAATTCTCTTGTCGTAGTTTTTGTTGCCAAACTCCCCCGAAATAGCTCGACCGATTTTCAGAAAATTTTGTGTGCATGTCTGGCAGGTCTGAGAAACAGTCAACATAAAATTTGTATACAATTTATGACTCACTTAAGTAACGTAACGCCATTGATAACATATGACAAAACAACGTTTACCGGGTCAGCTAGTAATTTATAAAGTTTATCAATTCAATTTCAAATCTTACAAATTACCTAATTTTTTTTAAATCAATTGTTTGCATTTTTATACTAAATTTTCGAATCAGAAGTGGTAAATATTTCTTTTCAAAACTGTATATTGTGAGTTCTTAGTTTAATTCACGATTACCTCACATGGTTGCACTATATATGTGCAAGAAGACTATTAGAAAACAATGGGTACTAAACGCTAGCAGTTTTCTCTGGTTGTACATGGAGGTAGTAAAACGAATACCTAAAATTATCTAGCAAATGAAAATATTTTAAAGACTGTGCATCGCGATTGCTTCGGATCACTAAATGCGATAACGCCTTTGCTATCTCTAACATAATTGGCACACAAACTTTTACCTGTGACACTAATGGTTCTTGAATAGAAAATATATGCTACTCGCGTTTGCCGATGGCATTGATATTCTGGAACTCACTTTGCTCGAGGTAACTGCCGCCTTTTCCAGTGTCGAGAAGGAATCAAACAAAATGGAAAGGAATCAAACAAAATGGGTCTACAGGCAGACAGACCACATGAATTGGATCAGATGTGTCCGTTAAGAACTATAGCTTCGAGAATGTAAAAGAATTTGTATTCCTTGGTACCGCTGTGAACAGTAACAATATAAGCTTCGAAATCAAATGTAGAATCATACTTGCCAATCGATGCTATTTTGGACTAAGCAAACAACTAAGAAATAATGTCCTCTTCGTAAGATATAAAATTACGCTCTATAAATCGTTTATACTACCTGTGTTATTGTATGGTGCTGAATCATGGGCACTTGCACAGACAGATGAAGCTATCCTAGGAGTGTTTGAGAGGAAAATTCTACGAAGAATCTTTGGACCAGTTTGCGTCAACAATGAGTATTGACATCGAATGAACCATGAGCTGTATGAGTTATACGCTGCACTGGCTAATACATATTGTGCGAATGGATAAAAATTTCCCGGCAAGAAAAGTGTTCGATAATGATCCTGAGGGAACTTGTAGAAGAAGGCGCCCAAAAGTTCGATGGAAAGACCAAGTAGAAGAAAATCTTTCGAAACTTGGTATACGAAATAGGAGAATATACGCGCAAGATAGAGGTGCATGGAATTCTAAAATATGCTCGACCTTTGACCTAAACAGATTGTTATTATAGGCCATTTATGTAACTAGGTGCTAATGGCTCTTGACTCAATAATCATGCAGACTTTTGGGTCTACCCTATCGACATTTTAGGAAATAACTGTTGCATTTAGACGTCTAAGGTCTAGTTAACATAACTCTATCTAAAATAAATAAATGTTAAAGCTTTACTGATAACAAAATCAGTAAAAGCTTTACTGATGAAACTTTCGATAAACTGAAATTTGTATGACTCTTCAAATTTCATTTCATCTGTTTTTTTTTCAAGTTAACACCAAGAAGGTTGTACAAAGCGGCATTATAACGGATATGCTATACGGTGCCCTCGTCTAATGCCCAAAATGATCCTTCGAATGGAATCATTTTGAAGACTGTGTATCACTGTTGTATCGGATCACTTTAATTTCTCTGAACATAATAAGCACCAAACTTTTGTATGTGGTACATTGTCTTCTACACTTTGGACTCTTGGTTCAATATTCATTTTGGCTTCAGGGTCTGCTACATAGATCGCAGGAAGAGTAGCTGAGATATAATGTCCTAACATCAGTTAGGAAAAATGTATTATCTGGTAGCCAAGCTAAGTAAGTATCCAGAAGAACTGGAACCATTCCTGGAATCTAGGGACTTGTAAGCTCTTACTGTGACAGAGAGCATGCAATTTACCAAATGGTCCGTGGATGTATTCATTTTAAATAGATCTGGTTCAGATATTAAAAGCTCTTAAGATAACTATCACTATCAAGCCGGATATATGACAACTTGTTTGTTATAACAGAATCATGACTGATTTGGAGGAACGCAATTTGGAAAAGTTTTTGAAGGGTGACTAACTTTGAGCTCTTTTTTTTCTGCAGGCCTTGGCGATTTGAATAACATAGAGATAAGCTGACTAACAAATTTTTTAAAGAGATCTGGGTTGTTTAACTGTTGGAGCCAACTACATACATAGCTTAGTTTAAAACGCAATGGACTTTATAGTCTTAGTGAGTCTGTTTACCAGATTGCAACACAAACCTAACCTCATTTCGAGTCACAAAAATTTTTTGTGCATTACGAATAGTGATTTTTAGTGATTTACGAATAAAAGTCTCCTATTGTGAATTCCTAGTATAATTCACTATAATAGATTCTTTTAAATTGTTATAAATTATAAGAATTTATTAAATATGTTTCACAAAGCTATTTTAAATTAAATATATTCCAAACGGATTTTAAAATTTCAATATACAATAATTCAAAATAGCCTTCTCTATTTTATTAAAGGATATCTAATTTTTCACCATTTTTAGTCTACTTTTATTACAAAACTCTTATTTTAGCTATTGTTTTATTTTTAATTTACATTTCATTTCGAACATATATTTTCAGACATATCTACTTAAGTAAAATAAACTTTTTCTCGCAATTGTTATTTTTTATTATTATTGGATATTTGTTTTTTTTTTCTTGAGCTTTTTATTTGCAAATGTTCCTGTATAGTTTCAAAAGGGTGTACTTTTAAAGGTATAAATATTTACAAAAACAGGAAATAAAGTTTTCAAAAAAATCTAAAACAAGAAGAAACTCCCAAAAATTAAGCTCCTTAAACTTGTTAAAATTTATATTTTTAGTGATTAAAAAGTAACTATTTAACTATGTATATATTTTGGGGAACACCCTTTATTCTCTTACCTATTCATGTATGGTGTATCACTGTATGAGAACAATACCGAAATTCGTACTAATAAATAATGTGTATTCCTTGCTCCTCGTTTCTGAGCTGACTCTTTTTGTTCATATCCGAAAAAGGGTATGTGCCATGTAAAACAATAAAGTAATAAGAAATGAGCTTAAGTCCAGACAATGTATGTATGTATTCATGGAGGTTTATATGTATTTCTACTTCAATGTATGAAAAAATTTTCAATTTCAAAAGCAATATACGAAAAATACACCCAGAAAAATTAATTGAAATAAACATTTTCTTAAGTAGTAAAGGGTCTATTGGTAATAAGTAAACGAAATAGAGCCTAAGGATATGTTATATATTTTAATTACATATTATGCCTTAAATTATACAACATTTCATTATACAAGATTTCAATCGAATATGCAATTAAAAAATTTCTTATACATTAAATTTGTTAAGCAAAAGTAAGGAATCTAATTGGTCAGATGAATTGAGGAACTATAAATTAAGGAAAAGCTTTTTATTAATTCCTGACTAGGATGACCTTTGTGGGTTAAATAGTCTTTAAGGGCTGATCAAAAAGGACAATCGGCACCGGCTGTGGTATTTACCTTTTATAACAAGATATCAGGGCACAAATCGCTGCAATCGATATCGATTAAAATATGTAAGATATTTCAGAAAAAATTGTATAGCATACTTTTAGGATAATCTAAATAATATATAAGGTTTACTACATTGTAACTCACTTCTTAAAAGTTCTTTGGTAGTAAAATAATTACATTTAAACTTAATGTTTTGACAAACAAACGGATATGTTTAGATTTTTTTTAAAGTCTGAGTTTTCGATCGATATTGAATGCAAAGATATGGCTCCAGGTATGAAAGCAGAAATTCGTGCGATACTAAAGGCAATATAATTCAATTTGAAAAGCACTTAAAGCTTTACTAGAACTTAGTATCATTGTTAAGAAATATAGGATATTGTCATATTGACAGGCCACTGTAGAATGTATAAATTTAGATGAGGTTGAGTTTGAATCAAAGCCATAGTTGCTACTAAGTTTTAGACAGCAGATTCCATAATTGGCTCTATAACATCCGAAGGTAAAAAATAACAGATGTTGGAGCCAAGGTTTAAGTATCAATGTTTTAAATATCGATTTCTTTCTAATCCTGGGTCAAATTACGGCATTCGATATCGATCGAAATCTTACATATTTTCAAAACATTTGTATAGCATACTTTAAGGATAATCAAAATTATTTAAAATATGCACAGTTTACTATATTTTTTTTTTTGAAGTTACTTGCCAAAAGATGAACAATAGTAAACAAGTTTTAATTGAACTATATGTTTTTGAAAATGGATACCAAATTTCTTTTGCATTGAAATAACTTTGAACATCCCTAAAGTATACTTTACAATATTTGCTTAAAAGTCTGAGTTTCCGATCGATATCGAATGCGGTAATTTTGCCCCTGCTTTTTATTTTCTATTTATTCTTGTATTTCTTCTTAACAATAAAACTGTCATTATTTGATTCCTCGAGTAAAGTTGCCGCCTTTTAAAGTGATCTTCCTAACTTAAATTAAATTGGCTAAATACATAAAAAAATATGAACAAAAAATAAAAAATACAAATTATGTCGAACTGCCCGAGAGTATGCAACATGATTTTTATTAATTTTTATCTCCCCGAAATAGGCAACAGTTTTGACTTGATCAACGTTTTTTTTCATATATTTACAACATTTAGTAAATTATTTTTTCATTTTCTCCATGTACTTAGCCAGGTCAAAAGCACAACCCAAAATTCTGTAATATTTTCATTTATATTCTTATTTTTATTCGCATTGAAAACTTCTTCTACTCTTCATACATATCCATAAAGACAATAACAATAACGAGGTCTATATAAAAAGTTCCCATAAAATATAACTATACCCCTCGCTCGTGCGAACACTTTTCCATGCACTCGCATATGGAAAGGTTAACCCAAAGTTTTCTAAAGGAATATGGCATTAAGTTTAAAAAAATATATGAAAAAAGACGAAAGACTCATTTAAGTTTTGTTTTTTTTTATACACGTTGAAAAATTGGCCTTTTCTGACTTTGAGCAGAATCGCATTTAAAAATAATAATGAAGCAGGAGTAACAAAAAAAAAAAAAAACAAGACAAAAGGCTCATAAATTGTTGTATCCTTTTAATATTTGCTGATAAAAATACAAGGGCGTATATTTAAAAGTTTCTTTATTGTCTGCGACTATTTATGATATGATTTTAAAGGAAATAGTAAAATTTTTTTAAAGAAGAAGATCATGGAGATCTTTATGAATCTGGCCCCTTTAGTGTCTCTTAGTAATCAACAATGTAAACAGTTTAGTTTTTTTAAATTATTTACAATAATGGCTTAACAATTTTTTTTATTAAATTAAATATATAAAACTAATAAAGAATTGAAGGAAAATATCTTAAAGTTACTTATTTTTGAGTATTACAATTTAAGTGACTCCAAGTAATCAGCAAGGTAAACAGTGTTTTACTAATATTTTTTTTTTTTTTTTTTAACGGCTCATAGGACATTTTTCTTTACCGACATTTTAAATATATAAGTATTTTATATCTGTGGCTTTAAACTTACATGTCATGTTGGGTATATGCATAAAATACAATATAAGTATAAAAGTATGTCTGTATTTAAAATATGTAAAGTTTAATTACATTTTTTTTTGCTATGTTTTTTGTTGTTTTTAACATGCATAAGGATGCTCTTATGCGTTGTAAAGTAATTTATATTAATGTTGTCGTTGCTGTTCTTTGAGCTTTTTATGGTTATAATTTTTAATTAAAATTAACATACATAATAATCCACAACAACAAAGAACATGAAATGAAAGGATATTTAAATTTATATACATTATAAACATACTTATGCAAAATATTGCAAATATATGGAAATTTTATAAGAAAGTTTAATAAGTTCGGATTTAATTAGATTTTACGCTTAATGTTGAGAATAATTAAATTAAATTTGGCAAAGAAATTAATTAAAATCTTTGGTTAAAGTATAAGAATTAGAAATAACATAATATTACAATAACATGGAAAGTAATTTCAAAACTTATGCAAAACCTTGAGGTAGGCAACACTTTTTAAACATGTTAATTCTCGTGAGTGAGCTTTTGATGCTTGTTTTTGTGGGAACTTATTAAAAATCAAATTTGGAGATTCTAAAGCATAAACCCTTAAACTCATTTACATACAAAAATGTTGCATATATCTAGGCTTCAAAAATAATAATAATTTAATATATAATAATCTTTCTGATTGCTTTGACTTTTAAGGTTTGTTAGAACAACGTTATTTAAAAATCCTTTTTCTATAGCATACACCCTCAAACTCATTTATATACGAAAGTGTTGCCTATATCTAGGCTTCAAAAAAATAATAATTTAATATCATCCTGATAAATGCTAAGCCCCTAATTCATAAACGAAATATAAAATTATCAAAGTCTTATATTAAGAATTTTGTATTTAAAATTTGAATTATAAGCTTGATATAGCTATATTTTACGTTTTTGAATTAGAGGGTAAGACTTTTAAGTTTTTCTTTTAAAACAATGTTTTTAAATAATCCTTTTTCTATCCATTAATACAAATTTGTAAACAAAAAAATACCATTTATTTTTTAAAACACATGTTGTCGGTAAACAATCTAACATTTACGAATATTTATATAAATATTATTGCCGGCAAACAGCATTTTTGCTATGTATTTACATAAATAAATTTATGTTAAAAATACTATAAACTTTTACTTTCATTTCCTATGAAAAAAATAACAACCACAATTGTATTTATTTCGAAAAAAAAAACTGTTCAATCTACTGACATATCATATAAAATTCACAAAAAAAAAAACAACTATACAAAACAAATTATTACTACCACCAACAATTTTACAATCAAGTTGCAAAAAAACTATTACTACTATTTTATAAACCCAATAGTTCTAAATCTAAGGACCGTTTCGAAAACTATACAAATGAATAGCTACTTTATCCCATGGTTCATCATAATTAAAAAAAAAGTCTCAAAATTATAGCACTTAGTATTAATCAAAATATTTAATTACTCGTTGCATACTTTTAGGAGGCTCCAAACGAATTTTGTTGTTATTAAAAGTTAGGGATTCTTTGAAATTATGTCTTATTCAAGCACTGTTAATTTGTTAGCAATGAATTTTTACTTGAGTTATTAAGAAATATAAAGAATATCTTTCAAACTAGTAATCCTCTTCTTTGAAACTACAGGGTTCATACGTATTACTTACACGTCCGTTGTTTTGGCAAACGATGAGTATCAATAATATCATTGTCACCCATAACAAAATTTTAACATAACATACATACAACACATACATAGAAACACTAATACTTTCACATAGATTCCTTTTTATTTATTTACATGCAACAGATGCAATAAATACAACTATAAAAAATGCATCTATACATAGCTCGTAACGTAAAACTCGACTGAATTTATTTGAAAATATTCTAAACTTTATAGTATAAAATACACATTCATTGATATATACTTTTGATATAAATTTTTATGTACATATGAACATTATGTAATAAAAAAGTGCAATAATATTTTATAATAATATCAAGGATTTCAATTTTTAGTTTGTTTAGATCAGATGTTTTATGGTTTTCCAATAAAATTATTTTTAACTGTTCCTCAAAGGATTTGTCATAAAATTCATGAAAATCTTTTTATAGGCTTCATTACTATTTGATTCACAATTTTCATTAACATAAAACATACACGGTAACAAACAAAATTTGTTGCCAATTTCTAGGCAGTTAAATCAATAATTAATAATTTATATTTGACAAAATCGTATTGCCCTCTTATTTGAGCAACTTGAGTGATTAATGAACTTTTCGAATTCCAAAGTTTAAGGAATTATCATTTACCAGGTTGCACATTGGCCAGGTTACACACAGCTTTTCTCGAGACCTGGTTCACATATGTCTTCCTTGAATTATGCAATAAATTTTAATTTTTGTATATACAAGAATTATGTACTAAATAACTAATTAGAATTGTTTTAAACTAAATAGTTACTTATTAATCAATCATGAAAAAACTATCAAACAATCATGAAACAATCGTCAAACAACGACCAAACATTCGCCAAACCATAAACTAATAATCGTCAAACAATTGTCAGTCAATCGTTATACAATTATAGAACAATCATTAAAAATCAATGAACAATCATCAGTTAATCATCAAACAACCATCAAACAACCATCAATCAATCGCAAGTTAATCGTGAAACAATTATCAAACAATCATTAAAAATCTTCAAACAGTCATCAGTCAATCAATCATCAAACAACTATCGAACAAGCGTCAAACAACCATCAAATAGTCGTGAAAAATCTTCAAAAAGTCGCCAGTCAAACTTTTATCAAACAATAGTCATATATGTCATATATATGTATTACCAATATCCGTGCAACCGTTTTCCAGTTTTAGGTAAATAATAAAAAGGGCTGAAAAGTGGGCATGGTAAATTTCCCTTTGTGTTGAATCCTAACATTGATTAAGACAAACATATCGAAAAAACAGTAGTGTTCTCAAATGATACAATTTTTAAGAAAAAGAGAATTTCATCCCTATTTTTCGATTTCTAGGTCTTCCTTGGATATTTCGATATCGATCGAAATGTAAGATATTTCCTGAAGAATAATATAATAAATAGTAAAATAATATATAATGTAATGTAAAGGTTTAATACATTGTAACTTATTTGTCAAAAGTTTCAAACGAATATATTTGGATATTAAGTTTGATTAAACTTTTTGCAAAATGAATTATTTTGAAAATCCCTAAGGTATACTACACAATATTAGCTTAAAAGTCTGAGTTTTCGATCGATATCAAATGCGCGCGAATTGGCCAATGGTATTAGATTTACTTTAATTCTCAAAGGTAGTTGACGCAGTCCGCCATTTTAGTGTCTAGTGAATAGCACTAATTCACCAACATTTTTAACATATCACAAATATAAGTTCCTTCCAAAAGTATGCAACACGATTTCATTATTTTAAGGCTAAAAGAGTCATTTAATTGTATTATCAAATAAATATAGAACGAAAAATTCAGAACTCGATATGGATCGAGAAGATTATATTGTATATTTTAGAAGGTCTGTTAAAATTTTGTACTCTTTTTGGTCTCGATTCATAACTATAAGAAGGCATTCAATTTCATTAGTCAACTTTTCTCTAGTCCCTTAGTAGTTTAAGCATTAAAAGTCTCTTAGTTGCATTAATCTTAGATTTGACATGAACAACTAAGGAACTTCTATTACATAGAGTATTGAAATGTATAGCATACTTTTGGGTGGCTCAATTACAACTCTTTCTAAAGTGGTACTTTAAATTCGACTTAATCCCTTAACCAGCCATATTTGTTTATACTCTATTTGCCGGCATATAGAAGATATTTGTTTATTTTTTTTTAGCATTTTTTCATATTGTTTATTTGTTAAGGCCATAAAAAATTGTTTTTAAAACTCTTTTATTTTTTTGTTGAATAATTTTTTTACTCATAATACTAGTACAAGCCATTTATGTACATAAAAGTACGTATACCAATGACTATGTATAGAAAACATGACGTTTTAATGTTTGAAAGCGAAAGGATTTTTTTATGTATTACCAGCAGAGAGAAGTATGAGATTTTTTATTTTTGGTCTACATGTCTATGATCACATCTATACATTTACAATCATATGTAGAAATGTAAATGTTTGTGAATGGATTCACTAGCAGCAGCCGCAGCAGCAACAAAAAAATGCATAAAAAATATACATTTTAGTTGTAAAATCAGTTTAAAAAAAAATTGCAAAAATACCAGACAAAACATGGCTGAAATGTTACAATTTTTATTTTTTTTTTCTTATGGCAGAAATATAAAAATTTTTACATAAAAAAAAAATTAAGTGAAACGAAATAAAAAGAAAAACTTAAACATTAAAATCTATACTAGTATTTATAACTTCAATAAGGGGAAAAAAGTGAATTAAAGCTGATGCTAGGAGCCAGTCTGCTGCTGGTAGACTCCTGGCTTTTTTGTGGCTGATGATGATGATTATGACAATGTTCACTAGGTTCGTGGGGTTAGTAGGGTTTTATATGACCAGAATCTTTTTCATTTTTTTTTTTCATATTCATTTTATGGCTTTGTCTTTAGTTTTTAATGCTAAATGTTATAAAATTTATTTTTTATTATGGGTTTTTATTCGGTTTTTAATTAAGTGAAAAATAATGAATTTTTGTTGTTTGAAAATATGTATTGTGTCTGCAACATAAGCCTTACATTAAAATGCATGTATATGTGCTTGTATGAGGCTTAGGGCGGCCCACAATGTGTTAAGTTGGCATTGATACTGAATGATTATTCGTTCGATTTTTCAGCTTCATATTCGAATGTTAGATAATTTTGGCTTTTTAATACCTTTAAATACCATATATGGAAAGGGTGTATTCGTGACAAACTTTGTAACTCATATCGACTCAGAATCAACTTCTGACCTGATTTAATGATTTTCTATAAAAACTGACACAGACGGGTATTATAGCTATTGAAATAAGTAGAAATCGATCCATTATTTTAAGTAGGTCTGACCCATCACAAACATATTAAGGTAAAATTTAGCAAAAGTATTTCTTGTATTTCTTGTGCATTTGCAAAAAGATCACCAAAATACCGAATTCTGTTAAATTCGGTTCATATTTGATTATACCTTTAACACATATTCTCAACAGGGGACTGTTGTGACTTAAATACACCAAAAATCACAAAAATAAATTGGTAAAAATTTGTATATGGGCAAAAATCAAATACTTTTAATTCCTTTGAATTAGACTTTCAACTCAAATAATTTTTGTGCACCTAAGAGTTCTGAAATTCAAATTACAGATTTGAACTTTTAAGGCTACAGGTATATTGAACATAAAATCTTAGTGGCGCAAGTTTGCACTACTTAGCGTTACTGGCATGCAAATTTAAAAAAATGAAAAAAACGATTAAAGCACTCACTTTTTTTTCATATTTCGTCTTCTTCTACATTAGTTTTTACATTTGGGCCAAAGTCATAATTCTACAAAATAGACACCACACTTGGGGGATAAATCTAATGCCCTCTAAATTTTAATTTCGTCACTTCTAATACTACTAAATATCTGCCAAAAATTGAAGCACGTTTTCGCCACTTGTTTCGCATATTTTTAGGAGGCCTCAAGAAATTCCATTTTCCATTCCATTTTTAGATAAGGATTAGTAGATTTTTTAGTTTCTCATCGTTTCATATACATCTCGTACTCCATAAAGGTATAACATACGACAGGTGTTTTCAAAATACCGTTTTTTCGTGAAGCACACTTGCTCTAAACTACCGCGTAAACCGAGCATCGCGTAAAATCGGACACGTGTTTTATACTTTTCTGAAATTATGCCCATAGGGGTAAAAATGGGTAAAACTAGTGTTTTTGGTACATTTTTAACCCACTCTTATCTTTTGAATCAAAGAATATAGAAAGAAACTTTGTCCTGCAATCAATAGATGTTAAAAAATATTGTACACATATTTGGTACTATGTATTTTGATTTCGGTTGCCAAAATGGGTAAAAAGGGATAAAATAATAATTTAACAATGAATGAATCTAACAACGATGTTAACTGTTTTTTTATAAAATGTACTGAATTTAATTAGTTTAAAGAAGTACTAAATATGTATATGCATATTTAGTACTTCTTTGAACTAATTAAATTCAGTACATTTAATAAAAAAGCAGTTAATATCGTTGTTTGCCTTTTTTATCTCCTAATTTCAAAAAAGTTTATAAGTACTAAATATATGCATATTTAGTACTTATAAACTTTTTTTAAATTAGGGGATAAAAAAGGCAAAAAATTGCTAATGTTATAACTTTTAAACAAATGAATGTTTGTCTGTACATATGTATGTTCTTTATAGAAAAGCAAACCATGCATTTGATCATGGTATGCTCTTTAGCGATGTTGTTGCGCATGAGCCGATAAAGGTTTTTAAGTTGGTAAGACTAATTGCCGCCAGGTGGCACCACTGAACATGACTTAATATGCACTAAATCGTAAACTATGCATTTGATCATGCTATGATCTTCAGCAAAGTTGTTACCAATGAGCCGGCGAAGAGTTTTTAGTTAGTATGAACAATTTCCGACTGGTATCGCCACTAAGAATAAATTAAATCGTAATCATGCTATGATCATTAGCAAACTCGTTATGTATGACCCGACGAAGGTTTCTTAGTTGATATTACAAATTTCCGTCAGGTGGAACCACTGAAAATTACTTAAAATGAATTAAATCGTAAACTGTGCATTTGATCAGGCTATAATCTTAGCAAAGTTGTTGCGCATGAGTCGACGGAGGTTTCTAAGTTGGTATTACCAATTTTCAAAATTATTAAAAATGAATTGAACTGTAAACTATGCATTTTATCATGTGTTGATCGGACAAAATGATTAAAAATTATTTGGATATTTTTGTAATGTCTTTCCTCTTAATTTATTATAGAACGTTATGAAATAAAAAATATGAAAACTTTAAAATTTCAAATGCTTATCATAAAGCTCCGAGCAAATTCGAATAAGTTTTATTAACTACATAATCCAAATGAGTTGATTATTGATTTCCTTTATATATTTCAGTTAACCAATACATTTAAAATTTTGGATACTTTATGAAACAAAGTTCAATAAAAACCATCTTAGACCAACTTAAGCCTTTCTTGACCGGTCTAGTGTACACATTTATGTGGAGGTTTATATTTTTATGTACGAGTATTTGAAAAATAATTTTTATGTTTATGATTTTATTATTTTTTAAAAACCAATTTTTAGTACTAAAGCTACATATTGTAGAAATGTTGGCCTGTGGCATAAAAGCTGCCTGTATTTATACAAAAAGCTAAAGCAACAGCCAGACCAAAGGACAGACAAATATTTATGCTTGAGCCTTAGACGAGCCTCTGTTTAAAAAACCTCAACATCATCATCATCTGCACCACCATCGTCATCATTATTAGTATGACCATCCAGCATCATCATGATTATTATATTTATTGTCATGATTTCATTGCATTTATATTATTTTCCTTTTTTTTTTTTGTTTTGTTGGGAGATATATTTTTTAGATTGTATTTTAGTACCTTTAAGCCATTAATTGGAGGAAACCAGTTATTTTAGGCCTTTTTTTCAGCTTCGGTTTTACTTTATTTTTATACATTTAATTTTTTTGCCTTTCGAGCTGAACATAGGTGGAGTGTGTTTTGCAAATGAAAGTGAATTTATATGTTAAATGATGACATTGAAAAATTGTTGACTGGAGTTATGGTGAGATAGCCTGGCAACCGCACAGCCCAGCCAGTCATTCAACCAAACCATTCAGCCATATCAAACAATAAAATTAATGGAAATGGCTTAAAAGTGTATATATTTTTTAATTAATTGTTCATTAAAAAATGTTAATGGTTTTTGTGCTGTATTTCGTTTTTTTTTCTTAATTTTAATTTTTTTGGTAACATATAAAAAATAAAATAAATCACCTAAAAAGATAATTTTTGCGAAAGTATTCTCATTATTTTAAATGATATACCAAAAAACGTAAAAAGGGGAAATAGTAATTAAACTTTAACGATAGCCCTTAAATATGCTTCATTTATAAAGGTTTCATAAGCCCTAAAGTATGCTAAAATACCTGGATAAACTTTAAAACCATATATTTTTTAAAAAATAAAATTAACTGGTTAAAAATGTTTAAACAAATTAAATTTGTCATCTATCGAGAATTACTCAATAGACATAATGTTCATAAAAAAATAACATACATAAAGGAGTCAAGTTGAATGTCTTTCTAACGTCAATTTTTCTATAGAAATATCTTCCTAACATCAACTTTTCTATAGAAATGTCTTCTTAACGTCAACTTTTCTATAGAAATGTCTTCCTAATGTCAACTTTTCTATCGAAATGTCTTGCTAAAGTCAACTTTTCTATAGAAATGTCTTCCTAACGTCAACTTTTCTCTAAAAATGTCTTCATAAAGTCAACTTTTCTATAAAAATGTTTTCCTAACGTCAACTTTTCTATAGAAATGGCTTCCTAACGTCAACTTTTCTATAGAAATGTCTTCCTAACGTCAACTTTTCTATATAAATGTCTTCCTAACGTCAACTTTTCTATAGAAATGTCTTCCTAACGTCAACTTTTCTATAGAAATGTCTTCCTAACGTCAACTTTTCTATAGAAATGTCTTCCTAACGTCAACTTTTCTATAGAAATGTCTTCCTAACGTCAACTTTTCTATAGAAATGTCTTCCTAACGTCAACTTTTCTATAGAAATGTCTTCCTAACGTCAACTTTTCTATAGAAATGTCTTCCTAACGTCAACTTTTCTATAGAAATGTCTTCCTAACGTCAACTTTTCTATAGAAATGTTTTCCTAACGTCAACTTTTCTATAGAAATGTCTTCCTAACGTCAACTTTTCTGTAGAAATGTCTTCTTAACGTCAACTTTTCTATAGAAATGTCTTCCTAACGTCAACTTTTCTATAGAAATGTCTTCCTAATGTCAACTTTTCTATAGAAATGTCTTCCTAACGTCAACTTTTCTATAGAAAAGTCTTCCTAACGTCAACTTTTCTATAGAAATGTCTTCCTAACGTCAACTTTTCTATAGAAATGTCTTCCTAACGTCAACTTTTCTATAGAAATGTCTTCCTAACGTCAACTTTTCTATAGAAATGTCTTCCGAACGTCAACTTTTCTATAGAAATGTCTTCCTAACGTCAACTTTTCTATAGAAATGTCTTCCTAACGTCAACTTTTCTATAGAAATGTCTTCCTAACGTCAACTTTTCTATAGAAATGTCTTCCTAACGTCAACTTTTCTATAGAAATGTCTTCCTAACGTCAACTTTTCTATAGAAATGCCTTCCTAACGTCAACTTTTCTATAGAAATGTCTTCCTAACGTCAACTTTTCTATAGAAATGTCTTCCTAACGTCAACTTTTCTATAGAAATGTCTTCCTAACGTCAACTTTTCTATAGAAATGTCTTCCTAACGTCAACTTTTCTATAGAAATGCCTTCCTAACGTCAACTTTTCTATAGAAATGTCTTCCTAACGTCAACTTTTCTATAGAAATGTCTTCCTAACGTCAACTTTTCTATAGAAATGTCTTCCTAACGTCAACTTTTCTATAGAAATGTCTTCCTAACGTCAACTTTTCTATAGAAATGTCTTCCTAACGTCTACTTTTCTATAGAAATGTCTTCCTAACGTCAACTTTTCTATAGAAATGTCTTCCTAACGTCTACTTTTCTATAGAAATGTCTTCCTAACGTCAACTTTTGTGTAGAAATGTCTTCCTAACGTCAACTTTTTTAAAGAAATATCTTCCTAACGTCTTTTCTTTAGAAATGTCTTTCTTACATAAAATTTTCTGTATAAAATAAAATTTAATGTATAAAATTAAGCTAAATCTTATAAAGTTTAACTCATAATTCTAATTATTGTGAAGTTTAATATAATGTTAGGAGCTTAGAAATGAGCTGAGCAAGGGCATTTTTTTTAATTATGTATTACTTACATTTCTGGCATCTAAATTGTCATTCGATTATATTAACAAGATTTTAGAAAAATTATATTGCCTTTATTATTTACTACAATTTTCAAAATATTCAAAATCTGCTTACAAACTGCAAATTTTAATAACAATTTAAGTTCAGGTAAAAATCATTTAAAATTACCACTATTCATCTACAATTTTTTAAGGATATAATTATATACTTCAAATTATGCTCGTATTAAAACTCAGTCATAATTGGCCTAAAATGCCAACCATTTAACAAAAAAACACTTATTTCCTGTAATATCCACTTGAAAATCTAAGAATACTTTCAAATTCTTCAGTTTATTTTAATAAACTCTTAAAAAGCTATTCCATAAAAGAATAAGAGTGGGAGGAATATGTAACATTGATTTTTCATAAATTTAAATGCATCATTAAACGTCAACAAAACTTAAATGTAACAGCAAAAAATATAAAAAAATAATTTTTGCTACAAATTTGAAGTCTTAAAAAAATAACTAGGACATGAAGAAAATCTCTTAAAAATATATAAGCCTATATAATATAATTTCACTGAAAAAATAAGCTTGAGTGCCTAAAAGTATACAAACAAAAAATACATTAAATTAAATTGCTCTAAGAAATTCTTTAAAAATTATAACAAAAACATAATAAATAAACAACATCAGCAGCTCGAAAAACTAAAATACAAATTTTCCAAAAAAAAAGAGGAAGAAAAAATTGAAAATGTGTATAATCGTAAATAAAAAGAAATTTGTGGCAAACATTTCAGCTGGGGGTAAAATTTTATGTAGCGTAAGTATTTTATGGCTTGAAAAATATTTGTGAACAAAATTTCTTACACACACATAGACATTCATACACATACACAAACTTACGCAAAAATTTGTTTATTATAAAAACAAAAAAAATATATTTGTATACATTTTTGGCTGCTTACTATAAACACAAAAGCTGTTTATCATAATTATAGAAATTCTTTTTTAAAAAAATGTTATATATAGCATACTTTTAGGTATTTTATGCGTACATATTTTTATTACGCGAAAAGCAAATTACAACATTAATTTTCATTTTCCTGAAAACTCTTAAGAAAAACCAACACGTGAATTTATTGTTCTAAAGTTGCAGGAATCATCATCACCTTCATTATGGCTGGAATATTGAAAACAAGAAATTATACAGAAATCAACAAAAATTCTCACAATAACAAAACAATAAAATATTTTTTGCACTTTTTTTTCAGAAAAAAAAGGTATGTAAAAATATTTTTGTCTGACATTGAAAAATGGCCGGTCACGTTTTATAGCTTTTTTGAGTTAAAGGTTGTTTTATTGTTCGCTTTTCAGTTTTACTTCGTTTTTAGGTTTTTTTCTTATTCCCCCAACTTTAACCCTTTTACAGCTAAAGATAAACGAATTTATTAGTGTCGATCTAAACTACGTGCATCCGACAGGAATCAAATATTATAAATCTTTTCAAATATTGTGTTGCATGCTTTCAGGAGGTTTAAGAAAAAGTTAATTGTAATTAAATTGGTTTTGAAATCGAAATACCTACTTACTTAAATGGCCTATATTTACAACCTGTTAAGGTCAATGACCCAGCATAATATAGAATATTCTACAATTTCGCTTTAAAATATTTTTCTCTACTTGACCTTTCCATCGAAGTTTCGGACGTCCTCTTGTGGGTTACTACCCCGATGTCCTCCTTACCCATGTTTTTATAATTCTTATGGGAGAACTTTCGACACATGTTAGCTTACTACATTAACAGGTGTTAACGTTGTTCCCCGGGTTATACCACGAGGAGGTCATTGTCTACAGTTAAAATAAAAGATAACCAAGATAAATCTAGGCTTTCCATGTTAAGACAGTTGCTTGGTATTCAACATCCCCTACATCAAATCGAAGTTAGTTTTTTAAAATTTATGCTTTTTTAAGTACACAACAAACATTTCATCGAAATTTATATAATTCTTTGAAACTCCTTAAAGTATTCAGCACTAATTTCTTCGAAATATAAGAAATTTTGTTTTTAGTTCTGGAATAAGGCCTCGGTATTCAGTAACAACTTTTTCTGAGGTCATATCATCGTTTTAAATATCGATTAAAACTAAGATATTATTTAAACAATTGTATAGCATACTTTTAGGGTTTGGTAATAATAAGATATAATTTAATGAGGCTTATTAAATTTTTGAAAAGTGTTAATTGAAAAATAAGTTTAATTAGTAATCAAAGTTTATTTTCGTCTTTAAAGAAACAATTTTTTACGATCCTAAAGTGTGCTTTATAACATCAGATGAAAAATATCGATCGTAATAAGGCTATTAGTTTCTTAAATCCCCAATTTTTCGACATTTAATTTCAATATAATTTGATTATTGTTAATTATTCTATAACTTCAGATTAAATTAGCCAAATCCCTTAAAATATTCTTTGGACACAAAGGGTTAATTATATTTATTGCTTAAAAAACGTATAGAAAAACTGCAACACAACATTTAACGAATAAATTTAGTATGCAACCAAATAACAATATTCCAACTCACAAGTACAGCTTAATTTGGCTTTTGCGGCAGTAAAGCTTTTAAGTGTTAAAACCAAAACAATTACTTTACTTACAATGTTACTAGTAAATTTTTACTTAAGTACAATATATTTTTTAGTTTATTGTGAAACAAGCTTTAAAGCTTTTTCGAAATATATTTTTGACTTGTGAATTATTAAGTTTTAAATAGAGTTTACAAACAAAGTTCCAAAAAAGCTTAAATGTTCTTCAACGTTAATGTTAAAGCTTAGATAATCACCGAGATGTTGCTGAAATAAAAATTTTTGGATAAATTGTCCAGTGCAATACACAAACGTAAAACTTTTTAATATAATACTTTTTAATTAAAATTTTTATAAAACTTTTCCAAGATTAGCTTCGGACGGGACTAGTATGTTACCAGTCATAACTAATGCGATGTATGCATCGACATCGTAAGCTTTTCCAAATATCGAAATTTAAAGGTTATTTATTCCAGACATATTATTTCCAGACATGAGCTTTTCCAAAATATGAGCTTTTATCTTCATATAATAAAGCTGTTGCACAAATTTACAACTATTTATCAGTAAAATTTAAAGTCCAATTTTTTTGACAACTGAAAACAACTTAAAAGTTCTTATATTTTAAAAGCTGTTAAAGCTTTTAAGCTTATTTATAACACATATTTGTTATAACTTGGCTTTACTGTATATTTTCATATTATTACCAATAGTAGTATTTTTTTCCCAAGTTAGTTATATTAAAACCCTACTACTCTCCTCCATATTACGAGTATTTTGTTGTAGCTTTTATTCTTATTCAGTTGTCAGCATCTGTCCGTCTGTCAGTGCTCGAAAAAAACCTGTGTGCTGCAGCAGCAGCTACTTTTCTCTGGCTGGTTTGTTGCTGACTTGATTTTATTGTTGCTGCTCAAAATGTATTTTATATTGCTGTGGATGTATGTTGCTTTATGAAGGCAACAGGGATGGAAGTATTTCAAAGGGTCCAACATTTTGTTCGATATGTTAACAGTCACAAGAAATTTTTTTTAAACGGTCTTTTAATGCAAGAATTAAAATGTATCCTAAATTCTTATGGAGTTGTAAGTCCATAAGGAATTACAAGTTAAATCTTTTAGGAAGAAAATTTTCTAGAACTAAATTATGTCATTTGATACTTTCGGATATATAAGAGATTTTCAAAATTTGGTTGCCTATTTTTAGGAGGTTTTGAAATACATAATTGAAATTTTATTTTTATTTATTACAATAATAAATAATTGTGATAAATTGGGATCTTAGTTCAATACACTACAGTAAAACTTTTTAATTAAATGTTTGATGTCCCAAAATTCTTGATAAACCTTTTTAATGAAATTTTCATGTTTCTAGAACCAAATAACGGCATTCAAAACTTACTATTTTTCTAGAACCAAATAACGACATTCTATACTTCCTGAGATATATATGTAGGAGATTTTCAATTTTGAAGTTTTATAATAATTGATTTTTTATGTTATATAAATTTTCTAAAATCTCAATTACCCACCCCTGCTGTATTGTAGTACTATATCTTTTTTCATTATTTTTTTTTTTTTTAATTTTATTTTCGTTTATATCCTGTTTTTCGCGAAATTGAAAATTATATTTATATGTTGTTATTCGATTTTTTTGTACTCTTCTGAAACTTTTATTTATATTTTTGTTTGTTATATAAAATGTTCCCTCTTAATTTATATACATGCAACCAACATTTCCAAAAATTATATAAAAAAGTTTATTGTGATGTTGTAAAAAATATATATTGTTAGTAATAATTGGCATTTTCCAATAAAGTATTAACAACCAACGATATTACGAGTAATAATTGCAAAGTTATTATTTGAAAAAAAAAAAAACATATTTATTAAATTTTTAAGGACACTTTTACAATGTCTTCCGGAATTACTTCTTAGTATAGCGGAAAATTAGTAATCATCGAATCTTAACTTAGCCAACATCAAATTTGTTGTGTGTCTCCATTTATGGACTGCAAAGTAGACAGAAAGTAATGTTTTTAAAAAATAAACATTTTTGATAATATTTTCCCTATATTTAAGTTAAATTGTATTCTTTATATTAAATTTCCTTTTATTTTGTTACCTCCTTTTCTGTTAAACGATAATTTCGCTATATTTTTAGTATAAATATCTCTTAAGCTCATTTTAACTGCGAAGTTGTGAAATTTCCTGTAAATTTTCCAAAAAGGATAGTTCAGTGTTAAACTTACTTAAATATTGTTGAATTTGCTGTTTCTACTACTGCTGTTGCTGTCTACAACATTTGCAATTAAAGCTGTAATATACATACAATAATAGCAACAACAACAATAACAAATAATAAACATTTACAAAATAATGCCAACTTAACAATAAAAGTGTTTAAAATGCAAAAAAATAATGTATAAACTTCAATATATAAATTAAAATATACAAAACACTATAATAACACAAATATTTAACAGCACGAAAAACTCAGCCCCGAACTCACCGAGCGGTTATTTAAATCAGGCCTTATATTTATGAAATCTAACACATCTATTTGCAATACAAATTCTTTAAAAGCAAAGACAAAACCATCTTTAAAGAAGTTTTTGTTATTTTTTCCTTTTTGCTTTTTTTTCTAAAGGAATCAGATATACAAAACTAAGGAAAACCTAATTTATTTCAAATCTTTAGAACACAAAATTCTTAGAAATTATTTGTAAAATAAAAAAAATTTGTTTAAGTCTTTGTTAATTTTCTTTAAACAGTTTGTAAAAACTAACAAAAATTTAAAATATTCTAAATTCAAACAAAAAATACAAAATATGTAGGTTTTTTTTTAGAATAATTTAAAAAAAGAAAATTGAAATATTCGTTTGAAGCCTGCTGTCAGGCAATGGTTTTTAAAACTTATGAATTTCTAAAAATGTAATAAAACTGAAATTAGAAAAAATTAAGCCAATATCATAAAAAATAACTAATTTAAAAAAGTATTAAAATCAATTTTTTTAAGAATTATTTAAGTGTTAAATCATAGAAATTAAAATTTCTCCAAATTTGTTCCTCATATGAAAGAAGCAATTAAAACTTAAACTGCTAAATTTTATTTCCAGAAATACAAAATAAAGTTTTATAAAATTTAGTGAGAATTTCATTAAAAAAATAAATTTTAACTTTTAAAAATCTCACAAAAGTAGGCAATACTTTTTGAAATTTTAAAACTTTTAAAATATAATAAAAACTAAAATTAAAGAAAATTAAGTTTAATTTAAGGAAATTAAAGACTTTTTCAAGAAGTCTTGGTTAAATTAAAAATAATTTTTGAAATTAATGTTTTTCATACATTATAGGAAATTTTAAAAAAAGTACAAAGAAAAAGTAAAATTTGAAGATATTGGCTAGTGAAATAGGAAATATCAAAAATAAATTTTGTTAAAATTTCATGTCAAGGGAGGAAATTTTTCTTTTATTATAGAAAATTAAAAAAAAAACTAATTTACAAAAAATCTAGCTTAAAAAACTATTTGAGAGTTTTTAACAACTATTGAGATCCACTTATAATCGCAGGCCTATCAAAAAACAAAGACAAAACCATCTTTAAAGAAATTTTTGTTCTTTTTTTCTTTTTGTTAATTCTTTGCTTTTTCTAAAGCAATCTGATATATAAAACTAAGGAGAAACTAATTTAATTCAAAACTTTAAAATACAAAATTCTTAGAAATTATTTTTAAAATTAAAAAAAAGTCACTGATAATTTTCTTTAAGAAATTTCATTTCTTTTATTAGTTTTAAATAAAAATCTAAATTATTTTAAATTCAAACGAAAAATACAAAATTACTAGAACTTTTTCTACAATAACTTAAAAAGGAAACTTTAAATAGTAATCCAAAGCCTGTTGTCAGGCAATGGTTTTTAAAACATGAGAATTTCTGAAAATGTAATAAAACTGAAATTAGAAAAAATTAAGCAAAAATCATAAAAAAAATAACCAATTGAAAAAATGTTAAAGTGCAGTTTTTAATAATTATTTTGGTGTTTAACAATAAAAACTAAAATTTCTCTAAATTTGTTCATCGCATCAAAAAATCAATAAAAACTTAAATTTCTAAGTTTGATTTAAAAAAATACGATTGTGACTTTTAATGAAATTTAGTGAGAATTTTAATAAAAAAAAAATAAATTTTAAATTGTAAAAAACTCACAAAAGTAGGCAATACTTTTTAAAAATTTTGAATTTTTAAAATATAATAAAAATTCAAATTAAAAAAAATTAAATCAAATTTCAGTCAATTAAAAACTTTTTCAAGAAGACTTGGTTTAAGTTAAAATAATTTTAATTTTCAACCAAAATATGAAATTTTAAAAAATTTACTAAAACATAGTAAAATTTGGAGAAATTGCCTATTAAAATATTCTTTTCTATTTAAATAGATAATTTTTTAAAATTTCCTATTTTAAGAAAAAATTTAGAAATAAAGTAAATACAAAAAATATAGTAAATTTTTGAAAAATTTCAATATTTTTTTTAAGATTTCATGTCAAAATAGAAAATGTTCCTTTAATTATAGAAAAATTTTTAAAATCAAAATTTCTAAAAATCTAGCTTGAAAATACAACTATTTAAAAGTTTTTGATAACTATTTGAGAGTTTTTGTTAGATTTTGCCATGAATATTTTTGTCTGCAGAAAAGGTCTGTAGCAAGGCTTATATATTAAACATTTTCCTCTTTACGAAGTGAAATATACCTGTGACTAGCAAAATAAACACTTTTACATTTATTTTTTAAACAGCCTTTGCCGTTCTCCCCCTTATCACTACATTTGAATTACACTCCTGTTTATATTAAAATTAAAAACATACAAATATAAGTACAGTAAGCCCCAGTTAAATACTTTCGCAAAAATTGTATGACTTTTTTCTTTACAAATTTCAGAGAAAGAGGAAGATTTATTATTATTTTAGATAATTAGACAATATTTTTAACAATCTGAGGGTAGTTAAGCGTAATTTACTGTAAGTAAGAACATATTCATATTTATAACAATTTTTAATTTCTTCCTAAAAGGAGTGGTAGCATTATCCCCGTAAACGCTAAAGGCAAAAGAAAATATTTGTTTACACATATAAATACATATTTTTTATGGCTATAAAAGGAAGAATTTAATGATATTGTTGCTGTAATTTATACGTATTAAATTATTATTAATAATATTTTATTTGCTTATTATTAAGTTCGGTAGCTACTGCCAATTCTTGGCATCGTATAGCATTTATATAGACTTAATTTCACATTCTGATAATTCTTGAAAGCATTTTAAATAGATATTCAGGTTTTAACATTTTATTTGTTTTAAGAAGAACAATATTTGCAATTATTTCATAATACAAAAATTTTAATATTAATAAAATTTTTGCTGAAAGTTTAAAATAACTAAATAAATAGAAACAATGCATAATTAATGTTTTCTTAATTAAAATTTGTTTGAATTTAAAAATTATTACTCATGTGATTTTTGTTAATATTTTAATATTGCTTATTAATCTCCTAAATATATGCTATTATTTATTTATTAAATAACTAATTAATATTTTTTCTTCTCTCATTTTAGGTAAGTCATTTTAAACTTTTGCAGAATCTTTCTATATTAAGTATTTAATACTTTTATTTTCAAATTTGTAAGTATATTTTGTTTAATCTTTCATTTTTCCTTGCTTGAGTGTTGACGACTTAAGATTTCATGCAGTCCTTCCTTGTCCTTGTAGTATCCTTAAAATTAAAATTTCATTTCTTGTTTCTTGTTAAAATTTATATTTAAATTACATTTGCATTATTCTTTGAATAATTTATGCTGTTTTATTAACACAACAAAAATTTTGTGTTTCATATTCAAAGTTGATTTTCTAATTTTGGATATTTATGTATAAATAAATTAGAATTTTAATTAAAATTATAAAAACAAACAAAAAATAAAAGAAGGGGGTAAATGAAAATAGAAATTTTAATTAAAATATTATCTTTGGATGAAAAAGTTAAAGAGACTGCAAAACAAAACTTGTAGAAGTAAGATTAAAATATTATATTTAGAAGATATTAAAAAGCTTTCACTAAAACTCCTACTTCATATTTAGTGGCCCATGATTAATTCGATCATTTTGAGCTTTCCTTCATAAAGTTGTTTAGTTTGTGTATTTGTATAAAGCTTGTATTGTGAATGCTTCTAAGGAATACGTTTACCTTTTTATAAAAGTCTAGAGTTAAAAAGTTTATTTTAATCACTCGAAAACTGTGGATTTAAAATACATAGAAGCTTTAACTGCTCTATTACAATTTATCGCTTGTTAAATAATCAAAAGTTTATAATAATTACCAGAAACATTAAAACAATTTTCTGCAACTTAATATCTGAGATATTTCACCTGTGATAGCATAATTTATACAAACTTTAAAAGATTCCTTACAAACAATGTAATAACTAAAAGCTTGTAAAAATATTAAATGTATTTGTTGATATAACTCTACTGCTTTAAAGTTTATTTTAAGCATATGTGAAAGCTCGTTTGATTTGGTAACATCTTCAATAAAAAGCTGTGATTCATTTTTCACGAGTTTACTTTATTGTAATGCAATTAATTTTATTCTTTTGTTCTTTTTTAATATTTTAAGATTTTTTATTATACTCGAAATTGTTGCTTCTATTTGACTCGTTGAAGTACTAAAGTGTTTCCGTAAATACTAAAAAGCTTTATTAAAATTTTCCGAACTCTTTAAATTCGTTCGTATATGTGATACTTTCGAAAAAGCTGTGACTCTTAGAATTGTTAAATTAGTGTAAGCTTAAGTCGATCTAAGAATGTCAACTTTATAGTACTGCAATTATTTTTGATCGACTTTTTTTATATTTTAATTCTACTTGATTTAATAATCAAATGCTTAAGCTGATTACCAGAAATAAGAAACATTAAAAAGCTTTTTTGGTTCTACTTAAGTGAGATATTGTTTTTGTGAAAGCTTTTGCCCTTTATATATATTTTAAGACATTTTACTATATTCAAAATAGGAGCTTTGGTACTTATTTCTATAAATAACGAAAAGCTCTAGATTTAACGAACCCTTTAAATTCATTTAAGTTTAGTACAATTTTTAATAAGGGTCTCACCCTTTTATTTAAAAATTTTTATTTTTGTAAACTTTTATGAAAACTAGACTTTGTCTTGTTATGGTTTGTTTACCTTTTGAAACTCTTTTTTTTAAATTCACAAAAGCTTAATTCTATCGAAATATGACATTTCTTTATAGTTAAATTATAGAGTAAAGCTTTTTATTTAATTATAATTTGTTCGCCTTGTGAAACTCGTGTTTTCTTAAAATTTCAAAAATGCTTAATTCTTTTGATATATGTATGACATTTCTTAACAATTGAATTGAAGAGTAAAGCTCGTATTGTAATCGTATGGCACAGTATATATGAAAGCTCCTCTGATTTTGTTGTAACATATTCAAATTAATACCACAGAACTCCCGAAAGCTTAATTGTTGGCGTTTTACCACTAGTATGAATATAATCATAATCCAAATTGTAAAAAGACTTTCGCTTTTTAATATGAATTTGTTTTTTGGAAAGAAAAACGTTTATTTGAATTTGGAATATGTATAGGCATATGGATCGCCAAAAAAAGAGATTTCATGCCTTTATATTTTGACGTATACTTGCTATGCATAAAACCTTACAACTTTGGTACGCATTACATATGCATTTCTTACTCATTCTCCACCTTTTCAACGAAAATCATCAAAGCTTTATAGCTTTCAACAACATACATGTAAACAGAACTTGTAAAATCTATAAAGCTTTTCAAGACGATAATAATTTAATAAATTTCAAACCTTTTCAAAAAGAACTTAAGCTTTTTTAAAGTATAAATGAAATAAAAGAAAGCTTTATCAATATAAGCTTTTTCAGCCCCACAAAAGGTCACATCACCTCGAAAAGCTTTAATATTTCAGTTAGCTTTTTCATGTTAAAAATTCTCGAATAAATAGATAAGATTAAGATAATTTTATTAAAAAGGGTTTTTCTTAATCTTACAAACGACTAAGACACAAAACTCGGGAATATTTAATATGAAAAAATTAACTGAAGTGTTAAAGCTTTTCGAAGTGGTTTTCGTTGATATGACACCAAAAAAATCGTATAGACTATTCCTGGTCATTTGAAGATTCAGTGTTGACTTATATTAAACTTTTTAATTTAACTTTAAGCTTTTTAGCCTCAAAATTGCTTATTTTTTAAATTCTTTCCTAATAAAATTTAAAAAAACGGCACGTAATAAACTTAATTTAGAAATATCAACTAAGAAATTTTCTCTTTTACACTAATTAAATTTAACTAGAAAATTAATTAGTAAAATTTTTCTTTCATTTATTTGAGCAATTTGATTAAATTTAAATCAAATTCCTGTAAAATATTTTGATTTCTAAAGCTCATAAAATTGACGAGCTTTTGTCTCATCGCAATGAAAACAAATGATTCATTAGTGAATAATAGAAAATAATTACAACATAGAAAATATACATTGTGTAGATAAATGGATGGATAGATGGATAGATATATGGATAAGTAAAACAATGACATGTCTAATGACAACTAAAATATCAAGTACCATATCATAGAGACACTCAAGCAATAACCCAGTAGGTTTAAATGAAATTACTGTCTCCAATTTACGAGTACGAGTATATGCAGTCGATAATCTTTTTTTCCCCACTACTCGGTTGAAATTTTGGTTCTATGATATAATATTAAAATTTTTGAAAGATCTTTTAACTTAGAACTGCTGGGCTATCACTGTAAATATCATAAGTATGTATTAGATATATATGTAAAACTATTTTAAAGCACAGTGGGGGCCTGTTGGACATTCTCTGTAAATAGTAATTGCAATAAATGCAATACAGCCAACAATGCAAAATGTCCTTAATTTTATTATAATTGAATTAATTACTATTTGCTCGTTTAATATTGTATATTATAAAAAAAAAGAAAATACTATATAAAAAAAATTTCACATAAATACGAATAAAACAAAATTTAATTAAAAAAGTGCATTAACTTTAATGAGTAAAAAGCATTTACCCATAGTTTTCTGAGAAGAATGAAGACCAAACAAGAACGAAAAAAATAAATATTAAAGTAAGAACAAAATTTATATATATAACGAAAACAAAATACGTTTTAACTTAATTTTATAAAATATTAATATTGAAAATAAAAGAGAAAAAGAAAAGGCAATAATAACGAGAAAATATATTCAGTGTATACACTGAAACTCGGTGAAAATAACGACAGACAGTCGGGCGGACGGACGGATAGCCATATATAAAATGGCATGCCACAAATTTCAATTACATACAGGAAGAAGAAGAAGAATAAGCATCATCATAAAATTGCTAAAATAAATAATAATAATGGAAAAAATTCACACGAAAAAAGTATAAGAATGAAAATAAAAATTTATATATAAAAACATAAAATAATAACGAACGAACATAAACATATTTACCTCGAATACATACAGACGAACATACATACTCAGACATACCTCAACAGCCATTCCTTAAATCCCCCACAAAAGCGTAAACCCTGCCTATTTAAGGCCACCCCTTTAATTCGAATAAAATTTAAATTTATTTAATGGTTCAAGCCATTCTTTTTGAAACGAAATTATATTGTCTACTTTTAGGAGGTTCAGTATAGAGTTTGATCAATCAAGTTAATCTTGTTAGATATTAAAAGCAATAAAATAACCATGAATTCTGGGGTCAAATTACGGCATTCGATATCGATCGAAATCTTAGATGTTTTCAAAACATTTGTGTAGCATACTTTAGGGATAATCAAAATTATTTAAAACTATATTTTTTGAAGTTATTTGCCAAAAGATGAACAATAGTAAAAGAGTTTTAATTGAACTATATATATTTTTAAAGACGAATCAAAATGGATACCAAATTTCAATAAACTTTTTGCATGGAAATAACTTTGAACATCCCTAAAGTATACTTCACAATATTCGCTTAAAAGTCTGAGTTTTCGATCGATATCGAATGCGAACCAAATTTTATATTTAATATAAATCAAAATTTAAATGTTTTCGAGAATATATATTTTTTTTATTTGTATTGGACCAACACTCAGTGGATAATCCTATCCATATTCGATTTGAACCTTTGGATATCAACATTAGAGCTGCAGGAAGTTTATTCCACATTCGTGCTGTGCGGGTTAAAAACCAGTTTTCCGTATAGTGCGTCGTGCGATCCACTAGAAAACAAGGGCTCATCCCCGCAAAGGTATGAGCCCTTGTTGAGTTGCGTGTGCTATGAAGAAATGTACGGGGTTCAGGATTAAGATTCCTAATTTCGTTTGAGCACATGCCAATATAGTAGTGATAGAACAATATAACGCAACCCACATTACGACGATGCTCCAATGAGGCAAAAGAGTCACCGATAAACACCCTGTCATCGATAAACACCCCTACCCTCTCTTGTACACGATCGAGTAGCTCCAAAATAGACTTTGAAGCACCGGCCAATACATGGGAGTTGTATTCCATTTTCGGTCGGATATACATAAGTAATAAAGATATTAGGGAGATCAGTTGAAGTGAATGCTTCTTTCGATACTTATAAAGCCTGTTTAGTCCAACGGACATCACACTGTTTTTTCATGCCTACAACATCAAGAGTTTCGGGTTCCTCAATATTTATAACCACCCATAATTACAGATGATGCAACATTGTTCGTAACGCGTATGTGTGTTAACGCACAAGATTGGGTCTTTCGAGCCTTGAAATCGAGCCTATTTAAACAAGCCCAAATGGATATTGTATATGGGTCGAAATTCAAAATATCATTCATGGTTTGCCTTTTGGAATTGATCTCCAACATGCTTGGCCTTAAGTTGAATGAATACGAATGACAAATGTTGCTATCATCTGCAAAAGAGTAGATAGGGCTGGAAGTTTAACATAGACATTTTATAATTTACTAAAAACTGACTATAAAATATTCCCATTTAAAGGAAAAACCGAAATTAGGTCCCTGTTTACTTCATTGGTTTCCTCGTTTTCGTTGAATCTAAAGAAAAATTAAATAAAATATTGGCTATAAAAAGAATTTTAATTATTTTCAAAATAATATTTAACAAAAAAAATGATTAAGCTAAATTTAAAGAAATTGCTAAAGGGTGCGGAAAATGCTTACAATCTATAAACAAAACAAAAAAACAAACCAAATACGATTGAAACCCCAACTCAAACTTATACGTTCCAATTAGACCTCTAGCTCGTTCCCTGAAAGGACAAATTTATATATTGGAACACATACCAACAACATTGTTGTAAGAACAACAAAACGCCATACCCTTGGCTCAAAAACCTCTTACGTTTCGCCACTTTTCTCCTTCTTCTTTTTTATTCGGGCAGCAATTTTAAAAGGCAAAATCAATAAAGACGCGCAAAAGAGAATAATGGAGAGTGACGACAAGTTTGGAGCAAGAGAAAGTGCAAGAATTTTAAGAAAATTGCAGTGATACTACAACAAAAATACTTTAACACCACTACACAGATATAGATAGACTTTTAATACATACACGTAACGATTTGTTAAGAAAGAATATTGCGAAAAGTAACAAGCAACAAAATTCATAGGATAAACAATGAAAATTGTTGTCAGTCAGAAAGAAGACGAAGAAGAAGTAGCAGAAAAGACAGCAGCAGTTGTAGCAACATCAACACCTAACCACTCTTTTAGTCAGTCAGCCAAACTTAAGGATCCAACATTATAGACTGCTGTTAACAGCGCCGCGAATGCTGCTATAGAAACAAAAGAAAATATCGCGTAACACAGACGGGCAGGTATTTTACTTAAAGCTAAAAAGCATACACACATACCAAAAAAACAGATACGTGGATATATTTCCTTGGCTCCCAACAGTTTCAAATGGAAATAACCAAATAAGTCATATTGCATATCCTACAGCAAGTTTTATGTTATTCGCAAAAGGCTTAAGCAAATGTTTCGAAAACATGAGCTAAGGTACTGCATTTTATGCGGATGGAACAGGGATGGAAAATGGCATTCTTAATTTGTACCAAATATAAAAACAAATTGTACTTTTAAGACCATGATAATGACATTTTTATACAGAATATATTGTATTAAAATTGAACATGTAGGCTTCAAAAATGGCACATTTGACGGGAATCAAATTCTAAATTATAGAATAACTTTTGATCCGAAAATCGATTAAAATTTTACAATTGAAGCTTACATTAAAATTCCTTTTGACAAATTTTCCGTAAAACTTGGATTTAGAGTAATGAAAATTGGTACTAATATCTTTCAATTCAAAAGATCAAGTAATGAAAATAGTTTATACCCACTTTTAATAATATATACAAGTAAGAAAGTAATATAGTCGGACTCGACCGTTTCTGTGATACCCTAAACTACTATGGTCCGATGAACGATTGTCAACATATTTAGAAAAGATTACAAAACCTTCTAAATATGTTGTTGTATTAGAAGTATCTTGACTTTTGAATGAAGATCTTAAATGGGAGGTATGGTGAAATACGAAGCATTGAATATTATTGCTTAAATTTTCTGAAATTTCAAAAACTTGTGGCAACATCTCAATAACAATGTACCGGTCCTGTATAAGTACCTGAATCAACCTATTTAGCCAAATTTAAATAGAAATGTCTTTAAAATTGCATTTGAACTTTAAACCAACTCAGAGTCAATCGAAATACTTCATGCTAGTTTCACAACCATTTCTATATGTTACAAACATCAGGGGCCAAATTACCGCATTCGATATCGATCGAAAAATTAGACTGTTAAGCAAAAATTGTGAAGTATACTTTAGGGATGTTCAAAGTTCGGTGCAAAAAGTTTATTGAAATTTGGTATACATTTTGATTCGTTTTTAAAAACATATAGTTCAATTAAAACACTTTTACTATTGTTCATCTTTTTTTCAAATAACTACAAAAAAATAAAGTAAACTGAGCATTTTGTAAATAATTTTTATTATCCTTAAAGTATGCTGTACAAATGTTTTGAAGATTTCGATAGATATCGAATGCGGTAATTTATGCCCAGACCTTTAGAATAGAAAGTTAATCGTGTTTTGTAGCTATTTGTGGAAATCTGTTAACAGTTTTAGTCTTTCAAAAACTTTATAATTTAAACAGTAATAAATTAACCCCCTTATTCATTAACGAAAAATATTGCTATAACAAGCTTATAATTCAAACTTTCCATACAAAATTCTAACTATAAGACCATGATAATTTTTTAATTCGTTTATGAATTAGGGGGTAAGAATTGAAAATTGTATCAAGTAGGACGCGGTAGTACTGCGGTACCAATCAGGTTAGAAATGTATCAAAACAATTACAATTGTAGCATGTTTGCCATCCCTGCTATGGAATATTAGATATTTTTGAAAACTAAAAAAAGTATTGCCTACATTCGGGCAGTTTGTAAAAATACTTTTATTTTTTATACTAATGTGGGGTTTATATTACTAAAGCGGCAGACGTTTGAGTGAAATTTACATGCATTTTGGTTTTGTTGCAATGACAAAAAACATGTAAATTACATTCAATCACCAACTGCTTTAGTTATAAAAACAGCGCATCAAATTTTTTTAAAGTTTCTACTATTCAATAAAAATCGTCTATTTTATCGAAAGCGATAGTATGAGTCATATAACTTTTCATATCCCTCCAATTTTAATTGTTCAAGGAGATTCTTCAACTTGCAACTGCAGGGCTATGTCAAAGATGAGGACAGCGACTACGACGACATCAACTGCAAAAACGTCATTTAAAAACCCTGAGTGTAGAAAAATACATCTCTGCACAAGGAAAATAATAATCAAAATATCAACAAAAACTAAAGCAGCCAACAAAAAGATGGCTAAAGAAGAGAAGGAAAACAAAACGGAAATGCTGTTGAAAATATATGCATATCACATACATACACACACACACACATAAAAAAACATATGCAAACTTTTACTTATACATATTCAAATGTTATTGTACATGTAAGCAGCACAAAATGAAAACAAAAAACTTTATTACTTTTACCCTTGATGCGGTTTAATTTGAAAATGTTTGAATGTAAGTGAGAGCTTGAAGTTGTTTTGTATGCGGAAAATCATTTCAATGTATGTGTAGATTTCAATGAATCTGTTTAAATGTGAAAATGTCTGTATATCAACGAATTCACAGGGTGAGGAATGTTGTTGTCTGAGAATTATCGATTTTTTTCTGTGGAGTGCGCAGTAAAACTACTAAAATCATGTCTGTTCTATGCCGTTCGGTTCTGTTCTTAGCTTGGCTGAGTTTTATTTTTGTTTTTTGTTGTTATTTCTATACAGCAAAGTCTTTGTCTCAGTTTTTGTCCTGGCTGCTTTTACTCACAGACAATCTCACGTATGAATGTTCTTCTGTCATAGAAATACATACATACATACATTTATACATAGGTGTGTTTTTTGTTGTTTATTTTAGAGTTTCCATGTCTAAAAGTTTTTCATTCCATTTTTTTCATTTAGCTTTTTCGCTATATTGCAAATGTCGTCCTTTGTATGCGCGCATTGAGTATTTTGACATTGTCTCTTGAAAATTTCTGAGCAAAAACATGAAGAAAAAAAATACCAGCTGAGACAAATGATTTGAATGCAGGCATTGAGGCAGCCATACTTGGTTTTTAGAATAGGTTCCTATACCCCAACATAAGGGTACAAGTAATATGCTGTTCTACAACGATACGTATGTATGCGAGTGCGAAAATGATAATTTTCTTTTTTTGAACATCGCCAGCATTGCTGTCTTCTTCGTGGCTGTCTTAATCACACTCTCGCATACAAATACCTAGAATTACACATAGATTTTCTGCCATATGGACTGTGAGCCAGGGTCTGTCAATGTTGCTGACCACGAACAACAAAGGAAATAAATGAAAAATACTTCTTAGAAACTGCCATACAGTTACACTTATTCCTACACGTACATACATATATGAATGTATATGTCTCATGTTTGCCAAGAGTTGGAGAACAAAAACACAAGTAAAGGCAAAGTAAAATGAGAAGAAATAGCTATCACTCATTCTTTAGACTTTTGAAACTTATTTAGAAAACCCCCCTCCCTCCCCACTTACATACACAAAAAGGCGTTGTTATTTTCGTGAGCAGAGCTACAGCCAAAAACAACAAAAATAAATTTATTACAAATAATAAAAAATCAATAGAAAATTTAAGCTACTTTAAAGATTCTTTATAGATAATAGGGATTTAAATGAAAGTGGGATAAAAAATAAAGAAATAAAATCTTAAGTTAAATCAATTTGCTCTAAAAATAAAGTTTTTAGAAAATTTCTATAAAATAAATATTTTTGATATGAAGTTATCAATCCTCATGAGATAAAATAACTTTTTTAGTTTGGCCAGGCGACCTTTACTGTGAGCGGTATATATCAATGATTACTAGATTTTTGTTGTTTCAAAAGAATGGCAATGCATGCCAAGAAGCATTCTAAATCGAAGGTAAGTCTACAGCCATAACACGCCGTCGATGTGAAACAAATGAAATCGACTATAAAACAAAAAGCTTAAACAGTGCGTCTAAATAACAAAAAATTGGGCAACTTTACTGTTCTACAGCAATAACTCGCCGTCGATATAAACAAATAAAATGGGCTGCATAACGAAAAGCTAAAACAGTGCGTGTAATAATTACAAATTGCGCTAATTCACACGACGTGCAACTACAGTTTTTCTTAAACCTCTCTACTTTCCCCTTTCCAAAGACGGTTATCCAATTCATATATACAATATATGAAATTTTTTGGAGAGTCTTTGTCTGAGTGTTACTTCTCTTAAACAAATGCAACTTTGGATTTTCTACACGAGCTATCTTAAAGCATGGTTATCTCATATAGTAAACTAATTACTGTGATCTTGTTATTTAGCCCTGTTAGACATTTTCTTGTGAGGCTTTCTTAAGTCGCTTGTGTCTACGTCCTAGCACAAATTCCATCGGACAAATTTATTCTGATTAATGAGCCAGAGTTATTAAAAATTTTTCATTTCGAACAAATTCCACTCTGAGAAGACATGCCAGACATTTGATCGATGTTATATTCTACTTATAAAAAATAACATAAGATCTTTTAAGCTAATAAAATATGTAAACTTTTTCCTTGGAACCAGGATGATCTGTACAGATTTTGTTACAAATTTTATAAGTATTTTATGTATTTTCAATAGAAATTACTTTCAGGAGACATTTCAGCATTTTACAGAAGTTCCGCTAAAATATTTCTTCTAGTAGCCAAAAGCTGTATACCAAATTTTGTTGGAATTGGCTCATATATGATCATACCTCACATACCGGACCATGACAGATAAATCTTTTCTCAACTAAAATTAAAAAGCCAAAATTTGTGAGAATCGGCCATTTGGCTCAAATTAGAACTTTCCCCAGAAATGACATCAAAATACAATAATTATATATTTTTTGTGTAAAGAAGAAGAAATACATAGAAATCAAATAAAAAAATATCAATTTTTTTAATTTTTGGGGTAATTTTGGTCCCTGTTGGTCACGAAAGGGTTAATATTTTTAGTTCATGTGATTTTTGTTATTAACTTTTTTCCAATTGTCTTTTTATTTATTGAATCTTTCTTTTTCAGAAATTTTTTTATTAACTTGATAGAATTTTTTTATTAACTTGATAAATTTTTAGCAAAAAAATCAATTCCCAAAAAGTGAAAATTGATTTTTACCCCGGCAACGCAAGGTTTAAACATTTCCAATTCTGGTTAAACTATATTTTGTGGTTCTACATGATGTAACGAATTATCAGTT
The DNA here is from genome assembly GCA_933228675.1 of Stomorhina lunata. Lineage (NCBI taxonomy): Eukaryota > Metazoa > Arthropoda > Insecta > Diptera > Rhiniidae > Stomorhina > Stomorhina lunata. The sequence continues at coordinate 76,792,482 of OW121742.1, read as the reverse complement.
AATTTTTGCTAAAAAAAAAAAGTAAAAAAATATAAAATTATAAAATTGTTTCTAAAATTTCTCAAAACAAGCTACTTTTCTCGAAACCCTTTGGCTTTAAGTCTCATTTACGGGAATACGGGATAAGCTATCGACCGACTTTTTTGAGTTTTTACACCTTATGCATTCGTAATAAATCTGTGAAGTCCGAATCTCAAATTTCTAAAATTCGCTTAATGAGTTTGTTTAAAAACCTAAAAAATCATTTGCAAGTCCCATGAAAAAGATTTTTCGTTATCAAGGATAATAGGAAGACATGAACCAATTTCAACAAAATTGTATATTTTATTACTTAGAGGTCTAAGATAATTAAAAAAATATATAATAGTAAAAAAAATACAAATCTATCAATATTTTGGGTAATTTTGTCAAGGGCATGAAATCCGCGGAAAAAACGCTATAACTCAAAAACCGTATGAGCTGTTTATAAGCCATCTACCTCAAAAGAAAGCTTTATTGTTTTTTTATAAAACAGTGCTCACTTTTTAAGAGTGAGCCCAAATAGCCTTAATTTGGCAAAATCAGAAGAATGACCAATTTTTTTTTCTTGTAAACTCATTTTTCAACTTAAGAGCCTGTGCGCCTCGTGTTAATGCTATTCGATTTCGCTCAAATTTTCAGTGTTAATGCTTCTCACCATATGACACATAAATCCGATCGGCATATATACATTAGGGGTATAACCAAAAAATACCTATCACGACGGGGTGGCTACTGATGTATATATCAAGAAAACAGTATTTTAAGATTTATTTGGATAAAAAAACCCTCCCCCTAAATCTTGTGTGAATTTTTTTAACGCCCGCGAGAAAGTGATCCCACTTTTCATCATAGATTTTCATGGTCTATATGGCATCGATAGGTATTTTTAGATAATTTAAAAAAAATCAAGTTCTACCCCTAATGTACATCAAATTTGATCTTAGTAGTGAAGAGTATCAAATACAAGGCTTGGCCGACTGTAACACTTCCTCAGATGTTTTATTTGAATTTATTCCTTTCGTAATAAAAAATATATTGTTGGAAAAAATTGAAATTTTCTTAACATACAAAACCAACCAGGGGCCAAATTACCGCATTCGATATCGATCGAATACTTAGATATTTTTAAAACATTTGTATAACATACTTTAAGGATAATCAAAATTATTTAATAAATGCTCAGTTTACTTTATTTGTTTTGTAGTTATTTATCAAAAGTTGAACAATAGTAAAAGTGTTTTATTTGAACTATATGTTTTTAAAAACTAATCAAAATGGATACCAAATTTCAATAAACTTTTTGCATCGAAGTAACTTTCAACATCCCTAAAGTATACTTCACAAGATTTGCTTAAAAGTCTGAGTTTTCGATCGATATCGAATGCGGTAATTTGGCCCCAGGTTCTTGACCTCCATCTTTATGAATGACTTTAACAATAGTTCTTTTGTTTTTTTTCCAAGATTCCTTATTTTTACATCTGACTTGTATCTAATAATAAACATTTTCCAACAAGCTTAAAATGAATAGCAAAAAAAATCAACAAACAAAAGGAAAAAACTTTAAGAAAAATTGGAAAACTTTCTATTTTTATCAATGGTTTTGTATACAACTTTCGTATTGTTGTATGTATTTTGTTCAGATACTTTTCAAACTCAAATTCAAACAGGTATTAAGATTGTTTTTCTAATGTTGTAGTTGTTGTTTGTGTTGTTGCTACTGCTGAACTTGGGAATTCCCAGTGCCAGATGTTAGACTTGTTGTCTGTCTGTCTGTCTGTCAGTCTAGTTATTTGAGTGGGTGTCTATGTATGAATGTGTAAATGAATGAATGAACTGTTTTTCTTTTTTTTTCTCCATTGCGAAAAAGTATCACTTCCGTTTCAAGCCAGACATTGACTTTTTTCCTTTATCCATTTTATACCACAAAAAAGTGAAGAAAGGACGACAACAACAACAAAAACATATCAAATGCCTTTTTTGTCAATTGTTTTGCAAGGCAGCAAAAGTTGCGTAGCTAAGAAAAAAAGGAATAACTTACAAGAAAATTATATGCCAAATCATAGCAAAACTCTTGCATACACAAACAAACAGACTGAAAAAAAGTCTCACATTTATTCTTGGAAAAAATTGTGAATCACTAAGGAAAAAGCAAACAGTTTAAGCAGAAGGCAAAAGTATATTAAAAAAAATGTGAATGCCTTTGGATAGAAAAGAAGAAGAAACACGCTACATCACTAGCAAAAAGCAACAACCTGCCAAAGAACAACAACATTAAAAGGAGAAGCAATACATTCTTAAAATAATGATCCCTTTTTTTCCTTACGAACGAAAAAAACAGAAAAACTTTCCCATTTTACTTATAATTTTTTTCAATTTTTTTGTACCACAAAATTCAAAGTGTTTTAGACAAGATGAAGAAGAAAAACTAAATGAAACTACAGGAAAAAAATAAAATGTATAAGAATTATTTGAAAAAATACAAATGAAGACTAATAGATGAATAATAAACAAAACAAAATACTTTACAAGAAAAGCCCAGAAAAAAACAGTCTGTAATAAATTCTACAATTTACAAGCAAATCCTACGGAAAAACTCTTAAAAGGAATTGTTGACATTATGAACTTGAAAAATACTCGTACATAAAAACCAACTTGATACTGAAATAAAAAATATCCAGTTTATATTATTTCATATTTCTTTCAATTTTTCCCCTATATAATAAATCCTTACTGTTGCTGTATCCTTTCTTGTGTTGGTTAAAGATAAAAATATTATTGTAGTAAAAATAAAAATTCTAAAGAAATAAATAAAAACAAATACAGTTAAACATCAGAAACTTACAATAACACAAACTCTTACATACAATCTACTACTACTACACACACAAACACACAAATGTCAAGAAAAACAAATCGTTCTCGTTGTTGTTGGGACAACAAAAAAAAAAATGAAGAAAAATCATGAATGAAAAGTGTAAAAAAGGATTTTTGCGTATTTTTTTCACAATAAATGTACGATTACGAGTGTTTTTCTGAAGTTAAGGAAAAAAATGTAGTCTTTGCTTAAAAACACTTTCCTTGTTGGAATAAAAGAAAAAGTCTGAATGAATGGGTAAAAAATACCAACAACAGGAAAGTATCAAAAAGAACCCAGACGTTTGTAATGTCTGCTTATGGTTTTTTACTGAAAATTGCTGCATCAAAAGTAGTTGATGTTATTGTGCTTAACAAAAAACTTAGTATATATGTGAATGTTTTCATGTATATGAATTTTTTTTAGGGATTGTCTAGAGAAAACTCTAACAGCCAGACATATTCAAACAGTAGCAACACCGACAATGACAAAAAAGAAACCAACCGCAACAACTACGACAACATTTCATACCCTCAGTCCCAAACACACACACATATGTCAAATAGTAAATATGACAACGCATAAAGTCTACTACAACAAGTACAACAATTACTACTTACAACTATAACAAATACCGCAAATAAAATTTTGAAAACATAAAAATAGAAAGGAAAACGGAAACATTATCCGCACAATACACGAAAGAAACATAAAAGCGAACGCACACGCTCGCTCATTCACACACATACAAACAGCAAGTGCACAATGGCAAAATATCGTGTAAAAAAATGTTGCATAGTTACAGGATGAGTTAGATAAATTTAAAAAATAACTTCAAATGTAGATCTAGGGCCAAATCCCCGCATCCGATACTGATTAAAATCTAAGGTAGTTCAGAAACATTTGTGTAGCATACTTTGAGGATAATCTTAATAATATTAAATATATAAGTTTCTCTACATTTGTCAAAAGTTTCCTGATAGTAAAAGAATTTCCCTTAAACTTTTTGCAAAATAAATTATTTTAAAAATTCCTAAGGTATGTTACATAATATTTGCTTAAAAGTCTGATTTTTTGATCGATATTGAATGCGGCGATTTTGACCCTGAAAATTTTCGATATTTTGTTAAGGGAAATAAAGTTATAGATAACTCTTCATTAGTAAAATAAGTTAGCGATAACTTTTCTGTAAATAAATGGAGTTATCGATAACTTTTGTAGTACAAAACATACAAAACATTATCCGTATAACAAAACACTCAAAACATTATATTTATAATATACAGTACCTGGGTGACCGAGCCTTGCTCGGAGCTTTATGATAAGCATTTCGAGGCAAATTTTAAAGTTTTTATATATTTTATTTTATAAAGTACTAACCAAATAAATTTAGAGAAACGACGGTACACAAATACAGTGAAATCGCAATAGAGTGAACTAATTCGTGCAAGGCCTGTTCACTCTATTGAAAAAGTTCACTCTAAAGAGTCTATAAAAAACACTTTTTTATACAAAAAAACATCTATATTTATTAAATATTATTATATAATTACAAAGGAGTAAAGTGATTTTCAAGAGTTTTTTGCTTGTACAAGCATTTTTTGCTTTTTGCACCGCTAAATCGCGGAATTTATGCAAAACTAAAATATTTTCGTAATTGTTTGTGTTATTTTCTGCCCAGTCGATAGCTTTTTTAAAAATCTGCACGGCCTGCGCTGCTGTAATGTCTGGTTTGGCTACTGCTACTTCCTCGATGTCAGTGTCAGTTTCAGAAATGGCGTCGGAAACGCCTTCAGCAGAAATTGGAAATGAACTAACGGTTTCATAAAACAGTGTGTAAAAACTTCTATTTCTTTGTCCATTTTGAATAACAAAAGTTCAATCTATTGTTCACTCTATAGAGTAACTAATAAAATAAACAAAAAGAGAAGAAAAGTAAAACAAAAATGTTTTCAAATTCAAGCAATATCCTAGCTGTTTCATAAAAAAGTATGTAACAAACTATAAGAGGTGCGTCTTTGTCAATTATGTATAAGAAAAAAAAAGTTCACACTATTGAGTTGGGTACTGTTCACTCTATAAAGTAACTAATGGAAAAAATCGGGAGTTCGTAGTATCAAGTAGTTCATATTACCAAGTGTTCACTCTATTGCGATTGCACTGTACATAATTAATTTTGAATCATTTAATTCATTTTGTCCCATCAACACATGATTAAATGCATAGTAAATAATTTTGGAAATTGGTCATATCGTCTTAGAAACCTCCGTCGACTGGTGCGCAAGAACTTTGCTAAAGATCATAGCCTGATCAAATGCACAGTTTAAGATTTAATTCATTTTGAGTAATTTTCAATCACTTGTCGGACATTAGTCATACGAACTAAGAAACCTTCGTCGGCTCATGCGTAACAACTTTACTAAAGATCATAGCATGATCAAATACACAGCTTACGATTTTATTTATTTTTAGTAATTTTTAGTAGCGCCACCTGGCGAAAATTTTTCATACCAACTAAAAACCTTTGTCGGCTCATTTGTAACAACTTTGCTAAAGATCATTGCACGATCAAATGCACAGCTGACTATTTAATTCACTTTGAGTAGTTTTCAGTGGCGCCACCTGTCCGAAATTGTTCATACCAAGAAATCTTCTTCAGCTTATGCGTAACTACTTTGCTAAAGATCATACGATTTAATTCATTTCAAGTAATTTTCAGTGGCGCCACCTGTCGGAAATTGTTCAATACAATTAAAAAGCCTTCGCTGGCTCATTTGCAACAACTTCGCTAAAGATCATAGCATGATCAAATGTACAGTTTACGATTTAATTCATTTTTAGTAATTTTCATTGGCGCCACCTGTCGGAAATAAGTGATACCAATTTAAAAACCTTCGTTGTCTGATGCGCAACAACTTTAGCTAAAGATCATTGCATGAGCATAACATGGTTAAACAGACAGAAAAACATTCATTTGTTTAAAACTTATAACATTACCAATTTTTTCCCCTTTTATCCCCTAATTTCTAAAAAGTTACAAATGAATATTTGAAACTTGGTACCAATTGAATTCGGGTCTTTTTATAAAAATGCAGTTAACATATTGTTCCTATTCATGAGGTGTTAAGTTATTTTATCCCTTTTTTACCTATTTTGGCCCCCAAAATCAAAAAGTATCAAATACGTGTTCAATATTTTTCTCACATTTATTGATTGCATTACAAAATTTTTGGTTCCATTTTTAAGCCACTCTTATCTTTTAAACCAAACAATATAGAAATTGTTTGGTTTAAAAGATAAGAGTGGCATAAAAATGGAACCAAAAAAAAACTATTTTCACCCGTACAAAGTACCAAACACCTGTCCGCTTATTTTAACAGCTATTCAAAACATAATTTAAATGTTATTTCTATGCCTATTACTTTAGTAGATGTAGCATTTTCGATTTTCCCCCTTTTTACCCGTTTTTACCCTCTTACAGGCGAAGATTCCAAAAGTCCCTTCTTACTACCTATACATAAAAAAGTTACCCACCGTCCAAATTTGATCAAAATCGTTGAGCCGTTTTCGAGATAGCCATTCTGTATATATATATATACATATATGTATATATATATACATAGAGATATATTCTAGCAGACAAAATTAAGTTTTTCTCATAACACTTTGGGATTTTCCTTCCCATAGTGCATTAATACATTCAAATTTTCACTAACAACTTAAACAGCTCAACAAATATTTCAGCAAAAAAGCACTAGCGGGACACTTGTATTTTTACAAAAAAAGTTCGCAGTGAACAAAAGTGTTGATATGGAACTTAAGAACAAAATCACGCACATACATACAAATCTACATTTAAACTCCAAAATGGCTGGATATTGTTAGTCTATCTGTCCGTCTGTATATGTAAGTATGTCTGCATCTCCGGGTGTTTGTGTTACTATGTTAAAGTATTTAACACTAATGTGGCAAGTTGTTGTTCTTGTTAGGTTTTTTTCCATTTTTTTCCTCATTTCGATTTCCTTGTGATGCCAGCTATAGAAACAAAACAGAGTGTACATTTGTAGATGTGCGTGTGAATAAAACGACTTACACATATTCCTAGGCAATCATACATACAAATTATGCACAAAGTAGATCTCGACATGCTACAAATTCAAATGTTTAATACAAAACAACTGGCAAAAAAAAACCAACAAATGGAAAACTTTTTATGAAAATCAAGGTCAAAAACTTTCTTTTTATGCTACTGGAAAAACTGCAGAAGGAGTTAAAAAAAAGCCAAAAAAAGAAGAAAAAACATAAGGCAAGAAGAGAAATAAAAAATGAAATTGCAACATGATGGTCTTTGGCAACATTTAGCAGCTGAAATGGAATGAACAACAACAACAAAATGAACAACCCACAATTTGTTTGAAAATTCACAATTTGTAGTTTTGTTTTAAACTTGCATATACTTAAAATACATACAGTTTAGCGCTTAAAATGTAAAAAAATGTCATGTAAACATTTCAAAAAAAAAAACAAAACGAATAGCATTTCCGCATCCGTTTGAAATGGTAAAGAAAAATGAAGTAAATAATGAAGCGTGTTTGAAAACATTGCAGTTTTTTGTGTTTGTTTTTTTTTTTTTTTTGTGAAAGTGTGAAAAAAGTTAACTTTGAATGAATTGTAGGTTACGTATACGTCAAAGTGTTTCTACAAATCTGAAATGCTGTTATCGCTGCTTTTAACATTGTAAACTCCAGTGACCAGTTGATATTTGTTTGTTGTTATTATTGGCTATATCTTGATTCTTTCAAAGCCTGTCTGTCTGTCTGCCTGCCTGGATGCTGCATATTCCCAGTATTTACTGTGTTGCATTTTCCCAATGTCTCTTTATGTATGTGTGAATGTGTCTCTGTAAACTATGAATTTCGCGTGAATTTCAATGTGTTTTTTTGGCTTTGTAAAAATGAAAATGAAATGAATTTCTTTTTAATTTTTTTCCCCTGTTGATTTTCGTTGTTTCTCTTAGCCAACTTTTAGTTTCAGTTGAACACTTTTGCAATTTTGTGAACTCATGTTTATGTCTATGCAATTGTGTAAATGTCTGTATGACTGTCGAAATATACGAATGAATGTGTATTTGTACTAGTCTAAGAAACACACACATGCACAACAAAACGTAATTTTTTGTTATGAATGTGGGATTCCTAAATTTTTAGTACTCGTACTTTTTTTTATTTCTTTCCAGTTCAACCCAGCATTCATTCTCATGCATTGCATGCATTAACTCAGTCAGTCAGTCAGCACTTCTGCGACTTTTTAGTTTGTTTTATTATTTTTCCACGTATTTGTTTGCTAAAAATTCAAATGTGTGAATGCTCTGCCATATGGATTTCTATTTTATTTTATGCATTTTTTGTCGGTTGGTTTGTTTGGCTTATGCGGTGAATATTTCGTTATAGTTAGTAGTTTTCACATGCCGAACGACCTATATTTCATGTACTCTACTCACACAGTTTTAGTTTTAGTTTTCTTTTTTTTTCCTCACTATAACATAAGTTGTTGTTGTTTTATTAAATGCATTTACACGTTACAACGTGTTGTAGTAACAACACTATTAACAACATCATAAACATCATCATCATCGTCATTGCCATCGTAGTAAATGGTGTTTGTTTTAATGCGTGAACAAATGAAACAAAACTAACTGGAATTGGTTGAAATAAAACAAAAATATAACTATTTTTCTCCCCATTTTACTACTAACAATTTTTTCCATTTATTTTATTATCAATCCTGTGCAAAAAAAGTTTATCATCAACATCGTCAGATGTTTAAATAATTCAAACACCTGTTGTTCGTAAATAGTTGGCAATAAATAATAAATAAATGTGTTTTTATTTATTACATGAATATTAAATAAGTTAAAAATTATAAAAATTATTGCAAAGGCATTAAAATAAAGCGATTTTTAAATTGGTATTTTACACATTTTTAACACTTAAATATTGAGCCTTGCAGAGATGAGATTACAGGTAAAATGTAAAGCATATTTCCAGGGGCAACATAATAAAATCGATATAATAAATGTTTTCAAAATAACTTTCTTTAGAAAAATGAAGTTGTTGATAACTTTTTTATAGCAAAAGAAAGAAACGAGGTATATAGAAAAATAATGTTTTCGATAGTTTTTCTTAAGAAATATAAATTATCGTTAAGTTGGCTATAGAAAAATAATGTCCCTGATGTTATATTATAGCGACAACTTTTAGGCATAAATAACTTTTCTTTGTTAAAGGAATGTTATCGACAATATTTCCATATAAAGAGGAAATTAACGATGATTGCTATATGTTAAAATAAACGATTGATAATTTTCGTATGAAAAAAATTTAAGATAAAAAATTTAAGTGTTGCATAGTTACAGGAAAATTTCGACTAAGCTAATAGTATAGTTATTGATAACTTTTTTTATAGTAAAAACAAACTATCGATAAAAAAAATATATAAAGCTTCTCTATTTTTGAAGAAAGTTATCGATAACTTTTCTATAATAAAGCACAGTTATCGATTAATTTTCAATATCAAAAGGCAGTTAAAGATAATTTTGAATAGCAATAGACAGTTATCTATAGATTTTTTAGAGCTTGAGAAAGTAATTGATAGCTATTTCACAGTCAAAGTAACTGGTTGACCGAGCCTTGCTCGAAGTTTTATGACAAGCGTTTCGGGGCAAATTTGAAGGTGTTATGTGACCTTCTCCGAGAAAAGGAACCTAGAAATGATATCCTGTCATCAACTTTTCTATAGAAAAGTTAACGACAGGATAATATTTCTATAGAAAATTTGACGACAGGATAACATTTCTATAGAAAAGTTGATGACAGGATAACATTTCTATAGAACAGTTGACGACAGGATAACATTTCTATAGAAAAGTTGACGACAGGATAACATTTCTATAGAAAAGTTGACGACAGGATAACATTTCTATAGAAAAGTTGACGACAGGATAACATTTCTATAGAAAAGTTGACGACAGGACGACATTTCTATAGAAAAGTTGACGACAGGATAACATTTCTATAGAAAAGTTAACGACAGGATAATATTTCTATAGAAAATTTGACGACAGGATAACATTTCTATAGAAAAGTTAATGACAGGATAACATTTCTATAGAAAAGTTGACGACAGGATAACATTTCTATAGAAAAGTTGACGACAGGATAACATTTCTATAGAAAAGTTGACGACAGGATAACATTTCTATAGAAAAGTTGACGACAGGATAACATTTCTATAGAAAAGTTGACGACAGGATAACATTTCTATAGAAAAGTTGACGACAGGATAACATTTCTATAGAAAAGTTGACGACAGGATAACATTTCTATAGAAAAGTTGACGACAGGATAACATTTCTATAGAAAAGTTGACGACAGGATAACATTTCTATAGAAAAGTTGACGACAGGATAACATTTCTATAGAAAAGTTGACGACAGGATAACATTTCTATAGAAAAGTTGACGACAGGATAACATTTCTATAGAAAAGTTGACGACAGGATAACATTTCTATAGAAAAGTTGACGACAGGATAATATTTCTATAGAAAATTTGACGACAGGATAACATTTCTATAGAAAAGTTGATGACAGGATAACATTTCTACAGAAAAGTTGACGACAGGATAACATTTCTATAGAAAAGTTGACGACAGGATAATATTTCTATAGAAAATTTGATGACAGGATAACATTTCTATAGAAAAGTTGATGACAGGATAACATTTCTATAGAAAACTTGACGACAGGATAACATTTCTATAGAAAAGTTGACGACAGGATAACATTTCTATAGAAAAGTTGACGACAGGATAACATTTCTATAGAAAAGTTGACGACAGGATAACATTTCTATAGAAAAGTTGACGACAGGATAACATTTCTATAGAAAAGTTGACGACAGGATAACATTTCTATAGTAAAGTTGACGACAGGATAACATTTGTATAGAAAATTAAATTTTATTTTTTTTTTAATTTTTATCAATTTTCCCGAAAACGTACAAAATTTTTATGGGGTAAATAAATTTGTATCAGAAATCTTATACTTCACCCATTTAGGTACCGGAATCCACTCTTAAGTCCAAGCCCGTTTTGTGACACACTATTTTATAATGTATATACTTGTGATACTCATTTTGTTTGTAAGTTCATTTGTTCAAAATTAAAAAAAAAGTACCAAAAATATTTTTCACTCATTACTGATTCGGCTCGGCCTTTCTTTTAAAAAGTACCAACTACAAGTCTTCTTATTTTTTCAGCTGATCAAAACGCAATTTAAATTTTGTTTCTATACCTATTAAAAAGCTATAATGTTAAAAATGTTTCCCCTTTTTTATCCCCTCATTCAAAAAAGTTCCATATGCATATTTGGTACTTCTTTCATACCAATTGTATTCGGTACATTTTATTAAAACGCAGTAAACATTTTGTTTCAATTCAATTTACTTTATAAGATGTTAAGTTAGCATTTTATCCCATTTTTCCACCCGATATCAAAAAAGTACCAAATACGTGATCAATATCTTTTTTACATCTATTGATTGCACTACAAACTTCATTTCTGTATTTTTCGGTTCAAAAGATAAGAGTGGGTTAAAAAAGTACAAAAAAAAGTATTTTCACCCATTTTACCCCTATGCCATATAGTTTCAAAAAAGTACCGCTTTTCATAGCTGTTCAAAACTTAATTAAAATTTTTGTTCCTCTAGAGAGAATCGTAGAGGTTCTATAGGTGCCCCCACTAGACCCATAGAAAGTTTATGTTAATTAAACATTTTTATTCATAAAAATTTTTGTTAATTTTAAATTTCCTAAAATTACTTTTCTACATTAAAGTGATGGTTGGTTGCTTCAACAAAGCATCACACCAATTGCTGCAACATTGTTGTAACAAACGAAAGCAATTGCTACGAAAGATGAAACAATAAAAAAATATATATAGGAATACAATTATAATGATGCCAGAGGTATGCAAATTTATGGCCGGAAATGTAATTTACACATACATACATCAAAAAGAAAGAAATGAGAAAAAATAAAATTGTAAAATAAAATAGAATTGCCTTTGGCTATGGACACACACGTTCTGGAAGTAAAATGTTGAAGAATGATTTTTTTTTGGAATATCAAAACTTAAAACAAGGCGTCATTGAATCTTAATGAAGTGAATATTTTGTTATAGAGAAACATTGAAAATTTATTATTTAAAAAGAATTCAGCGAAAGCAAAGATATTTTTTTTAAGAAGAAGAAGTCAATAATGACATTGAAAGTAATAAAAATTATATTCATTATTTTGTTGTTATAAACGAAAATGGAATTATGCACAAGAGAAAATATAATTCAGCAAAAAAATAAATGGTTTTAATAATAAATATAACAATAATGATGATGTAATTTATATACCATTATTCTTGCTCTTGGGTGATGTTGCAATTTGCTCCCTTTCTCGCTTTAGTAAAAAAAATTGTTTTCTTATTTTTATTGTAGCTACTTTAATTTAGGCGCCAACAGTCAGAAATATATTAACCTCCTAATTCATAAACAAATTTTAAAATTATCAAACTCTTATCGAATTTGTATTTATATAGCTTCATTTTTTAATTATGAATTAGAGGGTAATTCCTTAATAAATTTAAATTTTAAAATGAACTCAGCTGCTCCGAATTAAGTGACAGTTTGTCTCTAATAGTGGAAATAAACTTACAAGCTCAAGCTAGTTTTTAGTTGTTTGAATGGGATATTTTATGCCCCATTAATGAAAAAATAATATTCGTTTGATTAAATATATATAGGAATACAATTATAATGATGCCAGAGGTATGCAAATTTATGGCCGGAAATGTAATTTACACATACATACATCAAAAAGAAAGAAATGAGAAAAAATAAAATTGTAAAATAAAATAGAATTGCCTTTGGCTATGGACACACACGTTCTGGAAGTAAAATGTTGAAGAATGATTTTTTTTTGGAATATCAAAACTTAAAACAAGGCGTCATTGAATCTTAATGAAGTGAATATTTTGTTATAGAGAAACATTGAAAATTTATTATTTAAAAAGAATTCAGCGAAAGCAAAGATATTTTTTTTAAGAAGAAGAAGTCAATAATGACATTGAAAGTAATAAAAATTATATTCATTATTTTGTTGTTATAAACGAAAATGGAATTATGCACAAGAGAAAATATAATTCAGCAAAAAAATAAATGGTTTTAATAATAAATATAACAATAATGATGATGTAATTTATATACCATTATTCTTGCTCTTGGGTGATGTTGCAATTTGCTCCCTTTCTCGCTTTAGTAAAAAAAATTGTTTTCTTATTTTTATTGTAGCTACTTTAATTTAGGCGCCAACAGTCAGAAATATATTAACCTCCTAATTCATAAACAAATTTTAAAATTATCAAACTCTTATCGAATTTGTATTTATATAGCTTCATTTTTTAATTATGAATTAGAGGGTAATTCCTTAATAAATTTAAATTTTAAAATGAACTCAGCTGCTCCGAATTAAGTGACAGTTTGTCTCTAATAGTGGAAATAAACTTACAAGCTCAAGCTAGTTTTTAGTTGTTTGAATGGGATATTTTATGCCCCATTAATGAAAAAATAATATTCGTTTGATTTAAAATTTCCCTATCTTTATAATGGGTGTTTTTTTTTAGAGGTATAGAACTTCTAATTGAAATAAAACACAAGAAAATCGTTTTAATGTCCATCAATTTGGCTTTATTGGAAGGATAATTTTATGCCATTAATGTTTAAATATGATTTCGGGCATGTGGCCGCCGCGGCTACAGGTCCAATTTTCAACTACTTTTTCGAGCATATGGGGCCGTATGTTGGCAATAACGCCACGAATGTTGGCTTCCAAGTCCCCTAACGTTTCTGGTTTGTTGGCGTAGACGAGCGACTTCACATATCCCCAAAGAAAATAATCCAGTGGTGTCAAATCGCACGATCTTGGTGGCCAATTGACAGGTCCATTCCGCGAAATTATGCGTTCATCGAATGTTTCCTTCAATAAATCATGTAGCGCCGTCTTGTTGGAACCGCAACTCATCCACATTCATGCCATCCAATTGGGGAACAAAATAGTCCGTTATCACGGCTCTATACCGGTCTCCATTTATGGTAACTGACTCTCCAGCATTATTTCGGAAGAAGTATGGCCCAATGACTCCACCAGCCCATAGAGCACACCAAACAGTCAGTTTTTGTGGATGTAATGGCGTCTCAAGGGTCTCATGTGGATTCTCTTCACTCCAAATGCGGCAATTTTGCTTGTTGACGTAGCCATTCAACCAAAAATGAGCCTCATCACTGAACAAAATTTTGCGATGAAAATCAGCATCGAGATCAATCTCATTTTTGGCCCATACACCAAAATTACGACGCATTGCATGGTCTCGCGGCTTTAATTCTTGCACAAGCTGGATCTTGTAAGGTCGCAAGCCAAGATCTTTGCGCAAAATCTTCCATAAAGTTGATGGACAAAGCTCCAATTGCTGTGCACGGTGGCGAATCGATTCATTCGGGTCCTCTTCAACACTTTGCTCTACAGTGGCAATTGTTTCTTCGGTGCGCACTGTTCGACGTCGCTGCGTATGCGTATTATCACATAGAGTAAACGTAGTGCGAAAACGATCCATGGTTAACCGAATTAATTGCTCTGATGGACGATTATGTCGACCATAAAATGGACGGAGCTTGCGGTAAACTTCGCGAACTGAACCATTATTTTCGAAATAAATTTGCACGATTTGCAAGCGTTGTTCTTTTGTCAACCTGTTCATGATGAAATGGCAAACCAAACTAAATATTAATCACTTGACAGCTGACAAAGTGGCCGCCAGTTAAAAAAGTGATGCCAACTTAAAGTTCTATACCTCAATAAAAAACACCCGATATTACAAATAAATATCTCAATAAGTTCCAAATAATTATAAGTTCTGCAAACCAATTTCTCACTTGGTATTGAAAACTGAGGCCTACTTTAAGGCTTTTACTTTGTTGTAGGTACCTTTCTTTTGATTATTTTATGTAAATGTATTGCTTTCATTTTTTATTGCTTTATTTTAATTTTAAAATGCTTTTGAATAAATTACATTAATTGCATGAAAGATAAAGAGAGAATAAAAATAATTAAATTTTCCGAATATTCCAGGAATTGTAGTGTAAATATTAATGAATTTAACAAAATATATTGCCTACTTTGAACCTTAATTGATTTAATGTTAAAGCTTAAAAAGTTTTTTTTTTAGAATATAAAAAACATTTAATAACTAGTGCTTTAAAAAGCTTTACAGAATAAAGTTAATTTGGAAAAGTTTAAAGCTTTTATATTATACATCTGAGTTCAACTGAGTTTTTGTGAATATTCGGTAAACTTTGAATAAACTTATCTAATTAAAAACGTAAAACCTTTGAATATTTCTGGAACGAGCTTCATTAAACCTAAGTTGTTTGGTATCATAAAATTTTTCTATAAAACTACTAGACTTTCTGAGCAAAAACGTGATTTAAATTTGTTAAGAAGACTTTTAAAGAAAATTCTGGTGTCAAATCTCTGCATTCGAGATCTATCGAAAACTCCGACTTCTAAGCAAATATTGCGTTACATACCTTAGGGATTTTCAAATTAATTTATTTTGCAAAATGTACAATAAAAGTTGATATCTAGACATATCCGTTTATTTGTTTAACATTTAGTGTAAATGAAATTCTTTTTTACAAAAATTTTTCTGCAGAATTTTTTCAAAAATTGTTCTTTTATCAAAAATTTTGTTTTTTTTATCAAAAATTTTTCTGTAGAACTTTTTTCAAAAATTTTTCTATAGACAATTTTTTTTATCAAAAATTTTTCTATAGACAATTTTTTTTATCAAAAATTTTTCTGTGGAAATTTTTTTTTATCCAAAATTTTTCTGTAGAAATTTTTTTTTATCAAAAATTTTGTAGGAACTTTATTTAAACAAAAAAATATTTCTATCGAAAATTTTTCTACTGAAAAATATTTTTTTGTTATTGTAGGAACTTTTTTTCAACAAAAAAATATTTCTATCGAAAATTTTTCTATTGAAAAATATTTTTTTAATTTTTCTTTAAAAAAAAAAAATTTAACGAAAATTTTTCTGTAGAAATTTTTTTTTGAGAAATTTTTTGATAAAAAAAAATATTTTTATCAAAATTTTTTCAGAAAATTTTTTAACAGAAAAATATTTCTATAGAAAAATATCTTTTTGAAATTTTTTTTTGAGAATATTTTTTGATAAAAAAAAATATATTAAAATTTTTTAGGAAATTTTTTTTACAGAAAAATATTTCTATAGAAAAATATTTTTTTTTAAATTTTTCTTTAAACGAAAATTTTTCTATAGAAAATTTTTTTATGAGAAAATTTTTCGATAAAAAAATATTTTTTGAAAATTTTTACAGAAAAATATTTTTATCGAAAAATTTTGTAAGAAAAATGATTATTATTGAAAAATTTTTCAAAGAAAAATATTTTTATCAAAAATTTTTCTATAACAAAATGTTTGTATCGAAAATATTTTATTAAACATTTTTACGAGTTTCATTAATGATCGTAATATTTACGAAAATTACAAAAAGTCGTCGGCTTCTAGTGGTATGGGATGCCTACGCCTGTTTATATATTATTAAGATTATCCTAAAAGTATGTGAATCGCAGTGGTATAGCAGGTTAGTCATCCGCCTAGCATACTAAAGGTCCCAAGCGTTCGGAGCAAAATTGGATAATTAAATCTTAATATTCCGTCATTTTCGTGTAGAAAATGGAAAAAACTCCATATTATGACATTTGACCATGGGAAACAGAGGGTTAAACTTTTCTAATATTAAAAAAACAATACCGTGTATATAATACAGTCTGAGGAAACATATGCACTCGCTATTACATTTATAAATGTTGAACATTAGCACAATTTAACAAGCATATACTTAAGTAATTACAAAAAATTCACATTTTCGCAAAACTCTTCGATTTCAAATCGCAGGTATGGCCAAACAGTTAAAGATATCGACCTCATTTTCTTAGATTTTATTCTCCAATTTGTCTGTTTTATAATACTGGGAAGCAAATTTATTATTTGTAATATTTGTTGAACAAAATTTTCAAAAAATTAAAAAATAATTTTTGGAATCGTCTTGAAAAAAGTATAATTTTCTAATATGAAAAAACTAAGTAAATTCGCTTATATTTTTACAAAACTCAACTATTTAGTACTTACAAGTCATAGAATTGTAAGCATGTCTTACTTTGAAGTTTACTTATCCTTAAGTAAATTTTTAAGGAAAAATTGCCATACTCCGAAACTACTTAATAGATTTTTAATATTGATGACTTAAAATAAAGCTACTTTAGTTCTCTTTTATACAGAGACCGAATATTAATACTTTTAAAACAATATTTTCATATTTTAATCCATACAAAAACAATCATTGAAGTTTAAAAAATAATAAAAATTCCTAAAGATTTTTAATTGTTCGAAAAATTTTGTATCGTTTTTCAATCCGATGAACATAAAAAATAAAAAAATCGTTTGGGATATTTATCAGTTCAAAATAATTTTCATCTTTTTTCATCCGATGAAAAAAAAATTTGATAGAAAATATTTAAATTTTATTTCTGTATTTGTCCTTCATTCATCATAATGTTCTTGCATAGATTAGGCAACTATAAAATCCTTGCGCCAGCTGCCATGGCAGGGGGATTTCTCGCATGATTACCCCTTGGAGTAGTATATTCTGTAATGTTGTTTATTTCCATGCTTAAAACATCGTGAGTGCTAAGTCGATGGGTGATGGGTCCAAAGACATAAGCCACGTTTGTATAGCGAGGCGCTTAATCCAAGACTGACGCCCGCTTGTAGCCCAACTAACATGTTGAGCATTTTCGTACTTTACCAAGTACAATTATCTTAGACCCTCAGACCATATACGTTGGAATGGCCCTAAGATAACTCCCTTTTATATTAGCTACTACGAGAAGGTTAGAGTGGTAATTGGATACAGTTCTTACCTGGTAGCTAGAGAAGCCAGGCAATTGCTGCATCCTCCCAGGCCCTATACTCCACTGGGAGTCAAGGATGACAAAAGAAGAAGATTTGTCCTGGTATAAAAAGTCTTTAGGACGTTTAAATAACAATAAATTAAATTATTGTTGCAAAAATATGTTGAAATGGTTTTGAGAGTCAAAGAAACCACCAATAGTTCCATTCGGACTAATAGGTTTGTCCTAAAACATTGCAATTAATTGGAAACATATTCATACATTCATTGTTGAAAATTTTAAAATTTCAAAAATATTTTATTTTTTCAAAGTCAAACAGAAGTTCAAAAATAAAACAATCAATAAAATATTTTTCTGTTCGGATATTTATCGTTAAAGATATTTAAAATTTTCATCATGAGGGATATTTATATTTCAAATATAAATCCCTCATTTTTATTCATCGATCGAAATGAAAATAAATTTTCATCGGCAATGATATTTATACTTGATTGATTTAAAAAATAAAACAATATTTGGTCTCTGCTTTTATATTCCAGTAAACTTTTTAAAATAATTTAATTGTAAGTGGTTAAAATTTGGGTAAAACCTAAAATACTACCAGTTTAAGGCCGTGTCGTCAAGAACACGAATTTTCGGGGAAAAATTGCAATAACTCTGAAACTAAATACTTCATGGAATTTTAATATTGATGACTTGAAATAAAGAAAGTTTGTCTAAAATGCCTTCAAATACTACTACAAACATCTTTTGCGACAACTTTTTAAAAGTTCCTACTTATCATATTATGATAAGTCGGAACTGTTCCAAACTTATTTTTATCTTGCATCAGCACTTAGAGAATAGCCCTTTTTTGTGTTCTATTAAAACTGGGAAAAAGTTGTCGCAAAAGATGTTTGTAGTAGTATTTGAAGGCATTTTAGTTAAATTTCTCATGTCCAAAATCAAAAAAAGTTACTTCTGCCGTATATTTGTTTCCTATGCATAAGTCCACAGGGGCTAAATCGCCAAATCGCCGCATTCGATATCGATCGAAATGTAAGATTTCTTAAAAACATTTGTGTAGCATACTTTTAGGATAATCTAAGGTTCACTGGGTAATGCAGGGGATATTGGATACCATGCAACGGTTCTAATTGAACACACGCTATTGTAGTGAGTTAGCATGTGCCGCGACTTCTCCTATAAGAACGATAAAAATATGGGTCAGGACGTTGGGCTAGTAACCCAGTCCTGAAAAAAGCAATTATATGAAAAGTCTAAAATTGGAATAAAAAAGCTCCCCCGAAACTTTTACGAAAAGACCAAGTAGAATAAAATCTTTCAAAGCTTGGAATACGAAATTGGAGAATAGAGTTATTACTAGTAACATCAATGACATTTTACTTTTCTTTCATTTGCATTTTCTTTAAACACGATCATTATTTTTAAATGCTGAAATAAGTCATAAAACATTTCGATCACAATCCGGCTGGAAGGACCATTGATAGCATCGAGGTGTTATATACATATTTTATTTCTTCGTTTGTGGGAATACTTACGTATGTGAAAACATTACTTCATGGAAGTGTTTAAAATATTTTGGATCTGTTAAAGTTTTAACAAGATCTTAAATCTTTTAGAAAGTGTTGACGCTCCTTCTGTAGTCGTTTCTGATGTAAAGGAGTCCATTTTCTGAGATAATACTAAAGGTATCGCAGTCAAAACAATAAACTGATATCCAAGTTACTAGCCTAAGGTTAAAGGTCACAAAGACTTGTTTTTATTGCAAAAAACGCTTTAATTAAACCCACCAAAGTGAAAGTTTATTTTAATTCAATCATGAAATTGAAATAAATCCGGTTTGAAATTAAAAATCAAAAATAAACCGTCAATTACTAAGAAAGCAACAAATTTATAGCAGCCAAGCATTATTTATTATTTTGTAAAATCGAATAAAAAAAACTCTAAGAATATTATTACATGGATTAAAATCCAGCTGCTGCTGTTGCTGATGTTGTAGTAACTCTAAAACAAACAAACAAATACAATGCAATACAAGCTAAATTGCAACAAAAAGTAATAAAAGATACTGGGATGTAAAACCTGGCTCCCTACACCCCCTACATAGACGAGAACGAAGATAGTTAAGTTAAGTTTAAAATTTCTGTTGCTGGTTGCCAGAGCCAGGCCAAATGGCTGACTCTAAGTTAGACTGGCGATTTGTTGCTGCTGTTGGTTCTGATGACGATGAGATTTTGAGTTTGCTTTATATTTTTTCAAGATATACCTACAAAATATTTAGCTGCGAGGAGTTATTATGAGCAGTTTTGGAGTACTAGAAACCATTCTTACACACTGTACTCTCATACCTTAAAAAAAAAACCAGGCAGCCCAAACATCCAACCAACCAACCTACCAACCTCCAATCAGCCAGCCAGTCATCCAACGAACAAAAGACGAAACTAAATGCAAGACGTAACTGAGAATAATTGAATTTTATTACATTGTTTGTAGAGAGCTTCATCAGCCTCATCAGCAATAACAATAACAACGACAGCAGCAACAATAATAAAAATGTATAATAAAAGCCAGCAACATATACAGCGACCAAAGTGGCTGGCTGCAGCAGCCTCATTTGGGGCGCGAGCGCAGATGAGTTAGCGGTGGCAAAAGCAAAAATAAAAACAAAATAAAATAAAAAGATGTTATGTTATGGCTGTTCCTGATGAGGATGATGATGTTGGTGGTGGTGTTGGTGGTGGAGCCTCACATTTCTAAGAGTGGTTGTGTGTGTGTGTTTGAATATGCACATTAGCGTCGAAGAGAATAATGACCCCAAGCTTTTGTTGCTGCTGTTTGTTTTCATTTTTTCCTTTCGAACTTTTAATCATTTTGTCTACACTCACACTTGCATTTTTGCCACAACTACAACTCATGTATGCTCTGGTTTAGTATTTGTGCTGAGCAATTGCTGCTATTGCTTGTTCTCAATTATTTGTACTTACTCTTTTATATTTTTGTTATTGTTTGTAGGAGAGCATCGTTTTTTGTACATTACAATTATTTTTTGTCCGTGCATGTGTGTTGGAGTAAATTTTTAAAGAAGCCGGCATAAATAAAAATGTACAAAATAAACGTAAAAATAAAAACAGTCAAAAGAAAATAACTAAAATAAAACAGGAAAATAATATATATGTACAAAAAAATCAAATAAAATTCGAAAAATAGTTCGATGGTGGGTGTTTAATAAATGCTCCCCTC
Organism: Stomorhina lunata; assembly: GCA_933228675.1. Lineage (NCBI taxonomy): Eukaryota > Metazoa > Arthropoda > Insecta > Diptera > Rhiniidae > Stomorhina > Stomorhina lunata. The sequence continues at coordinate 76,771,263 of OW121742.1, read as the reverse complement.
ACTTGCCCATACACATGAACAACTTCTCAGATACTTTTAATGCGAGTGTTTGTGTGCAGTGTTGCCACGACGAAATTATTTTTGTGACCAATTTTGCAGATAAAAATAACCAAATTTTGAACAAGTAAAAAAAGCTATAGTCGGTCAAGCCCGACTATATGATACCCTTCGTTACTAAAGTAAAATATGGACCAAAAATTAAACAAGTTTTCCTTAAGTCTTAGAGACGTACGTACATATACTATGTGCTATTTTTTCAAAATTTCGAGATTTATGTCATTTCCGGCTAAGGGCCTGATATGGGAGCTAGGGTCAATTGTGGACCGATTGTTACCAAATTTTGGTTATTGGTTTATATTCACAAAATGTATCTGTGCAAAGTTTAAGAAATCAAATGCATTTACCTTTAGAGTTATTAACGTTTTTGTGCTTTTATGTGTATATAAACGTCTTTTGAGAATATGTACAATGATTGAGGTTATCATAAACAATAGTTGTGCTGAATACTATTAAAATACAACTAAATTTGTGCTTGTAAAGGACCAAAAACTCTATTTCGGGAAGGCATCCCTATGGGAGGTACCCGAAATAGTCATCCAAATTCCATTAAATTATCTTTAAAGTTACGACCTGTAGAATGATAACAAGCTTATATGGATAACCGGCCAGCCAGTCTGACGGACATCGGTAAAACAACTCAGAAAGTGATTCTAAGTCGATTGGCGTACTAAAAGGTGGATCTCAGACCATTATTTCTATGCGTTACAAACATCAGCACAAACCCAATATACCCTTTCCACCTATGGTGCTGAAGTGTATAAAAAGTAATCACAATTTTAAATGTGATATCCTTAACGAAAATTTATTATGAAACCTGCCGTATGGGAAGCAGTGAAATTTATTACGAAATAAAAATTGGATTCATGGAAATTTTCTGACTTGGCGCGAATGTTCAGACCAAACTGTTATACAGAAAAATGAGGGCTTTCTTGTGCCAACGATAAGACAAATAAGTTTTATGGAATAAAAAGACTTCAAAAAAGCTTAATATGTGGCATAAGACGAATGTAATAACGGAATCAAAACCAATCCGATCTGATAGCGTGATTTGCTTTTTAATGTTCCTTACTTGGTAAAAAATAAACCTTAGTCAGATTAGGATTTACTTTTTTTATACTAACTATCCTCTACATTTGATAAAGACCATTTATTTCCTTTTCTTGATCATAATCTGTCATTATTATAAACTTTCCTTCAAAAGACTCATTTTTTAAACCTTTGTTTATCCAACTCTTTACTCTTTACCATCTTTAAAAAATATACCATTGAAAATGCCTTTAATTGACCTTATACGTGACCATCCCAGTTATATACTCACGTTTATATGAACTTCTCCATTTAGGGAACAGGCTCTATCTAAATTAGTTCAAGTAACTGGCTTCTGTACTGCAATTATTTGTATTCTATATTATATATTAATCAAGCACGAACTATATAAAACTATATATAACTGAGGTCACATGTGGTCCTCTTTCCACAACCTCTTTAGTTTATTAAAAGGAATACATGTGTCACTATACGAACATTTTCTCCAGATTTATGTATTTTTTTCAGGGTGCTAGGGTCGAATGTGGGCCAATTATCAACAAATTATATGTCTAAATCTAATGATTTTATGAAATGTCGATTTTCGCTTTTACAAACTTTCTCAAAAAATTTAACCAAAATGAAAAAAATATACACAAGTACAAACTAAGGTAACTAATTTTGGTTAGAAGTACACAAAACGGCAACACTATTTGTATATTGCTCTTGTTGTTGTTGTTGTGAGTAATTGCTTTTGTTGTCGAATATTTTTGTTCATTTTTAAGATTTTATACAATTTTTCGAAATAAAAAAAATGCAAAAATAAATTAAAAAATACAAAACAATAAAAAAAGGGAATAATGAAAAAATATTAATAAAGGAAAAACAAATAAAATTAAGAAAAAAAACAACAACAACAAAAACATACTCTCTCATACATTGTTAACCCTCAATTTGTATGAGTTTGTTTGAATATTTGTGTTTTTTTAGCAACATTTTTATGCACATATGTTTGTTTGTTTGTCTGTATGTCTGTCTGAATATTGCAAACAGCTGCAACAACGTTGCTGGCTACATAGATGTTGTTATCGTCGTCATCATTATTGTTTCTAGTTTGTTGTTCGCTTCTTTTTTCGTAAGAAAATTAATATCTAGTCGTGGGCAAAACAATAACAACAACTTTTTGCTTTAAAAAAAGAAAAGAAAAACTTTAATAAATTTATTGTGGGTGTATGAGAGCGAGTGAGTGTGTGTTTGTGTGTGCTTCCTAATTTAAATTAACATTTTCATATTTAATGAATACCAAGAAGATCCTGTTTAACAACTACGTAGTTTATAAAATATTTATACAATGTAGTTTTTAAAATCTTAAAGAAAATGTTTAAAATTTTATATGACAAAGAAAATCATTTCGATTTGAATACCGCAACCACATTCCGGTTCGAAAGACCATTAATGCATTGGTGGTGAAATATATGTATATCGTTTGCGAAATTTACGTTTTATCGATTGGAAATCTACACAAATTTTGATTTGAACGCCCATTTTCATAATAAGCCAGAAAAACTTGAACGCGCTGCTCGATTGTGTATCTTTCCATGGTTCAAATGGAGTAAGTCTAAAATTAAGAAATGTCACATCAAATGCAGAAATAACTTGTGGTGTCTCACATCCTACATCGGCCCTTAAAGTTTTTTTTTATAATTGTTTTTAATCATAGGTTTGAATCTTTGCATCCCAGCAAAGAAATTATCTATAGAAAATTTGTAAGGACGGAAATCGTATGCATTCGAATTATTTTTTTATGAATTTAGCATAAAAGTATCGATTCATAATTCATAATCACTTTGTTAAAAATGTATATTGACCACTTCGAGGGCTGGTGAATAAGTCCATTATCAACACATTTCAAATCAGGCATCAGTCAAAATAGAAAGTTTCTCTGCTTTAATCCAATTTCTTTTCAAAACGCGAGGTAGTCTGTTATTAATGGTTGCCAAACACAAATTAATTGACACATCAGTTGCATACTTACAGCAGAAGATATTTAAATTTTTTGTTTGGGAAACCCTACCCATATTACTAGGATTGAAATTGTCTTAAATATCGAGATTATCTATGGTACCTCCCTTATTAAAGGTTTCCAGGAGTCGATTTTTCGCAGCCTAAAGGTATGCTCCATAATATTCACAAAACTCAATTCAAGTAAATTTTATATATGAAAGGTCGACCGAATTAAACCAACTTCCGTAGACGTTACTTCTATTCCAAGTAAGACATATAGCCAAATTTCATTGAATTATATCCAAACTTTCGACTATTTTAATCATAATAATGTGGTTAGGGTTTCCCAAACTAACAATTTAAACATCTTCCTTATCTGAGCTAACTTAGAAAACCATTGAAATCAGCGTCCCCGAATCATCTTTGATAGATATATCTCGTCTCTGTTACTTTTTCACACTAAAACAGTGTTATTTGAAGAATTTTCAAAGAATGTGTACTGATTTTTGATCTATATCTCGTAAACTATTCGAAATATTGTATTTCTTTCTTCAGAAAATTTTTACCTCTTAACTAGATCTAAAATTTTGCCTTGAGATAAAACGATCAAAAAAACGACATCTTCAGAAAACATACAATTTCGTCATCGAATTTTGTTTTTGATGATGGAATATATATTTTAAAATAGAGTCATAGAAAAAGTTATGATTTTGAACATAAGGAATGAAAAAAAAGGACACTACAAATCATTTTTCTTGTATTGAACTTTAGTCGAAAATTTTTCTATAGAACAATTTTTATACCGAAAAGTTTTCTAAGAATAAAATTTATACCGAAAATTTTTCTATCGAAAAAAAAATGTATACCAAAATTTTTTGTATGTATTGACAAAAATTTATACCGAAAATTTTTCTATAGAAAAAAATATATACCGAAAATTTTTCTATAGAACAAATTTAACACTAAAATTTTCTACAGAACTAATTTTACACCGAAAATTTTTCTGTATAACAAATTTTACACCGAAAAGTTTTCTATAGAAAAAAAATTATACCGAAAATTTTTATATAGAAAAAAATATATACCGAAATTTTTTGTATGTATAGAAAAAAATTTATACCAAAAACTTTTCTATAGAAAAAAATTTATACCGAAAATTTTTCGATAGAAAAAAAATTATACCGCAAATTTTTCTATCGAAATAAATATATACCAAAATTTTTTGTATATAAAGAAAAAAATGTATACCGAAAATTTTTCTATAGAAAAAAATTTATACCGAAAATTTTTCTATAGAACAAATTTTACACCGAAAAATTTTTTTAGAGAACAAATTTTACAGCGAAGATTTGTCTATTCAAAAAAATGTAATGGGTGTTTTTTTTAGAGGTAGAGAACTTCGAATTGAAATAAAACACAAGAAAATCGTTTTAATGTCCATCAATTTGGCTTTATTGGAAGGATAATTTAATGCAATTAATGTTTGAATATGATTTCGGGCATGTGGCCGCCGCGGCTGGCTCGAATAAAGCCAATTCTACAGGTCCAATTTTCAACTACTTTTTCGAGCATATGGGGCCGTATGTTGGCAATAACGCCACGAATGTTGGCTTCCAAGTCCCCTAACGTTTCTGGTTTGTTGGCGTAGACGAGCGACTTCACATATCCCCAAAGAAAATAATCCATTGGTGTCAAATCGCATGATATTGGTGGCCAATTGACAGGTCCATTCCGCGAAATTATGTGCTCATCGAATGTTTCCTTCAATAAATCAATTGTGACGTGCGCTGTGTGGCATGTAGCGCCGTCTTGTTGGAACCACAACTCATCCACATTCATGCCATCCAATTGGGGAACAAAATAGTCGGTTATCATGGCTCTATACCGGTCTCCATTTATGGTAACTGACTCTCCAGCATTATTTCGGAAGAAGTATGGCCCAATGACTCCACCAGCCCATAGAGCACACCAAACAGTCAGTTTTTGTGGATGTAATGGCGTCTCAAGGGTCTCATGTGGATTCTCTTTACTCTAAATGCGGCAATTTTGCTTGTTGACGTAGCCATTCAACCAAAAATGAGCCTCATCACTGAACAAAATTTTGCGATGAAAATCAGCATCGAGATCAATCTCATTTTCGGCCCATACACCAAAATCACGACGCATTGCATGGTCTCGCGGCTTTAATTCTTGCACAAGCTGGAAGATTTATCTATTCAAAAAAATGTATATAGAACATTTTTATATGGAAAATATTTATACCGAAAATTTTTCTATTAAAAAATTTATACCGAAAATTTTCTAAAGAAAAAATTGATGCCGAAAATTTTTCTATACAAAAAAATTTATACCAAACATTTTTCTATGGAAAAAAATGTATATCGAAAATTTTTCTATAAAAAAATTGTTTACCGAATAATTTTCTATACAAAAAAATGTATACCGAAAATTTTTCTATACAAAAAAATTTATACGAAAAGCGTTTCTATGGAAGAAATGTACCTGTACCAAAAATGTTTCTACATAAAAAATTTTATACCGAAATTTTTTTCATAATAAAAGTTTATATAGAAAAATTTGATAATAGTAGAGTAGGTTATATTCGATATATAATACTTTCCTATATATTTGTTTTGTATTAGATTTTAATGATGTATTTTCCAATATTTTAAATAATTTATTCTAAATTTATTTTCCTTTTTATTTTCAGGTAAGTTTTTCTTAACTTTTTAAAAATTTTATTTTTAAAAATTCTCAACAAAAATCTGTAAGTACTAATTATATATGAAAAATTAATGTTTTTAATTAAAATTATTTAAAATTTTTTGTTTCTGTACCATTTATTAAAAAAAAATCTTATACCTAGAATTTAAAAAAAATTGAATTTTGAATCCCTTTGTCTCAACACAAATATTTTTACAGGCTTTTGTGATATTTCTTTGTTTTCTCAAAAAATTGATCATTATTTCTGTTCTTAAAGTATTTTTTTGTTGTATTTGTTTTTGCAAAAGAAAAAAAAACAGAAAAAACAAAATTCAAATAAAATTCAAAAGACCAACAAAACCAAAAGCAACAATAAAAAAAATAGAAATACTCGTACAAAAATAATAACAAAAAAAATTGAACCGAAAGAAGCAGAAGCACACCCAAAAACAAAAGATGAAAATACCAACACTTTTACAATTCAAAATACAAACACAAAATAAATACTTATAAGAATAGTTCAATTTTATTTTTTTTGTATCTTTTTCTATAAATTTTCTACTCATATTTTTGCTTTGCTCTTTTAAAATGAGTTAAAGAATCTAGAAAATACACAAGCAGTAAAAAAAAGCAAAATCAAAACAAAAAAATCTGTTCATCCAAAAATTTCAAAATTTATTCAACGAATTCTACACTCTAGTATTTCAAAGATACTTTTTGCCTCAACTATGAAATATTCTACTCTAGTAGTAAAAGTATTTTGTAAAAACTGACAGTTAATTGAAAGGCTTACTCTCGGTTAGTAAGTGTTAGTAAGAAGGTTTGTATCTATCAAACATATCACAGGATAGTGTCTCTACCAAGTTAACTGTCATCAGTTAGTGTAAACCTGCACTTTTTTTTCCATGATGTCTAAAAACAATAGACTTTTAATAAAAAACTAACACTTTGAATTGAAAATAAAAAAGTTTCAAAAACTATTCGCACAACGTGCTAAGTAACATTTATCATTACTCCCTTTATGTATGCGCCTTCCTTTTGTAATTTCTCTCTGTGTACTTTTAGGATTTTCCTCTCTTATGTCTGTTACAGACTCTCCCAAACTCTGTAAATGAGAGAATTTTGTTTTTTAAAGCTGTTAAATATTTTCAATTTAAAAATGAGTATGAGTACAAGCATTATTTACTGCCGCCGCTTTTGCTTCCCCATTTTGTTAAATCTAAAATTTTGAACATTTAAACATTTTATATGAATTTGTGTTTTTTTTTCTTGTACGGAATTCAATTTTGCGATTTATTTTCAAAAAAGGGGTTGTTTAAAGCGGTTCAAGGTATGAGTTCTAGCTCCCCTCTCGTTGTATATATATAAAAGATTCTCATTAAATATTATTAATATTAAATTTAAGTGATGACAACTTATAGGTATTATTTAATGGAATATTTAAAATTTGTTATTTGGAATATTTTTGGAAGTCTAGTTATAATCTAAGTATACGATTTGATATAAAATGCCAAAGTCCCAAATAATACCTTTTTATTAACGATATTTCTTTTATTTTCGATCTGCTGTATACAGCTCAGTCCTAGATTACCTTGATACTATTTTACATACACCGATCCATTTACAAAAACCTACTTTGTCTTATAGCACCTAATCTTTGGTACCTAAATTTTGGTTATAATGCCTTACTATAGTTAAATATTCGATCGAAATTATATTTACGTATACGGATATAGGATTTATAGCAATTCTGCGAGATCATATATTCCTGAAAATTTCACAGGCTCGTTGTTTCGGATATACATACTAAGTAATACATACAAAGTTTAAGACGATTCTCCAAATATTTTGTTATACAAAGTTTAAGTCAATTCTCGAAGATGCACCATTTTTTGGAGTTAATTCTCCTTCCTGGTGTACTATTATTAACCCAACAAACCAAAACGATTTAGAAATAACTTGTAGCAAGTTTACTTACATAAGCGTTATGCTTAGAAAAGTGTTGTGATTACTATTATAAAAAGCTTAGTGAAAATAGTTTTATAATGAAAACTGAACTCTTACGATAATATTACTTGTATATAGTAAACTGTAAGCAAGTCTAAGTATATAGATTTCTAATAATTTCTAGTAGAATTGTTATATTTTATTTTATTATCATACAAAAGTAATTCCATAAATTCTTTCGATTCTATACGAACACTTATTTTATATTTATAGGGCATATTTACTGTTAGTCTTTTATTTTTTAGTATTTAATTACTTCTTAATTTTTCTAAAATACTTCACTCTTCACCGAAAAAACATGCAGAAACTGAAAACTTTAACTAATAATACAAAATTGGGACACGTGCCCAAAAACAATACTTTGTTCTCAGAAACACTTACAAAACTATTGCGAGAATAAGACATTTCCAATCAGACTTGTTAAATTGTTATCTTCATAAGCTTAAAGTTATATAGGAGTTTTCTTTTCTAAAGTTTAATTGGCTTAAGGTGTTTTTTATAAAGGAGTTTTCTTTTCTAAAGTTTAATTGCCTTTGATGTAATCTGTCCCTAAGCCAGAGATGGCAATGTTGTCCATTTATAATTGATTATTTTGGAGAATTAGACCATCTTATCAACCACATTTGAATGATATACTTTCTACTGTCTATTACACATGTTACTCTGCCTTGGACAATCTTCAGATTGTATAGGAGATTGCCTTTTCAATTCACAAGACTTTTCATTCGACTTTTTAGTAGTGAATTTTTTATTCCTTTTAGTAGTTCTTTATCAAGTTTAGGCTTTGTTTTTAATAAGTCCAATAAGCAATTATATATATTATTTACAATCTCATTCTTTTTTCACTTTTCTTTGGTAAAATTATGTTAAGTCGCTGGCCTCTATATAGTCCTATTCGCTTTAGTACGACTCTGTGCTGTCTAATTATCAATAGTAGGCCTCCATGTTTCCAATTTTCGAAAGTGATTATCACACGTAAGGCAGCTATACATTTTACAATTTAAAGCCACAGTTCCTAGCCCAAACTTCAGTCGTCCAAGTCTTAACTTGTAGATCTTTCTTAAGTCCTATCTCAGGCCTTCTTACAGCCTTTGGTAAGCAAAACCGAAAAACTCAGAACAAAACCGTTTCGCAAACGTTTGCCGAGTGATTTGATCTTAAATTAACTGTTTTATTTTTGCAACAACGACGGTAATCGGCATTCTGTGATACTTAAGCCAGATGGAACTATTCGCAAACGTTTCTGAAGCTGTTTTGTACTTAAATGTGCTGTTGGTTTGTAAATCTAAAGCAAAGAAGATGAGACTTTTCAAGTAAATATGTATTGTTTAGATCATGGAAGTTAAGCTGAATCTGTCTTCACATTCTACAAACGTTTGGTCTTGAAGGGTTTTGTACTTTTCATATTCTGTTTACAGTCTCAAGAAATCTCGACAAATGTCAACAACCAAGTTACGAATATACAACTCGAATGATAAGTCTATTCTGTATTACGGCTGCGATACTTGGATTCCCATAAATGCCATCGATAAGCTCCTGCAAAACTTTGCAAACAAATGCTTACGGCAAATCCTTACCAAAATCCTTCCGAACCGCATAAGAAATAAAGATCTACTTAACGCGACAAATCAAATGGCTGCTTCTATAGAAGTATTTCAACGAAAAAGGCGATGGATGGGACAAACTCTTTGAAGGCCAAATACAAACATTGATTGACAAGTGCTTAGTTGCAATCCACAGGCAAGAGGCCGTCGTATTTGGTGCATTTGCTAGAATGTAGAGAAAGTCAATTGATGCGGAATGACGTACGCCTAACATCTCGCAATAGAGTCCGATATAGAAGGATGGCTGAGAAAAAATCAAATTACTTTTAAACAGACCTATTGTAAGTTGTGTGCCTAATTGAGTAGATAATTTTTCCATTTCTAGAATTTTTAATACACCCACAAAATCTGAAGTTATCCCAATATGAAAAAATGTAAAAAATTTGGGTGTCATTGGAAATATTTGTACAAATATTCGTCGTTTTGGATAACTCTAGATTTTGTGGGTGTATTAAGTAATAGGGATTCAAAACATAAAGATAAAAACTCTTGTTCATCTAACTAAATCGATCATACCTATGGTCATAAGTGAAAAGGTAAATGAGTTTTCAGAGTCAACTTAATTCACGTTTTCAATTTTCGCTTAGGTGTTCAATTAAATATATGATCTTAACTAAGCCCAAATCTAATTCACAACCTTCAACTTAAATCTAGGTTCAAATGAAATTAATTACTTTCAATTTTAAAAATGGTAAAATTTTCTACTTAATAAGACCTACAACCTACACTAGGTATGTTTAAAAGTAATTTTTCACTGTTACGTAGTGTTATTAGTTTGACATAACTTTCAATTCATTACAATCTAAAATTAGTTCTAGAATATTTATAATATTTACCAGTTATTCTAATGAATTTAATCTTTAACATCTTTGGAATAAGTGGCTTAGAACTGTATGACTATAATTTAAGTCAGAACTGTACTATGACTTATTTGTAACGATTACGATAACAGTTCACTTATATGTATATTTTTAAATTTTTTTAGTTTAAATGTATTCGGGAATATGAGAGGAGACTAGTTCCATTCTCAGTTTCATACATTTAAGATCGATTAGGCTTGCTGTGCAGACGGCAAAGCTGGGGTTTTCCATACAAGGAAATCGCTAACGAAAACGGCACATATTTGGTTTTCTTTTTATTACCAATTTCGTTTTTTATAGCGGTTTGTGGAATTGGTGTATATCAAGTAAATCAAAACTGGATCTCAAATAGGAAATTAAAAACTGAATATACATAGTTGATTCCGGAATAGGTTTCAGTATCGTACATATATCCAACAAAATTAACCAGGAATCTGGAACTACTTTGTCTGAAACTGTTTAGAATCTTCAAGTAACCATTAAGTTTTGTAAATTGTTTGATGTTTACATCTTCAATTATACTATTTTCTTAAGAAGTTTTTAATTAAAATTTTAATTAAACAATCTTAATCTAAATTAATTATTTTCAAAAATTAAAATAAAATAAACCCCTTCATAAAATTGGCCACACTCGAATTTCTTTTCATTTGTATCTTTTGTTTCTGCTCAAGATTGGACGGACGTTGCCACTTTTTGAAATTTTTTTGTTTTGTTTTTGTTCTTTGTTTTTTTTTTGTTGTTTGTGTGCAAAATGCATCTTAAAGATAATTAATTATTATATTCTCTCTCTTTCAATGTCTTCTCTTTTTGTTTTTACTTCAATTCGTTAATTTCTTCTTCCACTTTTCGAAGCCGCTGCTGCTCAGTGAACACCTTTATGCGGCTGTATGCGTTTGTTTACTTACTTAAATGTCAGAGTATGAGTGTATGAGATTCGGGGGTATCTGTGTGTTGGGTTTTTGTATGTAGTTTTTTGTGAGGAGAGCACTTTTATTAAAAGTATCTCTGAGAAACTCTTAATGTTTTGTTAGATTTTACTTGAATTGTTTTTGTTTTTTTTTTTCAAACGTTTTGTGCTCTTTTTGTGAGTTTCTTTCTTTCTTAATGTTAACGTTTTGTTTCGATTTTGTTTTTCTTTTTGCTTGTTGTGTGTGTGTTTGTATCTGTGTAATGTCGGCGAGTATCTGTGAGCGAGCAGGGGTTTGTATGTGTGTGTTTATGTGTTGTATGTGTTTGATTGTGTTTTACTTGTGCTGCTTCGTTGTAGCTTGACGTTGGTTGCTTCCACATCGATTCTTTGCATGTAGAAATAAATGTCTGTCTGTCGTCTGGTTGTTACTGCTTGAAAATGTATTTGTTGTAGTTGTTGTTATTGTTGCTGCTATAATTTTCGTTGTTTCGCCTTCGAGCGTTGTACACAACGTCGTTGCCAGAGATACACTTTACGCTTACACACCACGTTCAGATTCATTCTGTAATCGCGATTCCTCGAGGACGTAACATTAACGTAAACACGTCGCTGTATTGCACAAATACCGCGCGTTTATTTTTCCTGATTCAAAATTCAAAAAGAATCTTATACTTAAACTTACTTACAACAGCAAAAACAAAAAAAATAAGCAGCAGCAACAACAATTTTACATGTCATCTTTTAGTATCCCCCAAATATCAGACAACAATAGCAGCAACATTAAGAACAAAGTGATGAAATGTTAAGGAAACAAAAATAATTTTTGAAAAAAAAAAATTAACAAAAAGAAAAATGATGGAAATTTTTACTAACAAAATGTTAATTTTAAATAGAAATTTTAACTTTGTTTTTAACAAATACTTAATTTGTTAGAACAATATTTGTGCAGTTTTCAACTATTTCTTGTGCAAAATATAAATTGAAAAAAATTCAATTTAAGTAAAAAAAGTGTTTAAGAGTGTTTTTTAAATGAAAATTTAAATTTTAAATTGATTTGATTGTTTGCATCCGCTTCCGTTTTAATAAAAAAAAACAACAGCAAAAGATTTGCAGTGTGATTCAAGCAACAACAAAACCCATAAACGCCTCCCAAAATAAAATGTATCATCAGCAACGTCATCATCGTCAGCAACATTTGAGCCAGCAACAACAACAATAACACCTGCTGTGAATGTGCGTGTTATCGTAAAAAGTCGAAAATAAATAAAATTTTGCAAAAATAACACAAAATAAAAAATTAAAACTTTAGCAACAAAAACAAGAAAAAAACGCACATGTTTTAAATTTTTTAATGAAAAAAAAAACCTTTTCTCAAACTAAAAAAATTTAAAATTTTATCTCATTTCAAAAAACAAGATAAATATTTTAAACAATTAAAACATTCTTTTTAATTAAAATGATAAAAATTTAGTTTTTGAGTCAACAACAAATTCTTTTTCTTTCAACTTTTTTTGTTCAATTTTATTTAAAAATTAAATCTTAAACTAAAAGAAAAATAAAGCAAAAATTGATAATAATTGTTTAAATAACATAAAAATTCTAATAAGAATTATAAATAATTGAAAATATAATAAAAATAAAATAAACAACAATTTAATTGTTAAACATTGTGTTGTGAATTAAGAAAAATTTAGTAAATATTTTAAATACAAAAAATATTTCAATTAAATTATGTAAATATAAAAAATTTGAAAAATTCTTTAACAAAAAAATGTGCAATCTATTTTCAAAATAATTAAATTAAAAAAAAATAAACTACAAAACAATAAAATTTTCAATTTGAAATAAAAAAATTTCAATCTAAACAAAAAAAAGAACGTAAAGAAAATTTTGAAAAAATCTAAAATTGAAGGAAAGAAGTTTTAAATAAAGAATTTTAAGAGACCCCCATACAGTTGGATTTACACGGTTTGGATTATAAACCAATAGTTTTTTGCTTTCGTATAAGAAGTAAGTTTTAAAAAGTTTATAATAAATAAAAATTGAAATAATGTTAAAAAAAATTTCAACAAAATTTAAATATAAAAAAAATATTAAAGTTAAAACTTTAAATAAGACATTTGTAACTTAAAAATAGTTAAACCTCATCTATTGCACTACATTTCCGATTTATTACAATTTGAAATTATTGAAATAAACTGTTATGAAATAAACTAGATAATAAACTATAATGTCATAAATAATAATAAAGTCATAGTATATTGGAAACCTAGTGCAATACACTTAGTACAACTTTCCGAAAATAAATAAATTTCTGAATATTTCCAAAGAAATATAAACTTTCGTCTTATGAGTCATCGCGCATTTTAAACCTCATCGTCTACAATTTTAATAAATTTCGCCATTGCAATTTAAAAAGTTCCCTATAACTTAGAAATTGGTTTGGGTTAAAATTTTGGCAATTTCAAGATCACTTTTATTAATTTTTTTTTTTTTTTTTTTCAAAACATATGTATACATTTTATCAGGGCATTACTTTTGATACCATTTTCCGATTCTTATGAATCTAGACCAGTGAAGGGTAGCACAATAACAAGTTACAAATCAGCAATTTTTGTAAAAACTTGGAAAGCGATTTAGTAGGGGGTTATAGGCCTAGGTGAGGATATACAAAAACCGTTTTCAAAGATTTCGAAACACGGAGATATTGAGATATTTGCAAAAAACTGTTTTCTGATAGATTTTAAAATTTTAAACGGTTTTGGAAAGTCTAGAGATCAAGCTTTTATAAGCTGTATGTAAAGGGCTTATATTCTAAGAAATTAGATAAGTTTTTATCAAAAGTTTCACTTTTTTTTTGTAAAATTTTTCGGAATCTTCAAAATTTAAAAGCAATTATTTCAACTTTTTTATATAAAAACCTTTTTTATACAGTCTTTTAAAGCTAGTTCTATATAAAAAAAAAACGAGACATTACTTATTGATATCGGTTTACAATTACAAAAGTCATTTAACTTTTTCCAAAGTTAAAATTTTTCAAAACGTTTATCAAAAATTTTGGGACATCAAACATTTAATCAAAAAGTTTTACTGTAGTGTATTGCACTAAGATCCCATTTTATTACATTTATTTATTATTGTAATAAATAGTTTTTTGATAAAACCAAAAAATGTTGGTGGGGAAACCTTTCCTTCTTCGATTGCAAACAAAATACTTTTTATTATGAATTTCTCTTAAAAATGTTAACATGGTAGTACGTAGAAGATGGCCTAGTCGGTTTATGAAAAGCTTAATAACTTTTCGATATTCCGCCTTATTTTAAAAACTAAAATCACGTTTTATTAAGAACTAAATTCTCTTGTTATATTAAACCAAACTTTTGTGAGCTTTCATATAAGAATAAGCAATAAAAAACTACTAAAAAAGTTTACAAATTTGGTTTTATTTTAGATATTCTTAACAAAGAATACTTTTGGTTTAAAAATGTATCAAAAATGATATGCCATTCTAAAGCGCAATCTGTTTTCTTTTATTTTCTGTTAAAAAAAATTAAAATCGCGTACAAACTGCCCGAGCTACGGGTCGATGAGTTAACGAACCTAATCAAAATCCGTTTTTTGCCTATAACTCCTAAATGTATTTATGAAATTTGTTTGCACACTTTGTCACTCAATAAGGTCTGTAACCCACGCTAGGTCGTTTCCCGAGTTTATTTAGTCTATCTAAGTGTTATTTGTATGACAGCAACAACTCCTAATACTGATATAGCAAAACAGATATAATGGCCTTCGCACATATAAAAGAAGATTGTATAAAAGAAGATATACTTTATATAAAATATCCTCAAGTCAGGGACATAATCGGATACCTTTATCCTTCATAATTAGTAGCAATTTTCCAATTTCTGTGTTATTAATCAGCTTGGTGATCTAAAAAAGATTCCAAAAAGACTCCTTAAATCGCTTAGAAAATGACTAGTTTACAAAAACACAAACAATTCTTGTAGAATGTGTGCTGTCAAAATCTTATCGTGCAAACGATCATAAAACGACTGTTTTTATGTTATTTTAATCAGTTGGTGATCAAAACAGACCACAAAAAGACTCAAAAAATACCTTGAAAGCTACTATTTGAAAGCAAAATGTGTGCAATCAGTTTGGTGATCAGAAAAGTGTACAAAAAAGACTCATAGACGCTTAGCAAGCGACTAGTTAAAAATAGCACAAAAAATCTTGTAAAATGTGCGTAATATAACTATTTTTAGGTGATAAAAAATTGCCACAAAAAGACTCGAATCTCATTATGGGTGATGAAGCTTAGTTGGTTAGCACGTCGACTAATAAGCATAACATATCATATTCAGCAGCCTAGGGTTGATCTTCGGTCTCGGCAACATCAATTTCTGAAATTTTTAACGCAACTTCACTGTTCTAAAAATAGATATGACATGTTCTAAAAATAGATATACTGTGTTGAGTAATAAAAAGATTTATTCTTTGTTTTTAACAAATCTAGCAAAATGTGTGCAGTCATATTCTAATCGGCAAAACGAGTCATTAAAGACTCGTTTTAAAGAGTGGCATGGAGGGTACCATTTTCTCACACAAAAATATAATTTTTGACTAATAAATCATCATCATTTTATCATTTTATTCGTGCAGTAAAGTCAAAAAAGACTCATATTTGATTAAAATTTTCCAAAAATGCTAGCTGGGTTAATTCAAAATGTGTGGATACAAAAAAGAAACTAATATCGAATACATGCCCGGAACTTTTTTTGGCGTAGAATTGGCCAAAGTTTATTTATTTTTAAAATGTTTTTCATTATGAGAAATTTGCTTTAAATACGAAATCGTTTTTACGTCTAGCAACGAGTTCTTCTAGTAATATTTTAAAAGCTTTTCTATGGAAGCTTATTTCTAACCTTTATTGCCTAACGTTACATATGTTATAGTTATTATTTTCTTTGAGCCATTTTTTCAACCAGGAATTGCGATTTTGAGCATCAATTTATAACATATCGTAATAAAGGTCTACCCTGTTCTATGTTTACGTTTCGATAGATGGCGTTGTTGCAAATATAAGAAAATTGATGGAATTTTTTTTCGTTAAAAATAATTTATTCCTATACAATTTTAGAATTCTATAACAAGATATTATTAAAAGTTCTTTATTATGAAAATGATCCAAATATTTCAAAAATTTGCAAAAAACGGAAATTTTCTAAGAATTTCTAAATTAATAGGAATAACAAAAACCATTTCCCATTTTAACCACCACTGGAATTTGATTAAAAAAAGTGTTTACACCACCGTATATATACCTACAAACTAAGAGTACTACGTGTACACGTTTGTTAGAAATTTCCTTCTAATAAATTTTCGCAATTTTTATTAAAACAAAAAAAAAAGTAAGAAAAAAAACAACAACTCCAGGCAACAGCAACAGCGGCAATAAGAACTAAAAAATTTATGCTAATATATTTATGTAAGCAACCCTTAAAGCAATTTATTCAAATTAGAAACAACATGACGACAGTCGTCGGTCGACGTTTATACCAACGACATCGACGACGACAGCAACATCAATATAAATTTTAAATACCAAGAACCAACAACCAACCGTATAGTACGAGTATGAACTTACAAAAAACAACAAAAAAAATAAATTCCATTAAAATTCATTTGATTTCAAAATAATAAAATGCAAAATATAAAAACTGTATTTTTCAATTTTATTTAGTTTTTTTTTTTTTGCTTTTTCCTGATGAGGCAAAATAACTAAAGGGACAATTTGATGAAGATTTCTAGGGTGTCACGTTTTTATGGCCAGTGTAAACGAGTAGAAGAAACATTTCGAAAAATGAATAGAAAATTCGAAATTTGAAAATAAATAAGGTTTTATTTGAAAAGTATAAAAAAAATAATAAAATAAAAAGAAATTATCATACATTTTTATAGGTATTCGAGAAAGAAAACCTTCAGGTAAAAGGTCATTAGATTATTTGTTTAACATGTGTAAGCTTCTGATGAAAGCTTAAATTGTATTTCAATGTAATAAGTACAATATGCGAATATTTTGTTGACATCGATCTATGTAAAGATTCTTATATACAGTGAAAAAAGACAGTTTATTCTTTAATATAAAGATAATTATTGTACTCGACATTTTTTATTAATCGTTACATATTTGACCCTGGGTCGCATATTACCATAACTGCCGGAAATGACTCAAATGTCCAAAAATCTCGTGTAAAAATTTGAGTATAATCACAAAAATTAAACAGAATAACAGCTTTTATTAAGAGGTGTTGACATTTGACCTTAGTTTTGTACTGTTTTATAGAGTAGGGCTTGACTTGACTTTATAACCAAATGGAAATTCAATATATAAAATTTTTAACTGATAGCACTATGATCCACTAATAAAAACTTGGGAAACGACCTAGGGTCGGTTGTAGGCCTTATTGAGCACATGGCAAATCGAGCAAAAAAAATCAGAAATACGTCCAAGTTTAGGAGTTATACGAGGTTCGTCAACTTATCGATCCGTAGCTCAGCCAGTTTGTATCCGAAAAGAAAACAGATTACGCTTTAGAATGTCATATCATTTTTGCATTGCATTTGTAAATCAAAAGTATTTTAAGAATATCAAAAAATTTTTCCACTTTTTTGACTTTATTGCTTATTCTTATATGAAAGCTCATACAAGTTTATTTTAATATAACAAGATATTTTAGTTCCTAATAAGACGTGGTTTGAATTTTTTAAATCAGATGAAAAATTGAAAAGTTATGAAGCTTTTCATAAACCGACTAGGCCATGATACAATGCAAGTATTTTGTTCGCAATCAAAAAATGTAAACTTTGGAAAAAGTTAAATAACTTTTGTAAATGTGAACCGATATTAATAAGTAATACCTCGTTTTCTTCTGTATAGAACTAGCTTTAAAAGACTGTATAGAACAAAATAGGTTTTTGTAGAAAAAATTTCAAATAATTGCTTTTGAATTTTAAATTAAAAAAAAAACGAAAATTTTGATAAAAGCTTACCTTATTTCTTAGAATACAAGCCCTATGCGTACAGGTTGTAAAAGCTTGATCCCTTGACTTTCTAAAGCTATTTAAAATTTTAAAATCCCTCTGCAAATGTGAGAGTTGGAGGTACTAAAGTACTATGACTAACCCGAAAACAGTTTTTTGCGAATATCTCAAAATTTGGCACGTGTTTCAAAATCTTTGAAAATGGTTTTTGTATGTCCCCACCTAGGTCTTTAATCCCCACTAGGGGATTATGAAAGAAAATTTTTCATAGAATGATACAATTTTAAAAATATCATATTAAAAAAAGCTCAAAATGTCACATTTCAAAATGGCTATTATTACATTTACATTTTGGAACTATCCATTGGCAATTTCCAAGTTCAAATAATTTCAAAAATTTTACAAGTCTAAAGATACGTAAATAGTTTATTTTGGTATCAACAAATATTTCATTTGATCTTAGTTTTCTCAAGTAAAAAATCTATTTATCCTTCAATACAAAAAATCTTTAAAAGCATAACTTCAACTCGTTTTTAAAAGATTCTTACATCAGAACTTTTCATTGCATACATATAAAATTTAGTTTAAAACTGGTTGGTCTTAAAAAAGATCCCCCAACCATTAAGATCCTTCTATAGTTCAAAAGCCTTTTAATGCCGTCAATGTCGTACTCCTCCATCACCAAATCCAACCTAAAGCCTTAAAAGCGTTTGAACAAGTATCTCTGGCTGAATGTGTTAAAAAAATACTAAAAGCTCTGCTCAGGCTGAATGGCTGAATGATGAAATAAATAAAGATCATACGAAAGCAAAGAGAAGACAATTAGCTTTTATTATAAATATTTTACAAACAAATTTCGCCAGAAGCTTTAAAAATAAAATAAAGCGCAAATGAAAAACTTTAAGTAAAAATCATAATATTCAAAAAATGTGCAAAAATAATAATAAATCTCTCTTTCAAAAAAAGACTAAAAAATAAAGGAAAATATTAAATAAATTATAAATATGTATTTATTTTATCTGACTGGCATTTCAAACGACTCCAATCTAGAAGATACAAAATATATTATTTTCGTAATTTTATGTTATTTTCAATTTTTTGTCTTTATCGTCTCCCGCTTTCCTCATTTTAGTTATTTTCAAGCAATTATTTTGAATTATATTTTTGTTATTTTTCCTCCTGGTCTGTTGTTTTCTGTTGTCTTCTCTGGCTGAGAATCGGTTTAATACCAAAAACAAAAAAAGAAAAATAATTCAATTTAATATTTATTTTATGACGCGGGTTTTTATTATATAATTTTATTATGATCCCTGTCATTAGTGGATAATTTAGCTGAAATAAAAGTAATTTCATTCATTTGCAACATTATTTAGTGAAAGCTTTTACAAAAAAAAAGCTTTTAATGGTAATTGTGGGTTTAGTATAAGTTGGAGTGAAGATTTTAAAGGAAAATAAGTATAATGTTTAAAATAATCTAATAAATAGTTTTATATTGTTTTTCTGGTAAAGCTATCAAGAGCTTTTTGAAACCTAATCACTAGTTTAAACTTTAAAATAAGTCTAAATGATAATTTAGATAAAATCTTTTGTATTACTTAACAACAATTTATGTTTTACAGATTAATTTGTCAAGAATAGTTATCGTTTTACTTAAAATTAAAAAAGCTTTTATATGTTATTAAATATTTGAACTCTTCGGGCTTATATTTAATATTTCTATTATGACCCCTGACGTTAATAGATAATGTAGCTTAAAGGAAAGTAAATTCTTTAATTTGAAGCATTATTAAGTGAAAGCTTTAAAAAAGCTTCTGATATTTATTGTGAGTTCATACAAAAATTTAAAGCAAACTATTACAATATGTAGTTGTTATTAACTTTTTCTACTATTTATCTATTTTTATTATGATCCCTGTAGTTAAAAGGTTATGTAGCTAAAAGAAGAATAGATTCTTAAATTTGCAGCTTTATTTAGTGAAAACTTCAAAAAAGCTTTTGATATTTATTGTGAGTTCATGTTGAAATTTTAAAGAAATCTATTACAATAGTTATTAATATCTTTGTCCACCAAAACTTTTAAGGGCTTTTGGTGAAAATGGTTAGTTTAAATAAGTAAGAAATAGTTGTATGTATTTTAAAGTCTTAAAATCTGATATTCAAAATTTTACAATTTAAAGCTTTCAGTCTAAAATACTTTAAATTACTCGAACTTATTAAAGCTTGTTGTTACAATGAACCTTAAAAACTTTGACACATTAAAAAGTTTTACTTTTAGATATGTAATTGTTAAAAGCTTTTATTTTCACTCAAAAATTTAAAAGGCTTCAATTATTTTCAACTGCTGTCAGGCTACTTTACTTTGTCTATAAATCATTTTATTCGTTGTTAATTTAATGATTCACTTTCAATATTTTACAAATTAATTAATTATTTAATTAATGCCTTTAGCAGCCTTTGAAGTGTTTTTACACAACAAAATGCATTGGAACTTTATTAAAAAAAAAATATTAATACTAAATATCTTAAAGGTATAATTAATTTCATTTTAATAGCTTTTAGCTTTAAAACCCTTATATAATTTTTGTAGTAAATTTTGTTATTTTATTAATGACTATTTAATATTAATTGAAATTAAATTTTTATAATATAATAATAATAATAACAATAATATATTTGTAA
This sequence comes from Stomorhina lunata, assembly GCA_933228675.1. NCBI lineage: Eukaryota > Metazoa > Arthropoda > Insecta > Diptera > Rhiniidae > Stomorhina > Stomorhina lunata. The sequence continues at coordinate 76,750,366 of OW121742.1, read as the reverse complement.
TTATAGTTTTCTGAACTTGATGATAACCTCAAGTTTATTGAAATTGTTATTAAGATTTTGTTAAAATTGAAATATAATAAAACTGTTCGATTACAATTCGACCCAAATGGAAATTAAGTTTTTTATATTGATTGATCGATTTTTGGGGTTTAAAGTCATTGGACTCTAGGGAATTGAAATTAACACCACTTAAAGAGATCAATTTCGATTTGAATACCAAATTTGGTTAACTTTCAATAATATATATCAGAATCTGTCATTTGACATATAAAAGCTCATTATGGATTTCCTTACAATTTTCTATACACATATTGCATGTCATATAATTCCCCTTTATCATTCACTTCAGGTCTGGTACCCCATTTTATTCCGTTAAACTCAAACGATTGAAAGTAAAACTTTTTTCTTTTAATTCATCCAAAGGAACATGTATTTGGGTAATTCCAAGAGCGTTCACATTTATTATACGATTTTTAAAGACTATAGTAATTTTAATAATGCCTTCTAAGAGATAGATAAAAGCTCTAAATATCGAACTTTAGCAATTTTGAACCACCTATTGAGAATTTATAAGCAAAACTTTTTGAACACCAAATAATTCCTATGGAATGTGGTTGTTTTATACCTGAACGACTTGGAAATCTTAATCTTGTCCATTTAACTCTTGTAATGCAACAGTAAGAATTTTTCTTAATAATTGTATTTTTGTAAACACTTTAATAAATAATATAATGAATTTTTTTTAAATTATCTCAATTCGTTTGGATATAAAAATTTTACAAAATCAAAATTTTTAAATTATTGAGAAAATTTGAAAAATGTTTACTTTTGTGAAAAAATTTTAAATAAATTAAAAAAAAATTTCCATATAACTCTCCTTAGGCAGCCGGAAAATTTTTTGAAAAATTATCGTATTTTTCTAAACACTTTCAAAATAATACATTGAAAATTTTATTAAATTATCTTAAATCGTTTGGATATGAAAATTTTATAAAATCAAAATTTTGAAATTTTTAAGAAAAGTCAAAAATTTTACTTTTGTAAAAAAATTAAAAAAATCGTAATTTTTCCATATAACTCTCGTAATGCAGCAGTAAGAATTTTTTCAAAATTTTCGTATTTTTTTAAACACTTTAAAAAATCACATAATGAAAAATTTATTAAAATATCTCAATTCGTTTGGATATGAAAATTTTTCAAAATAAAAATTTTAAAATTATTAAGAAAATGTCAAAAAATTTTACTTTTGGAATAAACATTATAATCTTTTCCAAAATTATCGTATTTTTCTAAACATTTTAAAAAATAGTATAATGAAAATTTTATTTAACTATCTCAATTCGTTTGGATATGAAAATATGACAAAAACAAAATTTTTCAATTATTAAGAAAATGTTTAAAATTTTACTTTTGCAAAAAAATTAAAAAAATTGTAATCTTTTCAATATAACAAATGCAGAAGTAAGAATTTTTTCAAAAATATCGTATTTTTTTAAACACTATAAAAAATAATATAATGCAAATTTTGTTAAATTATCTCCATGCATTTGAATATGAAAATTTTACAAAATCTAAATTTTGAAATTTATAATAAAATGTCAAAAATTTGTACTTGTGTGAAAAATGTTTAAATAAATTTAAAAAAATCATAATCTTTTCTAAATAACTCTCGTAATGCAGCAGCAAGATTTTTTACAAAATTATCGTATTTTTCCAAACATTTTAAAGAATAATATACTGACAATTTCATATCTCAATTCGTTTGGATATGAAAATTTGACAAAATCAAAATTTTAAAATTATTTAGTAAATGTCAAACAATTTTACTTGTGTAAAAAAACATTTAAATAAATATTAAAAATATAAATCTTTTCCATATAACTCTCGTAAAGTGTCAATAAGAATTTTTCCAAAATTTTCTTATTTGTTTAAATACTTTACAAAACGATATAATGAAAAATTTATTAAATTATCTCATTTCCTTTGAATATGAAAATTTTACAAAATCAAAATTTTGAAATTATTAAGAAAATATCAAAAATTTTTACGTTTTTGAAATATTAACAAAAAATTGAAAAATATTAATCTTCTTTCATGTAACTCTTGTAATGCAGCAGTTAGAACTTTTCAAAAAATCGTATTTTTCTCAACACTTTAAGAAATAATATAATGAAAATTTTATTAAATTATCTTATGTCGTTTGAATGAAAATTTCACAAAATCAAAGTTTTGAAATTTTAAGAAAATGTCAAAAAATTTATACTTTTTAATGCAGCAGTAAGAATTTTTTTCAAAATGATCGTATTTTTTTAAACATTTCGTTTTTACAAAATTTTATAAAATCAAGATTTTAAAATTACTAATAAAGTGTTAAAAATTTGTACTTTTGAAAAAAAAAATCTTTAATAAATTTAAAAAATTTTAATCTTTTCAATATAACTCTCAAAATAGATTAGTCAGAATTTTTCAAAAATTATTGTATTTTTCTAAATACTTTAAAAACTAATATAATTCAAATTTCATTAAATTATCTTAATTCGTTTGGATATGAAAATTTTACAAAATCAAAATTTTGAAATTAAGAAAATATAAAAAATTTGTACTTTTGTGAAAATTTTTTAAATAAATTTAAAAAAATATATTTGTTTAAACGGATTCAATTTTGCAAAATTTACATTATTTTTGCATACAAAAGAAATAATTTTTTTTATAAACAAATTTAATATATGCGTATAAGTATTTATAGCTTTTTGTTCGTGTCCGTCTGACTGTCGGTATGTGTAAGTGCTTTATGTTAATTTCTTTTATGTATTTTATATGTAAATTTTGAAACATTTTTATAGCAAGTGTAATCTTTTTTATATGTTTATATAAAGTATATAAAGAAATTGGATTTAAAAATAAAATTCTAAATATTTTCTTGCGATTTCATTTAATATACCAAAGGTTAGAGCAATTAATCTTGATTTTAAACTATGAAATATGTAAATAGACATTTTTTATAATAAAACCTTTAAATATTTATGAAATTTCTCACAAATCTTTAAAGGCCAGGATATTTATTTTCCTATTTCTATTTACGATTTAACAATGATATATCTATGTATATATGCTTGTATGTATTTGCTTGCTTGTATAATTTTGTACCTATAAATTTATATCTAAATAAAATATTTTGATTTATGTGTTTGTGTGTGTTTTTCCATTTTTTTTCTTTTTTCCTTATCGTAACTACACATCCACCTTATAAAAGATTTTCTTCTCTCAAGAAAATACGAAAAATAAATATAATTTATATGCATTTATAAAGATTTATTTTATTTATTTACTTACTTGCCTGCTTATTATAGAAGAAAAAGGAAAAAACCTAGAAAATAATCATTATAATAAAACTAACACACATTTTTCTATATATTTTTTCTAACTATAAGAAAATATAAACTAAAAAGAAAATAAGAGGAAAAACAAAAAAAAATGTTTCAAGAAATTAAGAACAGAAATGAAAAATTCACTTAAGATTTGACTCGAAAATAAATGAGATTAATTTCAAATAAAAATATTTTCATGCTGTCTAAGTTATTTTGTTGATTTTAATGCAAAAACGAAATTTAATTCAATTAATTTTTATTAAAAACAGAAAATTTGTGACAATATGAATTAGAATTGAAATTGCTTGTAATTCAAAATTTTTTGCAGTTCTTTCAAATTCGAGCAATTCTTTTTGTAAAAGAATTAAAATTCCTTAAAATTTTAAATTAAAATTCCTTAAAGTTTATAATTCCTTTAAATTTACAAGAAAAGTTCATAAATTATGTACTTTTTTGTTTCGCTTTTGTCATTGAAAGAGAAAAAACTTTTCTAAAAATTTCGTATTATTCCCAATACTTTGGAAAATATTATACCGAAAGTTTTATTTTATTATGGCAATTCACAAAATTATGATAAATTTCCAAAAACTGAGTTTTGAAATTTTTTGTTTAATTTGTTCTGAGTTGTTGTTAACAAAATAAAAGTGCCACAATTCCAAAAACTATTGCAATTTTGAATATTAATAACTATTTAGAACTTAAAATTGACAACATCCCTTAAAATTTTAAAAGTATTGCAAAATGGGGCAAAGTATAATAAAAATTAAAAAAATTAAAAATACCAAATTTTGACTTTACTTTTTTGTTTATAACTTTCGTAAAAAAGCAACAAGAAATTTTATAAAAATGTTATCCTATTCCCAAGACTTTGCAAAATAATATAACGCAAACTTTGTTTGAAAATCTCAAATCATAAAAGTGTAAAAATTTTTTAAAAACAGAATTCTTAATTTTTCACTACAAAATTCGGCATAATTTTAAAACATTAATCCTTAGGCCTTATAATCAAAATAACACCATAAATGAATTTTAAAAATAGAAACAATATTTGAAAATATTTGAAAAAATAAGTTTCTCATCAGGCGTTTAAGGACCGACCGAAATTTAGTGCTTCGCTGGAAGATTTCCTTAAATGTGGCATATAATTATAGGTTCGTCCCTCATTAGCTCCACAAATTTTATTTAAACAGACGAACATCTCCTAACGATTCTAAGCCGATCGGCCTGAGTAGATTAAATTGCTGAAGGGTATAAGAAGTATCAAAAACAAGTTTTTTTATGTGAGCTAAAAAGTATCAAACAAGTATCCGCTTATTTTGAAGTAAAATCTATGTTCAATTTGTATTTTATTGTTTTCTCTATAATATTCTTCTTCTGTTATCCTTGACTTCCAGTAGAGCATAGGGTCTCATCCAATTCTAGAATATGACGTCTCAGAATCTGCTCTTTTTGCCCCATCATGTTTGTTCTCTTTTTTAACCAAAAATGCAAAAAGCACCAAATTTATTTACTTTTTCTATTAAATTTTCAAAAAGTATCAAATAATTTGTATATTTATATGATCGAAACACAATTTAAAAATTTTTGCTATTTTAGAAATATGACGTATTTTATTGTAATCTCTATAAGTGTAGAATATAACGTCTCAGAATCTGCCCTTTTAACCCCATCATATTTTTACTCTTTTTTAACCCAAAATGCAAAAAGTACCAAATTTTTTTATACTTTTTCCAAATTTTCAAAAAGTATCAAATAATTTTTATATTTATATGATTTAAGAAATATGATGTTATCTTTTTTTATCCCCTAAATTAAAAAAAAAATTGCCAATTATATGTTTTTTTGGTTTAAACTATGGGTTAAAAAGTTACTAAATCCAAGCCCTGCAAAAACCAAAAGTATGGAAAACCTCTTTAAAACTTTTTTTAATGTAAATCGATGCGATATAAATTTTGCGTCCATATTCATTGGATTCATTGGACGTTAAAACAAGTGCCGAAAATTCTTCTCCTCTAAAAAATTAAATTTTCAAAAATTCGCTCTTAGTAAGGAAAGTTATCTGCTATCCAAATGTTAGCGCCAAAACTTTTGCCTTTTTTTCCTCATAAATCAAAAAAGTAATGTTTGATTTTTTAAATGTTATGGTAAAGCATCAAAAAAGTATAGAAAAAACAAGAAAAGCGTATTTTTTTTGTGTTTTGTAGCTTTCAGTTTTTTAGCAAGAAAAGTTATCTGCTATCCAAATTTTAGCGCCCACTATTTTGCCTTTTTTCTCTCATAAATCAAAAGAGGACCGTTTATTTTTTTAAATGTTATAGTAAAGCATCAAAAAGTATATAAAAAAAAACAAGAAAAGCGGGTTTTTTAGTTTTGTAGCTTTTAGTTTTTTAATTCCTATTATTTTCGGGAAAAAATGTTACCAATTTCTCCCCTTTTTACCCTAAAGATTTAAATTTCTAAAATTTCCTTTTAATGAATTCGTTTATCTTTTTGGTTTTTGGACTGAAGCATCAGTAACGTCCCACTTCTCATTTCTATTAGAACATTGTCGAAATGAAAATTAAAATTTTTAAAATACTCTAAAAAAGTCTATCTTCAAATTTAAAATTCTTTCTGAATATATTTCAGGCAGCAAAAATATTAATTTAAATTTTTTAAATAAAATTAGCAATTTAAATTTTCTCAAAATTTACTATTTTGCTTAGAACTTCGTTAAAACACCAAAACTAAATTTTATAAAAATACCATATGATTCCTAAAATAATGAAGAATAAAATAACGAAAGTTTTATTTAATTATCTTCATTCCTTTTTAAGTAGAAAACTTTTAAAATCAAAAATTTAAATATAATTAAAATTTCAAAAATGGAATAGAAATCTTAATGCTTTATCCCTTAATCACGTCTTTTAAGCTTTAAAGAATTAAAAGAACTTTTAAACCACTTTAGCTTTACTTATGATAAAACTTTCCTCTTTAAACTTTCAATATACATACATAAAAAAGTTATTGCTAAAAAATCCTAATCTTCCCGCATTAAGGCTAATTAACCTTAATGGCAATATTTCAAATATTTAAAGTACTTATAAGAAAAAGAAAAGTTTAAGTATTTAGATACATATTCGCTTTAATCCGGAAATAAATGATAAAAATTAAAATAATTAATTTCCTGTCATTTAACGGAGGCAAGAATTTTGACACCCTACTTTATGCAAAAAGACTCTGTGACAGCAAGAAATCGAAACACTTAATCTAATAGACAATAAAAATAAATTAGAACAAGAAATATTTAAATCTAGAGAAAAAGTGTGAGTGTGAATAATTTCCATTGTAATTTCTTGATCTTATTACCAGCAACAAAAGATATACTTACATACATTTTTAAATCCAAACGTGCGTTTGAAGTTGTTTGTTTTGTACGAGTATACATACATTTGTACATGTAAGTGTGTGCAAAAGTATCTGTTTGTGTTTGCCTATCTGAGATGGGCTCTGTGTATCTGTGCAATATTTTACCCTGCATGTGTCAAATGGTTCAAATATCAAAATTAATTGACACTTTTTGCGCTCAACATTTATTCAATTTTTTTTCTCTTCATTTCTTGTTACTTTTTCTAATCCGCTGTGGTTGTTGTTGCTGCTCTTTTTTTTGCTTCCTTTTCTTGTTCATTATTATTTTTATTATTATTATTTCTATTTTTATTTTCTTGTAATTAAATTTGAAAGTAAAACAACAACATTATACAAACATACATCGAAAAAAATCAGCAATTCTCAAAACCCAGCAACAGCAATATCTTTAAGAAAACCAACAAATACTAAACAATTTATTTAACAAACAGCAACAATACCAACAACAGCAACAATATCAACAACAGCAACAACATAAATATTAAGCAGAAAAAATGTCTCATGTTTTTATTTTTATGTTTATTTATTTTTTATATTTTTGTGAATTGTTGTTGTTTGTCTTTGAGATTTCTTCTTCTTGGTAGTCTCATTGCATTAGATTGAAAAGATGTGTTGGGTATTCAAAAGAAACCCAGCAAAATATTTCGAAAGCTTTTAGCCTCACTTTATTAAACAACATCAAAGACACGAGTATTAGTAATATACATAACTTTTAAGAAAGCTTTAAAGCTTCTCACAACTTTAAGCTGCAGAATGTTTCAAATTCAAAAGCTTTTTCATTAAACATTATTTAATAACAATAAGGATAGTAGCTTTAAAGCTTCTTAAAACTTTAAGAAAGCTTTTCATGAAATTATGCAATTAGAAAACTTTGAACATTTTAAACCTGAGGCTTAAAATCACCATTAGTTAGCATTATAAAGCCTTGAAAAGCTTTAAGTATTTCAAATATTAATAAAACTTCACAATTTTAAATTAAGCTTTTAGGAAGTTTCTTCATTTAAAACTAAATAAATGTCCATAATACTACCTTCTAAATTTGTATTTGAATTCCCATAAAAATTTATTTCTTATAATGAATTACTTCAGAAAGCTCTGAAGTATGAAAAATGCATTTGCACAATATAAAAAGTGTTAAATAAACTGTAAATAACAGCTTTAAAAGAATAACTAAAAGAAAGTTTTTTAACTTTATGTTCTTGGAGAAATACTACTTTTTTATCCCATTTTTTGAAAGCTTTCTTAATTTAAAGTTAAACTTTGCAAAACGCTTATTTTATGAATATCCTTAACATAAAACAAATCAGTGGAAAAATAATTTTGAAAGCTCTAAAAAATACATAAAAGCTGTAAAAGTACCTTGCAATAGCTTCCCATAATTTTATCCATTGAAATTTTAATATTTTCGAAAAACTTTCAAGAGCATTTTTCAATGAAAAATTTTTTACTTTTCGAAAGCTTAAGCATTTTAAAAAACATTGAAGCTTTCACAAAACTACTTAAAATGCATTTTCAAAATCTTTTCTTATTTTATGCATTTGGGAATATGTAACTGAAATATATATAAAACAAAAAACCTTCACGAACTTTCTTCAATAAAAAAATAGCTTTAAAGCATCAAACATATTTAAGAATTTTTGTTTTGAAACCTCTTTATTTTAAAGCTTAAAACTTTAAAGCTTTAAAGTTTAAAGCCATGATAGGCAAATTAGCTTCTAAGGGTAGAGCAATCGTGATTTTCACATACACAATACGAGCCAAAAAGAAAAAAACTAAAAACTAAACAATAGAAATATTTAAAGCTTTTTATTCTTTTTGATTAAAAAAAAACTAAAAGATCTGCATTTTACGAATATGAAAAAGGCTTTATATTAAAAAGCTCTTCTTAACAAATCCCGACCTTCAGCAATTTCTCTATTTAAAAATATTAGAAAAGCAGAATCCTGAAGAAGCCTTGAAACAAAACAATGTAAGCTATAAAAACTAAAAATTAATTTTAAAAAGCTTTCCATAACGAACTCTCTTCAATAAAAAAATAAGTCGAAATGCATAATTCTACTATTCAAAAGCTTCAAAGCATCAAGTATATTAAAAAATTTAGTTTTTAAACTTCTTAACTTTAAAGCTTTAAAGCTCTTTATTAATTTTGAAATCTTTTTAAAAACTAAATCATCTGCATTTTATGGATATGAAAAAGGCTTTAAGATAAAAAGCTCTACCTTAAAAATCCTGACCTTTAACAATTTTCTCTATTTACAATTGTAGCTTTGAGTAGCTTAGGCGATCAGTCGTATTTAAAAAAAATATGGAAATTAAATTAGAAAAAGACATTCGTTAATACTAAATATTGTATAAATAAATGTCTTATAAAACTTTTAAGTATTTTAAATCTTTTTGTATCAAAAATTAATTAAATTATCAAATTTTTTATTGTATTAAAATCTTTGTGATAATTATTACGCTAAAAACTTTATTTATTAAATTTAATCATAATTAAAGAGCTTTCAAATTATATTTCGCTATTCTCTGACAATTTATATTATTTGCTAGCTTTTTGAAAACATTCTTAGCATGTCTAAAGAACTTTACAAAAAGCTTTGTTTAATAAAAAATTATATTAAACTGTAGCTTAAAAGCTTTCAGTTTTTAACTGTGTCATTTCCCGAAATTTCGATACCTCTCCAGCTTTCTATTTAAAACTATTTAATCACATATTTATAGCTTGGCTCAAAAGCTTTCAGTTTCTATTTTTAACTGGGTTTTTTCCCTAAATTTCATGGCACTTTGTTAGCTTGGAAATTCTCAAAAAACTAAGCTGTTTCTTCTTAAAATTGTTTTTTCTTCTGCTGCTTGCAATTTTCTTGATTTTATGTTTGTTGTTAAGCTGCATGTAAACAATTTAAGTTTTAACAGCAGCAACAACGACAAAAAAAGCTCTCTTCTATGTTCAGCAGAATAAATAAATAAATATAAAACAGCATAAAAACAAAATAAATAACACAAGATTTTTTTCCTTCTTCTTTTTTTAACTATAAAAATCAACAACAACAAAAAATAACTAAATAAATTGTATATAAAACATTTTTCAAGCGAAATAAATTTAATTTAATGCTATCAAGAGACATACTAACAGCAACAACATCAGAAGCAGCAGCAGCATTTAACAACAACCAGCAACATCAAAAGCAACAAAAAAAAAACTGACATCTGCAGTTACAGCAAGAAAAAATAAAACATAAAAAAGAAAAATAAAATTTTAAATATAAAATATAGCAGCAGCAACAAAAAACATACAACAATACCTACAACATACAATATTTAAGTGCCCGACTAAGAAAATAATAAAATTAATTCATGATAATCTAATTTTTTTCGTTGAAATACAAAAAAATAAATAAAATTCCTGAAAACAATTTCATTAAAAACGAAATTCTAAAAAAATTTATGAGGATATGGGGAATTTAATAAAATTAAAGTAAACAGGAAAATTTTATTTAGGAAGATGAGTATTGAGACTGAAGTCAATTGCCTATGAATAATAGGAAATTTTTTTATTTTTTGGAATTTTCATTAATTTGACTTTTTGCTTATAACTTTTGTAAAAGTATAACCAAAAATTTAAGTAAAATATTTTGGAATCCTAAGACTTTAGAACATAATATAACGAAGTTTTTATTTTATTAAATGCAGTCGTTTGGTCTTAGAAAATCACCGAAGTCAATATTTTGACTTCGTAAAATAACATTAAAAATTATTGAAATTTTAGATTTATTGATTGAATTATATCAACAGCCTATAAAATATTAACTAAATATCTTCATGTCGAGTATTAAGACTATACTAAAAAATGCCTACGAAAAATAAGAAATTTCTTTATTTTTGAAATTTCCATTAGTTTGCTTTTTTGCTAATAACTTTCGTAAAAGTCCAACAAAAATTTAAATAAAAATATCTTGGAATCCTAAGACCTTAGATTATGATATAACGTTAATTCTATTTTATTATCTCCAATCGTTTGGTATTAAAAAATCAATAAAGTCAATATATTCAAATTAAAATGTAAAATTACATTAAATAAATATACGCATATCAGTTGCCTATAAATACGAGTAATAGCAAAATATCATAGGTTTGAGTACTGAGACTTTACTAGAAACAATAGTGAAATTAGTTGCTAACGAATAATAAGAAAATTTCTTTAATTTTGCAACTTCCATTATTAATTTACTTTTTTCTTTATAACTTCCATAAAAATATTACTAAAAATTTTAGAAAAATATCTTATAAATTCTAACACTTTCGGAAATAATATAGTGAAAGTTTGATTTAATTAACTCAAGTTGTTTAGTCATAAAAAATGATCAAAGTCAGTTTTTTGAAAAATGAATTCATAAACGAAAAATTAAGTTATGACAAACTTATAAATCAAATGTTCCATACAAAATTTCCACAATAAGCTTTTGATAATATTATAATTCGTTAATGAATGGGTAAGTGTTTCGATTTTTCAGTAAGGAAAAGAGACAATGAAAGACAGAATAGAAGGATTCGCCTCTCTAGAATAGAAGGATTCGACTCTCTATCTTGTATAGTTTAATAGATATTTGATTCCAAACATTTTTTTGCATTTTTTGTCATGACTTCTGGCTTTTTTTTTTGGCTTATAAATCATTTTTAGTGACACGAAAATTTTTTTGAAAAATACTATAGGATTGTTGATCAATTTTTAAATGACCCAGCAAAAAAACTTTTTAATTATGTAAAGTTTGTAATACAGAAAAAATTTTCAAAGTTAAATTAAATAATAATTAAATTACCGAAAAATTATTTTTTTTTTTTCAAAAAAAGTAACTTTAATTTTTCTACATCTTTTGAGATTTTTTTTCAAAAGACTTAAGTATTTTTAACATTTTTTAAAAGATTACGCTATATGGATGCGTGTAAATTATACTTTGGGCATGCACCCTACAATCGGTGGTGGTCGAGCAATTTTTGGACAAAACTTGAGTTTATTGTGTCTGTAAAAAAAATTGTAATAAATTTCAAAACCTTTTTTAATTAAATTATAATAAGTATACTGTTCGTAAGGTCTTTGCAAAAATTTAATGGGGCCCGGTCTTAAATGGGGTCAGCGGCCCGTTTTTCTCAAAAAACACAAACTTTCGAAAAGCGTAGTCTTCAGTATTCAAAAATGTTAATTAAAATTTCAAAACTCTTTTTCAAAATTTTATTTCTGAATTTCTATTATATTGGTCTATACTGTGTCCAAAAATGGTTATAATACCTTGTTTAGTTTTAGAGATTTCTGCAAATATTAAAAAATGATGTAAATTTATTGTTGTTTCACTTTTTTGACAAAAGTCTTAAATCAATTTGTAAATTGTGAAAAAATAGCTTCACGTAGAATTTTTCAACCTCATCTTGTTTTGGTAGAATAATTTTGTTCATATAAACTTGTTTGACATAAATTCGCTTTCTTAACAATTTCCTATATACATCGAGAAAAGTGATTGCTATAAGTTTTGATAGGAGTGAATTATTTCAGACTCCATCGATCGCCTTGGAAATATATAAATTTGTATTAAACGACACCACTTTTCCGGCGGAAAGAAGACTATTTGAAGTAAAAATGACTATTTGAAGTAAAAATACTATAACTATAGTTATATGTTTAAAAGTTTTATTCTAATATTTATAGTCTACTTTTAGGTTTCGATTTTTTTTAAACCATAAGCAAATTTTATATAAATCGAGAAAATTGATTTCAAAGATTGATAGGAATAAGTTTTGATAAGAGTAAACTATGTCAGACTTGGAAATATCTTATTTAGCCGATAGGAAAATGATCAATTACTCCGAATTAACTATTTGAAGTAAAAAATTTATGACTATAGTTAAATGCTCAAAAGTTTAAATTTAATATTCATAGTCTACTTTTAGGTTTCCTATTTTGTTAACCATGGGAAAATTTTTGACATTTTTTGTATAAATAATTTATGTTCATTTAAATTTTAAACATTTTCATAATGATTTTCCTTCAAACTTTTCTTCTTTCTAATAATGCAGTTTTTAGTTTAAGCTTAACGTCAATATGTCAAATTGATAAAAAAAATAATAATAAACAAAATAAGCAAAAAAAAAGGAAAAAAACTATATAGTAATAATTGCTAAGTGCTTTGCGGAGCAGAGACTTAAAAATATAATGGCTAAATATAAAATACTAGGGGTTCCCAGAAAAAAATTAAAAATAAAAAATTTCTAATAATTTTTTTTTAATCATAAAGCAATAATTTCAAAACCTTTTTATTTTAAAATTTTTGTGAATTCTTTGAAACTGAATATAGGATAATTCACTACAATTCTAACTAATCCTTTTTTCGATTACTTAAGGGATAGTAAACTGGCGAAATGGCTTCTACTTAGACTGCCAAGGATCTTTGAAGTAGTCAAATGTTTAAGAAAAAACTTTTAGTTAACCCATTTTCTAACCGAAAACTCTATTTGATTTTATCCTCCGAACATTTTAACTTGACATTATTTGTTATTAAAAATAAAACTGTGCACTGTGACTTTATAAATTTTTGTTGGTAGTTTTTTTCTTAACTTTTTGCCTAGAAAAGCCGTTTTTTGTTGCAATTGTTATTTTTAATCTGATGTTTTGTTGCACCAACATTGTTGTTTCTACTTGTAGTGCATTGTTGCCTCTCACACTTTATTTGACTACCACTCGTAGTCGTAGTTGGGGTACCTGGATTATGTGGTTGCTATTATTACTAACTATTTTTTCCATTTTTTTTTTTTGCTGGAATTTTAGTTTTTAATATTTGCTTTAATGCAGCCTCTGATTGTTTAAACAAAATACAGTAATAATAATTTGCATAATGTTAAATGTTAACTAAATATTTTCCTAACAGCGCCATAATTTGAAAGTATTTATGTAAATAATAAAATTATTGCAACCACTCGATGTTGTTACTTAAAAAAAATATTGAAAATATTTTACAATATTTGAGAAAAAATAGCCAGTTTGTTATTTGAAATCGGGTTTTAAACTTTTTGTTTGCAGTGTTAAAAATCATATCAAATATGTCAAAATGAAAACACTATTAATACGAGTACGATGTCGTATTCCAAGCTTTCCATAAAGCTTATTTAACCTGTGGTTTCAGTGGCCATATTCAGCTTAGGTTTGATCCCCGGTCAATTAGTAATTTTTGTAATTATAAATTTCTATTAATATTTTTTTTAATTACCGCAGCATCCTCCATCATCGTTAAGCCTACAGCAATAACACGCCATCGATGAAAATTAAATAACAACGAATGGCACAACTTCATTGTTTTAAAAATAGACATAAAATAATAGTATTGAATAATATAAAGCTTTATCTCTCCTTTTTACCACCTTTGGCCTCTCTACTAGACCCTTTTCAAAGAAGATACCCCAATTCGTATATACTCCATATACAATTGAAGCATAGCCGCGAATAACGTTGTAAGCGACAAAATTGAAATTGTTCACAATTCGTAAAAAACTTTTTTAAAGTAGCAGGCAATATATGGATAATTTTTTTTTTCAAATAGTATTTTGATAGCGATAAGGTGCATAATTTTGGCTGATTTGGTGATTGAGCAACGTAAAAGGGTCAAGTTGACTGTAATCTGCAAATAACAGGTTTTGTAAAAATCGGCTTTTAAAACGTTATTAGCGGCTATGCTTCAATTGTATAGGCAGTATTTGCTATACCTAAATATTTTCTGCCAAAACTGGTATCCAGAGATGATTTGAATTCGCTGGACACAAAGTTTTTTGATAAGAAATTTCATTTGGCTACTTTAAAGTCCCTTAGTAGTCCGACAATAAGTAAGTTGCCACTATACTGACTACAAAATAAACGAAAATGTAGTAAATTCATTATAAATTTTGTTATATTTAAAATATGTTTATAAAAGCCACTAAATTTGTGCATTTGTGGTAAACAACTTTGAAAGCTCTTACGGTAAATGTTGCCAAATTTGCATTTTTCTTCATATATTCGAGCATTCTTCAAATAATCGCGCAAAAATTCTAATCTGGCAGCACTGACTTTGAAAAAACACTGACTTTGCAAGGCAAGTTTACGTAAGTGTGAGCGGGACAAAAGTAGTTGCGTCTCGCTCATACTTAGTGTGTCGGTGTAAAAACTCAAAAGCTCTTTTGTAATAGTTCGCACATTGTGCTCTAGAGCTAAACGGTTCCGATTTACAGTGAGCCAAACAGAAACAAAATACAAATAATGTTAACATATTTGCCAAAGTGATTTGCCAAAGTTTTTTATTTGTACTATAACGAAACACGATTGTTATTTAAACTTACTCAGCTAGAAAGGGAAGCAAAAAGAACAGCAAAACCGTTATACTCAAAACAAAAACGTTTTGCAAACGTTTGCTAAGTGATTTGACCCTATTTAATTTAAAAGCGTTTAGTCAATCGCAATGCTTGTTTTACTTATTTTCATGAGTTTCATTAATGCTCGTAATTTTTACGAAATTAACAAAAAGTCTTCGGCTCCTGGTAGTATGGGCTGCCTGTCTTAGCTAATATTATTTAAGCTTACTCTGCTAGAAAGAAACACAAAGGGAGCAAAACCGAAAAAATCAGAACAAAAACGTTTCGCAAACGTTTGCTGGGTGTTTTAATCTTATTAAATTTAACCGAGTTTAATTTAATTGAATTTTTCTGAAACTCATTTTCACGAGTTTCATTGATGATCGTGGTTTTTACAAAATTTACAAAAAGTCTTCGGCTTCTGGCAGTATGGGCTGCCTATGTTGGCTTAAGCCAGTACGAACTTACGTTTCGCAAACGTTTCAGAAGCTGTTTTGTACTATTGGTATGGTAAATTAAAGCAAAGAAGATGAGCAAAAGGATATTGTTTTTGTGAACAAAACGACTGAAATAAAGCTGAATCTGTCTGTTACAATCTACAAACGTTTGCGAAAGGTTTCGTTTTTGCTTTCATACCCTGCTAGTACCCATTATTTGACTATTTTAAGCTACCGTAGTAATCCGTAAATATATTAGTAGTTGTAAGACTCATTTCTCTACATTTTATAGATTGGCTATTTTTAAGTCTCTTTGTAATCCAACCAAGAGCTATTAACCATTTTACCGACTCTCAAATAAACAAAAGTGGAGTCAAACAAAAAAATTTTTGTAATAAATTTTATTAAACCTATTAATTCATTTTTACAATCAAACTAATTCAACTTTTTAATCATTCATATTTTGTTATTAACCAGAAAACCAATTCCTCTAATTAGTGCCAGAAAAATCCGGAAATTGCTTATTACTAGAAACGACAATAATTGTAGCTTGAAGTTTCCTTTTTTTTCTTGATTCAAACCAAAAATCAAGGAATTTAATATTATATTTATATCTTTACCAAGCGTCTGTCTGTCTTTCTGGATGTCTGTATGTCTGTTTGTCTGTCTTTCTGTCTGTCTTAAGGTACAATTGCACAATTACAAAATTTCTCTTATTCTGCTCTAAAACGACACAAACAAATAAATATTTTATGGCAACAAATAAAATAATAAAAATAGAAAAAAAATAACAAAATATAGGTAATAATAAATAAAATGAAGAAAATTACAAAAACAACTAAATATAGAAAAAGTAAAATATAACATAAAAAAAGAAAGAGAGAGAAAAGAAAAAAATATAAAGTAAAATAAATGGCAGAAGGAAATCCTTGAGTGTAATAAATTTAAAATAATTACCCCATTATACATGAATGTAGATGTTTTAATGTGTCTGTGTATTATACATGTACCTTTGGTAAACACTTATAGAGTTACATAAAAATTTATATTATGCACATTAGGGTAGTGCAAAAAACACGTAAGCGAAATCAACTAATGTTTGCTTTAACTCCTAAAAGTATGCACCATAATTTTTATTCAAATTTTTTATGATTTTGTTTGTATTCAGGGGCCAAATCGCCGCATTTGCTATCGATAGAAAACTCAGACTTTTAAGCAAATATTGTATTACTTACCTTAAGGATTTTTTAAATGATTTATTTTGCAAAAATTTTAATAAAATTTGATATCTTAAGAAAAACGCTTGTTTGTCAATATATTTAGTTTTATTGAAATAATTTTATTATTAAGGAACTTTTGACAAATTAGTTTCAATATAGTAAACTTCATATGTGATCCGGTCTAGGAATTGGTGGCGTATGACTCAAAAATTAGCTAATTTTTCGAAATTCTTCGACTAATTCTTAACTAATTTTCCGAAATTTTGTTTTTGAATCATAAGCCAGCTTTTCCTTTTTCATAGGCCGGTTCACATATATTATATATTTCTTTAGATAACCCTAAAAGTAGACTTCATAAATGTTCCTTAAACATCTAATATTTCGATTGATATCGAATGCGATAGCCCTAGCATTTATAATTATATTTAACATATTATTTGGTATTAGTTTGGTTTACTTCAGAGACCACAAAGTGGCAAATTGACTTAATTCTGACTACAAAGGTACAGAAAAATAGTCAATTAACCTTTTTTTAAATTTCAAAATATTTTTGTTTATATTTCCTTCAATATTTTCTGTTATTATTCATATGTACTCATTCACGGACAGATACCTCTGTCTATTAGACACTTGCCAATGTTCTTTGTGGGACTATCTTATATGGGTGTCTGAGGCCCAGCACCCTTATTAGATGGATACTGAGCTTCTGAACCAACTCGGTGAGAGACATGAGGTTCATATTGAGCTCGAGAAGATAGAATTTAAGAGACTTAATGGGAGTTTTACGATCAGATAATATATTCTCTACTGTTGAGATAACATAACATCTGAACCAATTCGATGCTTTCTTAATGCCTAGAAAACCACTACAGTGATCCGATAGCCTCTGTGTGATATTTGAAATAGATCCCGAAGCCTATTTTGCTAAAGTGATATCTATATAAGAGCCATCCGCGTAGATGTGACTGTATCAAAGTTTCAAATAAATTTTTAGGATAAATTCTTTAAAAGGTTCCTAAGCTGGAGGCCTTAATGAATTTTTTTGCCATATGTCTAGTACATAACGTTATCTGAAAAGAAAAATGACGGTAGTGGCAATCCTTAAGTAAGTTTTTAGCAATTTTTTGTGTTCCTTATAGAAGTAAGACTATAACACTGAGCACGATTTTGACAAATTATTTGACTAACCAAAGCAAGACGTAGTTGATAAAGAAAATTAGAGTACGCTTAATTAAATGGTGCTAACCGTTTTTTAGGTTAATTCTAGTTTTCGAGATATAGCAATATATAAAAAACGGTTGAGGTTGCGGAATAAATATTCGCGTAACTCGAAAACTGTTTATTTTCTTAAACTAAGTAAAAAAACCGAAATTCGGCAACAAAATTATCTTTAAGAAACATTTATTACTTTCTTAATCCAAGTTTTTGGAAATAGATTTTTTTCTTTGCAAAAAAAAATATTTTTTTTTTTTATTTTTCAAAAAAATTTATATCCAAAACGACCGCTCGGGTTAAAAAAATTATTAGTATTTCTGAAAGATAATTTTGTTGCCGAATTTTTTTTTACTTAGTTCAAGAAAATAGACAGTTTTCGAGTTACACGAATATTTATTGCGCAACCTCCACCGGATTATACTCGTACTCGAATTATATTTACCCACTAGGTCTCCCTTTTGTCGATTTTTTTAACTAGCACAGTGCAATCATTAAAAAAATCAATACAATCTAATTTGTATGTCACTTACGACTTTTTGCATTTCAGTTGACGATATCGAATTTATATGAACATATAAGAAATAAAAGTATAAGGATTTCTTTTAATGTCTTATGCCCAAATTAAATTGGCTATAACTGTTACAACAACGATAATAATAAAAAATTACAAGTGGATATCTTAATATTATTAGAATACAACAATTTTGTGAATACATTAGAAATTATTTCTTTCATTAACGTTATGGCAGTTAAGGAAAATTGGAAATAAAAAATTTTTGGTTAGTAAAATAAAAAATTTTAAAATTTTTTCAAATTTGGTAAAAATTAAAAAAAGTCATTTAAATTTTAAAAACTAAAATTTGGAAAAATTTATTTTAATGTATAAATTCATGAATAATTTCATTTTCGTAAAATTCGTTTCCTGTTTTTTTGTTTAACTTCATCAAAAAATTTAATTTGTCTGGAAAAAGGGTAATAATTATTTTTTACGATTTAATTAAAAATAATATGGCATTAATTAATTTTCATTTGTTTTTTATCGCAAGTTTTATTAACTAACGTTTTCTTCTCTCTAACAAATGATTATTCTTTTTAATTAACTTAATGGATTTTGTATTTTTTTTTTATTATTTTATTTATTTTACCACAAATTGCAAATTTATAATTCAATTTATTTATTTCTTACTCCAACTGAAAGAGTATTTGTTTTGAGAAATGTGTGTTTTTTTTCATTTAAAAACCATAAATTTTAAAAGCAAGCAGCAAGGAAAAAAGTTTTGTAACAGCCCACAATAATCAAGATTTTACACTGAAAGAAAAATTTGATGAATATAATCAAAATAATCCTAAACAGACACAATATACAAATATTTACTTTAACCTCTCTTTATTTGCTGCACT
This sequence comes from Stomorhina lunata, assembly GCA_933228675.1. Classification (NCBI taxonomy): domain Eukaryota; kingdom Metazoa; phylum Arthropoda; class Insecta; order Diptera; family Rhiniidae; genus Stomorhina; species Stomorhina lunata. Next base: position 76,730,950 of record OW121742.1, on the reverse strand, counting down.
TCGTTTGGCTGACTTTTTTGAAAAGGTCATCTTTTCGAATATGTATTTATTTTAGACAGATGTGGTTAAATAGGAAACGTTCTCATAGATAATGTCACTATGAAAATCTAAAATGTCCTTACATGTGTCCTTTATAACAGGGCACTAATAAGCATGAGAAGGAATTCAAAAAATATCTTCTATCAGAGACTCTATCTATAATATAAAGAAGTTTCACTTCCATAAATTGATTTGGCGTATGGTCGTTTTGAAAAGTCCCATAAAAAAGAGAGTACACCGCCTTTACTCAAATTCGGAAACAACTAATGGAAACTATTATCCAATGAGAGAAAGCTAAGGCACACACACGTGCTCATAAATTGAATGTTCGTTTTTGTTTTTTTTTTTTATTTTACCTCAAACACTTCAATTTCACATTTGACAGAAAAAAATTGTATGGAAAAAAATTTTTCTTGTTTATTTTCCAAGTGTATTTTCATATGTTAAGTTAAGCATTTTTATTTATTTTGTAAGCTTTTTTTATACATTATATATAATTTTTTTTAATCTAAAACTAGTTGCGGCAACTTTCTATAAAAATTTTCTCTTCCTTGAAATATTTACACATACTCGTACATATTTTATTTCAGTTTTAACACAATAATAAAAAGATCTCACCGAAATTTAAAAAAAAAAACATAAATTTATGTCAAAAAAAATTTAAATAGAGTTTAAAAAGTAATAAAAAATTTATTTTAGAGAAAATAAAAAAAAAAATTAACAATTATTTATTTAATTGTTGGCTTTTTAATTGTAATCTAATCAAACATTTCATAAATTTTAAGTGATTTTGAAAATTTTTCTTTGAATTTTTTTTGGTATAAAATACTTTTTAAATAAATTTTTGAAAAGAGCTCCTCTTTTTTCCTTTAAATTCTTTTTTCTTTTTCTTCTTTGTTTATTCCTCAATATTTCCAACGTTAATTTTTCCATTTTTTTTTTTTTGTCAGCTTTGCATTAGTTGTGCTCTAAAAAATTCTTGGGGTCTTTAGAAGTCAAAATGGTACATACAAATAAAAATTTTATAAAATTAAGGAATTTCTTTCCTCCATTTTCATTTGCTTTTGTATGGGTGTGTGTTTGTGTGGCTGTATGTGTGTGTTTTATTTTATTTTCCTCTAACGAAAATAAATATTGACACGGTAAATTAAAGTCATTGCAAGAAAATGTCATTTATTTTAGCACAAACACACACACACACATACATTCATAGAGATATTAAATTTCTTGGAGGGAAAGGCGTGGGTTTTTTGGCCTTCGAAAAAGACCTCTCAGATTAAAAGCTCATATTGCTTTTCATATCTTTAAGAACATAAATTTGGATAAATTTTAAAGCTTTCAAACATATTATTTTTGAAATTTTGATAAAATTGAATCATATTTTTACTAACTTTTAAGACTTTGTTAAACTCCGCTTGATCATATTGTTATTTATCTTCTAACAATTTATTCTAATTAATCATAATATTATCTAATTGCGTACTAAGTAATCATAACTATGATTACAGATGACTTTAATGGTGATTCTGTACAAAATATTCCTTTCAGACCGTGATGCATCAATTGTGCGGGCTTCAATATTTTTGCTTCTGTTAGCCTAATGTAAAATAGACTAGCATGCACCGATTGTGCTGATAGATTTTTAAAACTTTCTTCTCATTTTTCTCTTCTAGTTGATTTACTGTTGCTTGAATTATTGCAAAATTCTTTAGTCAGATTTAGATATGACTTTAATGTTGATTCTATACAAAATATGCCTTTTTAGACCCTGATGCATCGATTGTGGGGGTGGGTTTCGGTTGCAATATTTTTGCTTCTGTCAGCCCAATTTGAAATTGACTGGCATGCATCGACTGCACTAATTGTTTTTTATATTTGCTTCTCACATTTTTTAATTTACCATTACTTGAAATATTGCTAAATTCTTTAGTCATTTTTCAGTTTTTTTGCAAAATGAGCCATGGAAGTAAGTTATGTCTTTAATTACAAAAGTATAAATCGTTAACAAATAATGAAGTACACATATATTCACTAAATAAATGATAAATTTTAATTGCAATAAAAATGTTTTTTTTTTGTTAAAAATATAAACCGAGATGCATCAATTGTGCGTGTCCTGAAAATCCTTGCAGGATATAAACATGATAAAACCTAATATATTACTATATTTTCGTATGCTGTAGAGACCATAAATATATTCCGAAAATAATAAAAAACAAGTAAAAAAATGTTTTTGTCGGTCATGCCCGACCATGCGATACTCTTCACCACTCAGGTTAAAGGTCTGTTCTTTTTCGTGTATAAAGACACATTTTTTTGCTAAATTTTGTCATCATACAAACATTTTCTCAAGACATGCATATATATTTAAGATGTTTCCGTCATTTGGTCTAATATGAGAGCTAGGGTCAAATGTGGATCGATTATCTCGAAATTTAACCAATTGATTACAGTTTTAAAATTGTCATTATCTTCATATTTAGTGATTTTTGTCTCATTTAGTGCGTTTTGATAGAGAAGTTTGTATGGAAGCTATGGTCAAATATGGACCGTTTTTTGCGAAATTTGGTTCAGTGAATTTTATTTACATAAGCAGTATCTTTTTTAAATTTAATGAAAAAAATACTGATATTTGTAGCCAAAATATCAATTCCGGGAAGTGGGACCTATGAAAGGTACCATAAATAATGGACGAATTTTAACGAATTTCAATAGCCATTATCCTACTATCAGAAAATTTGTCTATGCCAAATTTCATTGATTATCTTCAGAATTGCGACCTGTACTTTCATTACAAGGTTTACATGGGGTTCCAGCCAGCCAAACGGACGGACTGATATCGTTTAATCGACTCAAAAAGTGATTTATATACTTAAAGGTGGGTCTAAGACCAATATTTCTATGCATTCCATGCATCAGCACAAACTTATAATACCCTTTCCACCAATGTTGGGGATAGTTTTGCATAAGTTCAGAAAGTTATATCAAATTTTGGTTCTATATAATCCTAAATGCAAAAGTAAAACCAAAATTATTTTAGAAATATATTGCAATAACAATTTCATATTTAATGTAATAGAATCTAATAGAATTATCTGATCACTGGACGAAAATTGTGTAGTTTACTTTTAGGAGGTCAGAAATAAATTGCATTTTTTTAATTAAAACTTTATTGTTTGTTTTTAAAAGTTATTTATTGTATATTTCTAAAATTTCTAAATGTAAACAAATCTAGGGCCAAATTGCCTCACACGACATCGTTTGAAAATTCAAACTTTTAAGCAAATATTGTGTAATATATCTTAGGGATTTTCAAACTAGTTTGTTTTGCAAAAATTTAAATAAATTTTGATATCTAAACATATCCGTCAGTTTTTCAAAACATTCAGTTTAAATGAAATTCTTTTGCTATCAGAGAATTTATGACAAATAAGTTACAGTGTTGTGAAACTTATATATTACTTAGATTATCCTAAAAGTATGCTACACATATGTTTCTGAAATATCTTACATTTAGATCGATAACGAAGGCGGCGATTTCGCCCCTGCTTAATTTTGATTTGAATCTATAGCGGAAATCTTGTAACATTTTTATGACAAATGTTTGTCATGTTTCTGAAAAAGTTTATTTTTATCAAGTTTATAGCGTTATGTATCTTTTTAATACGATTTTTATATTCAATTTTGTATACACGATTTCCACAAATCCAAAACTCCAGTTCTATCAAAGATCACACATTTTGGAGAAAAATTTAAGAACTTTCGCAAAAATAAAAAGTTTATTTGTAGTCTTTCAAACGAAATTATAGTTTTTTATTAGAAAAATGAGCAAAATAGTTCAAGGATGAAATACTATTTTCATCGAGACCTTTCTAAGTTTCATAGATGGGCACATGTAGTACCAGCACTTTTTTATATATAGTTTCTTTTACTGGTACTTCACATCAAATTTCATTACTAGTATATTTTTACTGATTACTGAAAAAAACAATTTCAGGATTTAGTAAATTTTACTTATTACTAAAAAAATTCAGTATTCAGTAAATTTTACTGAGTACTGAAAAAATTCAGTAATCAATACTGAAAAAAATTCAGTAATCCGTAAATTTTACTGATTACTGCAAATAATTTTAGCAATCAGTAAATTTTACTGAATACTAAAAAAAAGAGTAAATTTTACTACTTAATGATGACATTGCAGTATCAAGATTACTTAAATGCTTATTGCAGTACAAAATTAATGCAGTATGCCCATGCATGCTAATTTTAAGATCTTCCTAAAATCAAACCCATTTATCCTTGTGAATATTTCCATACATATCAACAAGGCTTCAATTTTAAATGCCTTTCTATTTTCCCTTCTCGGCATTATTTTACAAAATTTAGACATGCACGTGTATTGGTTTAAGTTCTTATTTTTTATGATATTGTTGTTGTGTTTTCAAATATTATAAAAAGTTTTACACTCAAGGAAAAAAGTTCGGCACTCCAAAATTTTGGAAAATTCCAAAAAGAACAATTTTTTAAAACTTATTATAAGTTAATTTTTAAAAACTTATTATAAGTTAACTAATGATATAAAAAAATGGCAAAAATTTAACTTAAGGAACAATTCCTTTTAGTGTATATTGATTACTTATTTTCCTCGAGTGTTCTCTTATACTCAAACCTGGTTCTTTTTACACTTTAATGAATGTAAATATTTTCTAAATTATATTTACTTTCATGGCATAGATAAATATGAAAAATTTATTTTTCTGCTTACATTTCTTTTTTATTTTTTGCAACTTCTCAGGAAAATTCCAAGCTTAAGGGAATTTACAAAAAAAAATTATGTAAATAAATATCTTAAAAGAAATTTTAAAAAAGGAACAAAATTAAATTAAAATTTTAAAAATAATAAATTAAATTATTTAATTAAAAAGTTTTACTGTAGTGTATTGCACTAAGATTCCAATTCATTACAATTATTTATTATTGTAATAAATAGTTTTTTAATAAAACCAAAAAAATGTTGGTGGGGAAACCTTTCCTCGACCTGTTTCGATGGTTGGCTAGGCCATCTCAAACTGAAAAATGTTTGTGTGTTTCTGTTCAGATGATTATCTTCGCTTTATGTTGATATTTGTTGGACACAAAAATAATTCGTATTTATTCAGTCTCTCAAATAATACATAATGTGAGGTTTTCGCTCTGTCTAGAATAAGGGATAATCCTCCTGATAAGATGGCCTAACCAACCATCGAAACGCGTCGAGGAAAGGTTTCCCCACCAACATTTTTTGTTTTTATCAAAAAAACTATTTATTACAATAATAAATAATTGTAATGAATTGGGATCTTAGTATAATACACTACAGTAAAACTTTTTAATTAAATGTTTGATGTCCCAAAATTTTCGATAAACCTTTTTTATTATTTAACATTGAGATAATTATCTAATTCAAAAGAAACATTTTTCGCACTAAATCTTAGTCTAGGAATTAGTTGTCCCCACAAACATTTTTTGGCTTCTATCAATAAATTGTCTATTACATTAATATAATATATATATATGTAATAGACTGAGATTAAGTACGAATCATTTTTCTTTTGAATAATATTTACTTTCCCAATAATTTTTGTTATTTTTAGATAATTATTTAATTAAATCTTATAAAGTATTTTAATTATTGTAATTTAATTTGAATTCTTTATAAAAATTTTAATATACAATAGCCCAGTTCACAGGCCCTTGCAAATAGTCTAGGCATAGCAAATGAAAAATTTCCTAGATATTCAATAGATTTTTTTAATTTTCTAAAATGATTTGCCAAATGCTATGATATTAGACTACATATTTACAAAGTCTTGTGAACTGGTCTAATATAATTTACAATATAATTCTAATAATTATTTGCAATTATTAAAACGTTAATTGCCACAAAATATTTAAACAAAAAGATGTTTTGCAAAATTTAAATTTTATGTTAAATTTCACATTCGTATAATATTAAACAGCTGCAGTTTTAGTAACAAATAAAATTAACAAAGAATTTATATTTATTACAAAAATATCTAATATAAACAGGTGGCCGCTTAGAGGAGATAAAAAAATTATTTAAATAAAATTTAAATATGTAAAAGGTTAACTAACAAATTGTTGGATGTTATGAAATTCATTGCAAAACTAAAAATTTCAAATCATTTAAAAATATACATTTTAAAAAATTTGGATATAAATATTTATGAACAAAAAAGTCTTCAATATTTTAAGAATTTTAGATAAAGCTTAAGTTTGTGTATTCCTGAATCGATCGAAATCTTAGAAATTTTCAAAACATTTGTAAAGCATACTTTAAGGATAATCAAAATTATTTAAAAGATGCACAGTTTACTATATTTTTTTGAAGTTATTTGCCAAAAGATGAACAATAGTAAAATATTTTTAATTGAACAATATATATTTTTAAACACGAGTCAAAATAGATACCAAATTTCAATAAACTTTTTGCATCGAAGTAACTTTGAACATCCCTAAAGTATACTTCACAATATTCGCTTAAAAGTCTGAGTTTTCGATCGATATCGAATGCGGTAATTTGGCCCCAGGCCTAGATTACCACATATCTCCCAAAGAGATGGCTCAGTTTTCATTTTATTTGGAAGTCAAGCTAGGCACTACGATCAATATCGCACATAAAATATTTATTAATATAAATTACCCTTATAAGCCTAAACATTTTTAAAGCATAATCTAAGGAGAAGTACTTTGAAAAACTAAAAAATTTCCTATTTGAAAAAATACAAAATTTCGTTATTAAGTTATTTTCTATCATTCTTTTTTAATACCTTTATTAATCAAATATTTAATCTAAGGAGAAGAACTTTGAAAAACTAAAAAAATTCCTATTTGAAAAAAATACAAAATTTCGTTATTAAGTTATTTTGTATTATTCTTTTTCAATACCTTTATTAAGCAAATATTTAATCTAAGGAGAAGAACTTTGAAAAACTAAAAAATTTCCTATTTGAAAAAATACAAAATTTCGTTATTAAGTTATTTTCTATTATTCTTTTTTTAATACCTTTATTAATCAAATATTTAAATTAATTTATATTTCTGGAAAAGTACTAAAAATTTTCAAAATATTACTACATTTTATATAAGTCCCCTTTTTAACTTTAATGCCTTAACATATGCCACACTATTTTCATATTTAACGCCATTGTGGTATGCAATGTTTTTGTCTGAAACAAATCTATACTTGTCGTTTTGTCTGTTTTTGTTGTACCTTTTTTCCATACAATAAACTATAATTTATATGCAAAAGTTTTTAATAAATTTATTATCAAAAAGTTTTTCTCACAATTTTTCCTTGCAAGACAAAATCAACAGCAACAAAGTAGAAAAATATAAAAATAGTATGAAAATAAAAGAAAAGTGTATAAAATAAATGAAAATGGATGCATACATATATACAAATTTAAACCTAGCTAGGGTCAACAGTGAGTCTGACTAAAAGAAATATCTCAGTTAATTAGATTTTGAAATTTTAAAAGCTTTTATTTTTCAAATAATCTTAGAAACTTCCTTTTCCTGTGGTTCCCTTTTCTAACCCACTGTCTTTTTACCCCTAGAATCTAACATCGCTATATGCATTGTTCAAAATAAAATGTGGTCTATAGCAAGAAAAATACGCCATATACCAACAGAAAGAAATGAAAAATTGCAAAAAGTTTTTTTTTTTATTTTTCTTGAAAAATATTTTTTTCTTTCTTGTTTCATGGTTTTTTGTGTTTAAAAAACATAAAAAATTTACGGCTCTTCTAAAAAAAACTTATTAAATAAAAATAAACTGAATTAAAAAAAGCAAAATTAAGTTAATAAAATGTAAATAAATAAAGACAAAAGAATGACATTATTTGTAATTTAATTAATTTAGAAAAATTTTTAAAATATTTTACTAAAGAAAAAATTGAAACAAAAATTCAAGATAAATTATGAAATAAATTGACACAAATTTTTATTATTAAAGACATCAGAAAAATTTAAGAACTCTTAAAAGTTGAAACATTTTCTTTGTAGTTGGAAAAACTTTGAAATAATTTACATTTGGTGTGCATTAAAAATGTAAAGACATTTCCAAGGTATAGTTTCAGGTGGTCGAAAATTAATAAATAAGTTCCTAAGAACTTAATTTATTGAAAACTTTATACTTATATGTGGCAATAAATCATAATGGCTTAAGTCGAAACTATGTGTTTTGAGATATTAAGGGGTTTGTCTGAAAGGTTTATGAGGTTGTATACAAAATTTAAAATATAAATAGTTTTCTTAACAATGACATTTTATACTTGAAATTTGGCTGAGTGATAGATTTTGAAGAAGAGAATAAGGATACGTAAAAATAAAAAAGCACTTATGTTAACTTAAGCCTTTATCATATATTGCCACATATATTATCCTACGAACTGCAGGCAAAATGTGGGGTCAAATCGTCGCATTCGATATCGATCGAAAATTTAGACTTTTAAGGAAATATTGCATACTTTAAGGATTTTCAAAATAATTTAGTTTAATAAAATTTGATATCTAAATATATCCTTTTGTCTGTCAAAACATTTAGTTTAAATGAAATTGTCTTACTAACGGGAAACTTTTAAATAAGTTACAATATAGTGAACTCCTAAAGTATGCTACACAAAGTTTTTTTTAAATACCTAACATTTTGATCGATATAGAATGGCGATTTGGCCCCTGATGTCATTATATAAATCTGTGGCTTGATGCTAAAAGGACCAATGTAAAAGAACTAGTTTTGAGAAAATGTGATTTAAAGTTTTTATTTTCCATATAAATTCATAGTAGCATTGCCCAGAAAAACCCTTATAAATCTGTTCTGAGCTAAGTCAAGAGGGTAGCGAAGGGAATCTAATGTAATGATCAACTTAAAACAATAGAAAATTGACATTGGCTCTTTTAGCACCAAGCCACAGAAATATGATACTAATCGACCGAATTGTGTTGCATATTTTGGGGATATATAATCTTAAACTAATTTTATTTTTAATTACACAAATCGCTTAAAACGTGAATATTTGCAAAAAAAAATTAATTTAGTTAAATATTAGGGTTTAACTTAATCAACTCCAATTTAATATGCCCCTAAATGTATACTTTTCAAAATCGTTTTGTTTATGAGTCGTATACAATTTCTTAATTAAATATATATATAACTTAATTCAATAGATACATTATAGAACACTTTCGCATGCTATGCGAATTAAAACCTGTAAATTTTTTCAGAAAATCGTATTACATACTTTTAGGAGTTCACAGAATATAAATTAAATTAATATACAGTACAAAGTTCTTGTAAAATTAAGATTCGAATTGAGTTCGATATCATTCGAAATCAACTTTTCATGCTGAATTCTTTTGTTCTTAGTTTTTTTTTTAAAGAATAAACTCTATACATTTTATAATATTTAAAATCCTATAAATGTATATAACTCTACCTTTTCTAATAAATTGAATATTCAGATTCTAGGGAGCTTATTACTGCATTCAAACATTTGTGTAGCACACTTTTAGGATAATCTAAATAATGTATAGCATTAAACTTTACTACGTACTATACTTACTTGTCAAAGTATGCTTAACAATGATAGAAGTTCACTGTTTTTACGAGTAAAAAAAGATAATAGAAATTATATAATAATATAACATATAACATATAAATAATGAAGTATGCTACAAAATGCTTGCTTAAAATTCAGTGATTTCGATCGATATCGAATGTGCTTTTTGCCCCTGATTTTGGCATTTGTGTTGCATGCTTTAAAGAGCAATTAAAATAAAGACTTTTGTAAGCATCTTAATACAAAAGCTTTCAAGCTTTAATACAAAAGCTTTGCAGCAACTACAAATTTCATTTAAATAGAACTAATTATATTTCTTTGCATACTTTAAGGATGTTTAAAATAAGGACGTTTTCCAATACATTAATTCTGTGGCTTGGTGCTAAAAGGCCCAATGTCAATATTTTGCTGTTTTGACATAACCATTGCATTAGATTCCCTTCATTGCCCTCTTTTATTTGGCTCCAACAGCTAGTTTTTAGCTTAACTCAGAACAGATTTAAAAGAGGTTTTTGGGGCAATATTACTATGAACTTATATGAAAAATAAAAACTTGAAATCAATTTTTCTCAAAACTACTTTTTTGACATTGGCCCTTTTAGCACCAAGCCACAGAATTGTTATTCATAACTTTCAGAGCTTTTGGAGTTCCTAAAACAATGAACTTCAAAAAAGTGACTTTATTTCTAAAAATCTTTTTTCGATATACCAATAACTAAAAATAAAATCAACAAAAATTTCCTTGAAAAACTACTTCGTTTTTGCTTTAATCTCTGAAAAGAAAAGTTCATTGAAAATCGCATTTGTTAAAGTAAACTTTCCTCTTGCTTTCGATAACAAGGGCTGACAATGTTTAATTAAGCGCAAGAAACTCATCGATTGTATATAATTAATATTGATAAGTAACAAACACAAATACATACACAATAATTTAATACACATATAAAAAAACTCATACGTATATGATTTTTATTAAAGCTCTACACACACTATACCCTCTGATATAGTCGTAATAATAATGTGAATCATTAATGCGTAAATAGTTCAATCAACTCTGTTATTTATAAAATAAAGTATTATTAGAGTTCAAATTGTTTAAATACGTAATTCTAAAAATAAGACACAAAATACGAAATTCTTTGTTTTCTAAGAAAGGAAATGTCCTTAATTGAAGTCCTAGTTCTATTTTTCTTCGAAAAATTCTTTGAAATTTTTATTATTTCCAAAACTTGCTTCTAACTTTCCCTGTTCAACTTAAATCTAATTAAATAAGATGTTGTTAAAAATTGTCTAGCATACTTTAAGGATTCGTTCGGAATAATCTATATAAAAAATAAACAAATATTTTGTATAATATAGATTATTCCGAACGTCATACAAGTTTAGCGTAGCATTATCTACAAAATCTTAAGAATTTCGGTTCACATCCTCTATTAGAATTTACCAATCACCCAGTTAACAATTGATTGATTGTTGACGATAACATCAGCAAAATGAATCTTTTGGGATTTGTATAGATGATCAAAAAGTGATTAATCAGCTTGGTGATATAAAAAAAATTCAAAAAAGACTCCTTAAAACGCTTAGAAAACTACTAGTTTACAAAAGCACAAACAATTCTTGCAGAATATGTGCAGTCAAAATCTTGTCGTACAAACGAGCCTAATACGACTTTTTTTTGCTATTTTAATCAGTTTGGTGATCACAAAAAGACTCAGAAAATACATTGACTATTTGAAAGCAGAATGTGTGAAATCAGCTTGGTGATCAAAAAAGTGTGCAAAAATACTCATAGACGCTTAGCAATATAACTATTTTTAGGTGATCAAAAAATGACACTAAAAGACTCAGAAAATACATTTAAAGCGACTATTTGAAAGCAGAATGTGTGCAATCAGTTTGGTGATCAAAAAGGTGTGCAAAAATACTCATAGACGCTTAGCAAGCGACTAGTTAAAAATATTGCAAAAAATCTTACAAAATGTGCGTATATAACTATTTTTAGGTGATCAAAAAATGACACTAAAAGACTCATATCTCATTATGGGTTATGTGGCTTAGTTGGTTAGCACGTCGACAACTAAGCATAACAAAAGTTTCTTGTCTTAAGAAAAACTTGTTAAATTGTTGGTCTATATTTAAACTTAGTAATGAAGGGTATCATATAGTCGTATAGGCCTGGCCGACTAAAGCTTTTTTTACATGTCTTTTTTTGAGTTTGAGTAAAGAAAAAGTTTTTTTGTTAAATGTAAATTGTTGTTATTTCCCTGCCACACAAATAATGGCCAACCTTGATCTACATAAATAATGATAAAATGGCTCATGAATGTAACTACATAACTTTAGAACGGTTGGAGCTATTTGACTGATTTTTAGAATAGGGTTTATTTTTATGAAATTCTAAGACGATTGAGCGATGTCCTTCTATCAGTCTGTTGAACTCACGATAACGCCTAAGTGAGCTAGCTCGTAGCTCACTGAAACTTAGTAAAAACATTCTTCGTTTCTGAATGAAATTAGGCAAAATCGGTCAACATTTGACCATCATAGCTCCCATATAACCTCGCTATGATGATCAAATTTGGTATATAGAAGTTTTACATAAGGCCTAGGCAGCATATATTTAACAAAATCGGTTCACATTTAGCCATAGCTCCCATACAAAAAACTTATGAAAACAGCCTAAATTTCACCTAAAATATATTTAAATGCCAATAAATATAAAACTATAATAAATATAACCACTAACTTTACCACGAGGAAGTCTTATGTTAATGCCAGCCACTGTGCAAAATTTTGTCACAATCGGTCACTATTTGACCATAGCTCCCATATAAAAAACTTACAGAAACACAAAAATAAAAAAAAGAAAAGAGGGTTTATATGCGTCAGATAAAAGCGCGATAGCTTCTTAATTACATGAGCTAGAGAGACAAAATTTTACAAAAGTATTTTTGAAATGTTATAAAAGTTGTGTACTGAAAATGGGCGAAATCGGTTCAAATTTAGTTAAAACTCCCATATAACCCTGCCCGGGAATCACATTTATGCTGATAAATTGAATAAAATTGTAATATCTCTGACAACTAAATTTAGAACAGAGAAGTTTTATGCAATTTTTGGTCAGTATGTCAAATTCTATAGGAATCGGTCCATATTTGACCATAGCTTTCATATAAAAACCGCTCGCGGCAACCACTAAAATGCCACTAAATTATAAACTGTGAAAGCTATGGCCACTAAATTTTGCACAAATAAACTTTATATAAATATCAGACAGCATATGTGACCCGGTCTATGAAAAGGGAAAATACTTATGACCCAAAAACAAAATTTCGAAAAATTAAGTAAAAATTTCGAATTTGAGTCATAAGTCACCTTTTCATAGACCGGGTTATATATGAAATTTAGTATCGTCCAGCAACTCTAATTTGCAATAATATTAATTCAAATCGAGTGCGAGAATTTGTCCTTAATTTTCAATCAATAAAAAATAACACAATTATTTAAATGAAGATATTTGCATAATTTTATGGGAATTAAATTTGAGTGAAAATCGTATTGCCTAATATTAGGAGATATCATGAATATTAAGTTTAAAGAAATGAAATATATTTGAGGTCAAAATCTAATTTAAAGTAATATTTTTCTCAACTTCCTAAGAAATTACGTAAAATATAAAGGATCTATGAACCGCCGTGGTACAGCAGGTCAGACATCCGCCTAGCATACCTCAGGTCCCAAGTTCGATCCCCGGCCAGACCTACTTGAAAAAAATAAACTTTCAACAAAAAAGCGGTAGTTCACCTCATAACTCAGCTAGCCACTGATTATTGAGTATTAGGCTATGTAAAACTTCTCTAACTAAAGCATTTGCCTTTCGGAGCCGGAGTTAAAACGTAGGTCCCTTTCAATGAGTCTAAAAATAGAATCGGATGCAGCTCATTGTCTGAGAGAAGTACCACTTGTTTCAATTGGAATGTTTATTATTTATTATTATGAAATAATACAAACCTCCTTAAAGTATGCAACATCATTCCACCAGAAATCTTTCAGATTTTCGATTTGCTTTAAATGACATATTTCGAAGCTTGGAAAGAGTTGTGAATTTTCTTGTGAAAAATTACTTAAAATTTCTTATAAATTTCAAAACTTGATTTCCAGTCTTTGCAAATGTTTTCACCAGAGAAATTTTTTTACAAATTTTTCGTTATTTATTTTATGTACAAAGAAAAAGTGATTTTACATAATTATCATTTAAGCTTGTAAAATATAAATTTGTTTCATAAGAAAGTTGTATCACAACAAATTAATTATGCAATTTTATACTCACTTAAGTATGAATAATAAAAAAATTAAAAAAAAAAAATACAAAATTCCAAGTAAAAAAATTGATTTAAATTATTTGCTTCAGCTGTTTTGCAACAAAACAGCCACAAAACTACAACAAAATTAGCATTAAATTTTCAATGCATAAATTAAGCGAAAAAAACAACAACAAATATAAATAATTACATTTAATTATAGTGATTTTATTTAGAGATTATATTTATTTTGTTGGTAGAAATTTTACTTTTTTGTAGTTGAATAAATTTTGTTAAATTTTTCTTATAGTTTACGCTTAAATTTTTTTTCAGTACTTTTTTCAATATTTTCTTCAAACATGAGCGTGAATCACACAAATTGAATTGAGTTATAAAAAAAAACATGTAAAAAAAGCTACAAAGAAAGGAAATGCCTCATTAGCGAAACAATAAATGGGGGACCAAAGAGAATTTTCAGCAAAAAAATTTAGATTTAAATAAAATATTTTTCTAATTTAATTTAAACACTTACAAATTTAAATTTTTTTACATTTTTTAAGAAAAGTATTTACTTTAGAAAATCTAAAATTGTTTTTTATATTAAATCAAATTATTCTCAAAAGATATCCAATTTTTGTTACAAACAGAAAAACACGTCAAATGAGACCAATTATTATAAAAGAAATAATTTCCAAGTTTCTGTTCTTTTCAACATTTTTTCTATCTTTTTTTATCTTTCTCTGGTCTTTTTTCACAATTTTTCTGTATTTTTTTCAGTTTTTTCTGTTTTTGTAAGATGCATTCAACCAACATTTTTATGTCTTGTAATGCAATAAATAACGATTATTTCAATAATTGCATTCAATTTATTATTATAGTGGAGATAATTTAATATAAATGGATGTACGTGACCTCAGCTTAATATTTAGTCCGTGTATGTGGCTGTGCGTCTTCGTTTATAAGAAGAAGAAGAAGAAGTAGATGAAGTGTATGTATGTACATATTTCGATCGATGTCCGTCTGTGCGTGTAAATGATTGGATGTGTATAAAAATTGTATTGATAGTTCTTTAAAATTAAATCCAGATTCAGCTCCATTCTGGAGGAAAAAACAGAAATTGAAAAAAAATATTTTTAATAAGAAAAATCGACTTTTCCTAAGGAAATGTTATAAAATGTATATCGTTGATAAAGCAGTACGTCTATTAGTTATAGATTTCTGTTGTTTTTAAACATATCTTTAGATTAGTATATTAGTAAAGAAGATTATTATCAATCATGGCAATGAAATTTCAAATTAATAAAATGATCAAAATTGTATATTGTCGATAATACAGTGCGTATATTATTCTAGATTTCTCTTGTTTTAGACATTTCTTTCAAAATGTCGTTTATTTATTATTTTCAATCATGTAAATAAATTTTCAACATAATCAAAATTCAAAATAATCAAAATTTCATATTGTCGATAATGCAGTGCGGATATAATTCTAGATTCCGTTTGATTTTTAACATTACTTTCGATTTGTATATCAGTAAAGAAGATCATTTTCAATCATGGAATGATATTGCAAACAAATAAAATTATCAATATTGTGTATGGTCGATAATACAGTTCGAATATTAGTTCTAGATTCCTTTTCGTTTTTAACATTTCTTTCGATTTGTACATCAGTAAAGAAGATTATTTTCAATCATGGAAATGAAATTTCAAACAAATAAAATGGTCAAAATTGTATATAGTCGATAATGCATTGCTGATATTAGTTCTAGTTTTCACTTTTGTTTTAATTTCTTTCGATATATTATTAATTTATTATTTTTAATCATGACACCACAATTTCATACAAGCAAAATTATTAAAATTGTATATTATCGATAATGCAGTGCATGTATTAGTTCTAGATTAGATTCTAGATTGTTTTTAAAGATTTCTTTTGAAATCTCGTAAATTTATTATTTTCAATCATTACAATACACTTTCAAATAAAAAAATGATTCAAATTCTATATTGTCGATAATGCAGTGTGTATATTAGTTCTAGATTTCTTTTAATTTTAAACATTTCTTTTGATTTGTACATCAGTAAAGAAGATTATTTTCTTTCATGGAAATGAAATTTCAAACAAATAAAATGATCAAAATTGAATATACTCGATAATGCAGTGCGAATGTAGTTCTAGTTTTTACTTTTTTTAAACATTTCTTTCGAAATGTCGTGAAATTGTTGTTTTCAATCATGACAATAAAATTTCACAAATAAGTGACAAATAAATTTCATACAAGCAAAATTATCAAAATTGTATATTGTCGATAAAGCAGTGCATATATTAGTTCTAGATTTCACTTGTTTTTAAAGATTTCTTTCGAAATCTCGTAAATTTATTATTTTCAATCATTGCAATACAATATCAAATAAATAAAATGATTAAAATTCTATATTGTCGATAATGCAGGGTGTATATAAGGTTTATATTTTTTGTTTTAAATATTTCTTTTCATTTGTTTATCAGTAAAGAACATTATTTTTAATCATTGAAATGAAATTTCAAACAAATAAAATGATCAAAATTGAATGTAGTCGATAATGCAGTGCGAATGTAGTTCTAGTTTTTACTTTTTTTAAACATTTCTTTCGAAATGTAGTTAATTTATTATTTTCAATCATAACAATAAAATTTCACATAATACAAAATGATTAAAATTGCAAATTGCCGATAATGCAGTTCTAAAAATTTATTTCGCAAATGTCTTCTTTTAAAAATTTTCGCAATATCGTTTATTTATAATTTTCAATCACGGCAACAAAATTTCATACAAATAAAATTTTCAAAATTGTATATTGTCGATAATGCAGTATTACTTTAAGTGTTAAAAATTAAGAGAATTTAAATTTCTGGCCTAATTTTGTTTACGAAAATTACCCCTGTGAAGCACTATTCTACCATAGGTTGTAAATAAAAGCATTTTCTATATAAAAAGTCTGTCCTATACAATCTTTTCTGTGTTAGGGTCTACACATTACAAACTTTTCCATATAAAGTTTTGTCTATTACAAACTTTTCTTTAAAGCGGACAGATTTTTCTATAGAAAAGTTTGTAATCGGCTAAACTGTCCTTATTAAAGCCTGACCAATTCGAAATTTTCTATAATAAATCTGCCCATTTTAAGGTTTTATATAAAAAAAAGTCTGTCCATTACAAATTTTTCTAAAGAAAAATCTGCTCATTACAAAATTTTCTAAGAAAAAACTGACTAATTCAAATTTTTAAGAAATCTGCCCATTAGAAATTTGTCTATATAAAAGTCTTATCAATACAAAATTGACCCACTAAAAACTTTTCTATAGAAAAGTCTTCCAACAACAAAGTTTTTTACAGAAAATATTCATTTCTAACAGAAAAGTCTACCCCTAACAAATTCTTCTATATAATAAGTTTCTATTACAAAGTTTTCTATAGAAGAATATGCCAATTAAAAACTTTTCAATAGAAAAGTTCTTCTTCTAAAAATTTTTCAATAGAAAACAAATCAATTATTCTAGATTATTTTAAGAAAGTAATAAATTGATCTGTTAAAATAAATTTTCATTTATGGCATAATTTTCTTAATAAGCCAATTTCACATTACAAAATTTGCAATGTCCGTAGCTT
The DNA here is from genome assembly GCA_933228675.1 of Stomorhina lunata. Lineage (NCBI taxonomy): Eukaryota > Metazoa > Arthropoda > Insecta > Diptera > Rhiniidae > Stomorhina > Stomorhina lunata. Next base: position 76,713,331 of record OW121742.1, on the reverse strand, counting down.
TAAAACTGCACTATCGACAGTCGCCAATTTTTATATATAAAATGAAATTTTATTTGTATTTAAATTTATTATTCAATCATAAAAACGCAAATGCCGAATTATGAAATTAGGAATTAATATTTGAAATATTTAAAGAGAATCGTGTTGCCTACTTTTAGGAGGCACAACGAAAATTTTTATATTGAATATGTTCAATAAATTTGATTGATTATTCAATCAAATAAATGCAAATGCCGAATTATGGAATCACGAATTAATATTTGAAATATTTAGAGAAAATCATGTTGCCTACTTTTGGGAGGCTCGAAAATTTATCAAATTGAATACGTTCTATGTCTTTTTAAGTACTTACTTACTTTGTTTTTGAGAAATAGTCAAAAAATTGTCACATGTTTCCAAAGTACTCAACAAAAGTAATCTTCTAATTAAGGTTTTAGAAAGTATTAATGATTGTTGTAACTAAGATATTATTGCTAATATGGCAGAAGTCGGAATCCTAAGATATCCGAGTTGTTTCGGTACGAAGAACTGACTGCCTTGGGAACGAAGTATTCCAAGTATCAATGGTAATGCAGTGTGAATACATTTGAATTTTATTCATTTAATTTCCAGCATAGGGCAGATTTTTCAAACATATGTTAAAGCAGCCAAGTTTTCCACAAAAACTGTATGTATGAAAAATATAAAAGTAAAAGAAAAGAAAAAATTATGAAAAGCGTATATAAATTCAACTTTATTGAATTCTAGTTAGTTGCTGTTATTGTCGGTAGGTTTATATATATTTTTTTATTATAAATCTGCTGTAATATTAACAGCCTTTAATGAAGGTATTTGAACTAGGAAATCTATATACAATGTTTAAATGTGATAAATACAAAATAAAAAGAAGAAATAATAAATTGAAGTAAATTTTTCTTTAGCATAACTTTATCAATAAACAATATTTAATGTCAGGAAATCGAAGCAATTAATTTTTGGCTTTAAAAGATAAGGCATAAGATATTACCAGTTAAAAGGTTTAGTAAAAAATGGGGAATAATTTAAGATTTCTAAAAGATAAGAAAGAGCAATTAAAATAATCAAATGATTGTTAATGAAGCGCATTAAGTTTTTATATACATAACAGCCAAGAAGTATGCTATATCATTTTAGGTATGATTAAGCAAAAGCTTTTAAGCAACTCAAAATTTGTATGCAAAAAAAAAACTGGAAATTAATGAAAACTATTATATATAACATCGAGAAAACTGAACTCTAAAGTATGAAAAACATTTTTAAATTGATTGATACTATTTTACATTATTATTACCACTGCCTTAAAGTAGACAACATATTAAGCAATATAAAGTTACTTAAGTGTTGTTTTAGTCTAATGTTTAAAATGACTTTATTTCCTTAATTATTTCAAAGTTTATTGAACTTTCTTTGTGATTTTTTTTAACTCATTGTTGTCACTTTTGTTGCTAACATTAAACTAATTGATCATAAATTAAAATTTTGCTGTTTTAATGACAGCCAATTAAATAGTTGATTATTTTTCAACAGAATATTTAGTTTCTTTTGATTACATATTTCTCATGCCATTAACTAATAATTGTAGTAGCAAAATTTTTATTTTACTTAAATTGTTAGTTGTCAATATGTAATTGTTGGTAGTAATAAGCTGTAACTAATAAATATTAATCGTTTAGAAAATATTACAAAAAAAAAACAACAAATTTATAAGAAATATATTAGTTTGCAGTTATGGAAAATATCTCAATTTAATTACTTAATTAGATGGAAAGTTTTATTGTATTTCTTTAATAAATCGAGAAAATCGTCTTAAATATGTTTATGAAAACCATTTGAATCTATATTTTTTATATGTTGTACATATTCGGCCGATTATTAAGGCAAGTTAGGATAGAAAATTATCGTTTTACGAGAAAGTTTATCGTTTTACTTGTATTGTACAGTTTTTTTAAGCTCCTAAAAGAATGCAACAGAAGTTATTTTGCAAGCTGTTTTAAAGAAAACTGTCTCCGTTGCAAACTTTTAGATTGAAACGTCTTCTTAACAAAAAAAATTCTTTAAAAAAGTATTTTATTCCCCCCATTACAAACATTTTGGAAAAAATGTTCCTATAACAAAATATTATATTAAATTATCTTGCTGTAACATAAATTTATAGCAAAAAGTCTTCCATTTCTATAAAAAAGTTTCCCATTACAAACTTTTCTAAAAAAAACTTTTCAATTAAAAATTTTCTATAGAAAATTCTTTCCATTATAAACTTTTTTGAAAAAAGTCATTCCATTACAAACTTTTTTATAAAAAAATTCTTCCTATTAGATACTTTGGCATTGAAAATTGTTCCTGTTACAAACTTTTCTATAGAAAATTCTTTCTATAACAAACTGTTCTATAGAAAAGTCTTCTAAAATTTTTCTTTTAGAAAAGTCTTTCCATTACAAATTTTACTATAGAAAACTCTACCCATACAAACTTTTCTATAAAAAAGTTTCCACTACAAACTTTTCTTTAGAAAAATTTTAATTATACAAACTTTTCTATAGAAAATCTTCCCATCACAAACTTTTCTATAATAAAATGTTTCTATTATAAACTTTTCTACAGAAGTCTCCCTATTACAAACTTTTCTATAGAAAAGTCTTCTTCCATTTTCTAAAAAAAAGTCTCCCCATTATAAACTTTTCTATAAAAAGTCTTCCCATTACGAACTTATCTATAGAACAGTCTTTCCATTACAAATTTTTCAATGGCAAAGTCTTTCCATTACAAACTTTTTTTACCGAAAAGTCTTTCCATTACAAACTTTTCTACCGAAAAGTCCTATCATTACAAACTTTTCTATAGAAAAGTCTTCCCATTACAAATTTTCCTATAGAAAATTCTTCCCATTGCAAATTTTCTATAGAAAAGTCTTCCCATTATAAAATTTTTCAGTAAAAAGTCTTCATATTACAAACTTTTCTATAGAAAACTCTACCCATTACAAACATTTTTACCGAAAAGTCTTCCCATTACAAAATTTCTATAGCAAATTATTGACATTACAAACTTTTTGATAGAAAAGTCTTCTCATTACAAATTTTTCTATAGAAAAGTCTTTACATTACAAACTTTTCTATAAAAAATTCTTCCTATCACAAAAATTTCTATTGAAAAATCTTCTTATTACAAACTTTTCTACTTTTCTACGGAAAAGTCTTTCCATTACAAATTTTCTATAGAAATTGCAAACTTTTATATAGAAAAGTTGTCCGATCTTACATTTTTATAGAAAAGTCTTCTTATTACATACTAAACTACGAACTTTTCTATTAGAAACTTTTCTATTGAAAAGTTTCTTATTACAAACTTTTCTATAGAAAAGTCTTCCCATTACAAACTTTTCTATAAAAAATTTTTCCCATTACAAACTATCCTATTAAAAATTCTTCTTATCAGAAATTTTTCTAGACAAAAGTGTTCCCATTACAAACTTTTTTATAGAAACATTTTGCCATAACAAACTTTTCTTTAGAAACGTCTTCCCATTACAAACTTTTCTATAGAAAAGTCTTCCCTTTACAGACTTTTCTGTAGAAAAGTCTTCCCATTACAAACTTTTCTATAGAAAAGTCTTCCCATTACAAACTTTTATATAGAAAAGTCTTCCCATTAGAAACTATTTTATAGAAAAGTCTTCCCATTACAAACTTTTCTATAAAAAGTCTTCCCAATGTAGATTTTTCTATAGCAAATTTGAACTTTTTAAAATTCTTTATATCACAAACTTTTTAGTAGAAAAGCCTTTTTATAATAGAATATTGGCCCTAAACGTTATCATTCCCAGATATTATATTTCTCTTAGCAATTATCTGTTAATTAAAATAACAAACTGACTTCAATTAATTTAATTTATCAAATAAATTACAAAAGGTGATTAAATCAAATTACCTGCCATAAATCATTAATGATCCCCCGCTTAAAAGCAAAATCAACCCAAGAGATAAAAAAAAACGTAATTACAAAATTTTGTATGTATTTGTGTAGATATTAGTAAAGAATACTAATACAGAAACAAAATTTAAATGATAAAAAGCAAAACAAATTAATTAAACTACAATTTAAATAAATAAAAAAATAAGATATTTTTTACAAAAAAAAAAAATATTTAATCAATAACAAAATTTATGCATTTACGAGAAGTTTTTTTTAATGGAAATTAAAAAGGATTTTTTGTGTTGTTTTTGTAAATAAGAAAAAATAAATAAAAATTTAATAAAAAAGGCCAGAACAACAACAACAAAAATATACAATAATAATAATTACAGTTTTTCGTTGACTTAATTGTTGACTATTTATAAAAGTGTCCGAGAGTCGAGACCTTGAAATAGTGCAACGCCTGCAGTCAGAACCATTATATTTTTTCTTCTTTCCAAGCACACTCACACACCCAGATACTATTTGTATACACACACAGATACTCTGTGTGTAATAATCAGATAAATAAAATAAAAAACTACAGCAACAACAACAAGTAGAATATTGAAAAGCGGGGTATCTTACTACCACGTTACCAGAGAAACATAAAATACAAATTAAAAACTGAGGGGGGAACTCAACTCAAAACGAATACGAAATGGAATAAAAAAAACGTAAATAAAATAAACTGCACTCAAGAGATAAAAATGTAGATTTAAAGAAGAAAAAAAAATAATAAAAATAAACACTTTTATACACAAACACAAATTCATGCATGCCCAGCAGTTCTAAAAGGAAGGATCAAATCTTAAACTAAGGCTAGGACTTTTTAACCCTCCACCAGTTAAACCTAAGAACAAAGTTCTTGATCTTTCAAAAATGTTAAGAAATCTTAAAACTCTGGTATTTTCACTATTTTGGAAAAAATTCTAAAAAAAAACTGGTATCTCCACTATTTTTGGGGAAATTCCTTTATATTTAATCTACTGGGTTCATCCAAACAAATGAGTTCGGTTTTGTTATATCAGTAAGAAATTCACATCTGCACTTAAAGGAGGTTAAAATTGGAAAAAAAAGTAAGATAAAAATGGTAAATGTAAGAACGAAAAGACAACAAAACTCGATTAACTTAACATTAATTTTAAATCGACAGGCCAAACTCCAAACGAGCGACCGACCGATCTGCGTCCTTACTTTTAATTTCGTTGTTGTTTTTTTTTGCTGATAATTTAAAGTCTTTCCAAATATTAAAGAATTCAATGTCAGATCCTATGTTTCCATATCAGGAGTTGAATATTTGGAAATAGAATTAAGATTTATTTGAATCTTTAGTTTAGATCCGATGCAAGAAAAAAGTCTTTATAATATTTAATAGCTTTAAAGCTTTTTATTTAAAATTGAATATTGATCAATAATGGAAAATTCCCAAATTTTTCGTTGCTTTAAAATTTGAAGTCCATAATACTACTTTAGAGCTTTTCAATGAAAGCTTTAAATTGGTTTTCAATTCTTAGTTTTGTTTTTGGAAATTTCAAAAGATTTATTCAAAATGAAAAATTACATAAAAATTGATCTCAAACTAAAATCTATACTCGTATATAAGTAGCTTTTAATTCCAAGTTTGCTTCTAATAATAATTTTGCAAATCATTAAAGCTTTCCAATTTGTAGGGGTTAAAATATAATTCAAAATGGAAAATTACATAAAAATTTATCTCAAACGAAAATTTATACTCGTATATAAGTAGCTTTTAATTCAAAGCATCAAAGCTTCTCAATTTTTTTGGCTTAAAATTAGAAATAAATAAATTTTGAATCAAAATCTAGAAGCTTTCAAAAAGTGAACATACAACTTTTAATTTCAGTTTCATTTATTTATATTTGTTGAAAATTTAGATTTATTTATACAATAAATAAATAATATAAAAGCTTATGAATTCTTTAATTTGGAAGCATTGAAATACTAATAGGAAATCCACAAGCTTGAAAGCTTTTCAATAATCTGGGTTTATTAGTTTAAACTTTGAAAGCTTTTCATTAACTCTTTAATAACTAGATGCCTAAATCTGAAAGAATCCTAAATAAAGATTTTTACATATATTTTGGATATTTTTCTATAATAAATTCTTTCTATTACAAACTTTTCTATAGAAAAGTCTTTCGATTACAAATTTCTATATAGAAAAGTCTTTCAATTATAATCATTTCTAAAGAAAAGTCTTCCCATTATAAACTTTACTTAAAAAAATTACAACCTGTTCTACAGAAAAGCCTTCCCATTACTAATTATAATATGTATTAGGGCATTTTCTGAGATCAAAATTTCCAATATTATAGGCTTCGAAGCTTTTCCTTTAAACATTTTAATGCTGCTTTCCTTGTATTTATGTGATTTCTCATTTTGTTGGTCTTGTCTTCTTTGTATTATTAATTTTTTTTATTTCCAACTTTTTAAAACTACTTTTCCTACTGACCTCGAACATGATTGCATTGCATAAATAATGCAGGGCTTCAACTTATCAATTTATTATACATGTCATTAAAATGATTTACGAGAGAAAATAAATTTAAAGTTTATTCATAATTAAAAATTTAAATATTCATTTGATTGTGGTTCATAAGCCCGGTTCGCTACGCTGACCTTAATTTTTTATACACATAAATTATTGATTAAAAATTTTCTTGTTTAGAACAATATTTCAACGATTCTGGGTTTTCAGGTGGAGCCTATAAAATTTTTCTAATACTAATCGTTCAATGTATGATATCAAAATTAAATAAGCGTTTTTTGTTTAGTAGACTCAAATTGGAAGCATATGTGAGCCAAACATTTTATTAAAAATTAGACAAACTTTGTTCAATGCTGTTCGCAAAAGGAACGTCCCACTGACTTTAATTTTGGTCTAAATCATCCTAGAACCCCATTCTCTACAAATAAATAATAAAATATTAGGAGCTACTTTTTGACGAGATTGGAGATTAAATTAATGTTAATCGCCAAATTTTGCTTTTGAGTGGTCGATTATCTTATTTTGTTCTCTAGTTTAAGCGGTCAATGTTGGTGGTTTAATCTTCAGTGAGAACTGTCAAAACACACATGCATAATAAACAGCTGTTAAAACAAGTAAGAAAGCGCTATAGTCGGTCAAGCCCGGCTACACTTCACCACTAAGGTCAAAAGTGTTATTTTTTTTCTGTATAAAGACAAATATTTGCTAAATTTTGCGATCATACAAACATTTTCTCAAAACTTATATATTTAAGCTGTTTCCACCATTTGGGCTTATATGAGAGCAAGGGTCAAATGTGGACCGATTATCTTGAAATTTAGCAAATTGATTACAGTTGTTACAAAAATTATGTACGCAAAAAATAAACTCAAAATTTTTAATATCTTTGGATTTACGAGCGTTTTAGAGATTTTTTTGTTTCATTTAGTGCATTTTTAAAGAAGAGTTTGTATGGGAGCTATGGTTAAATGTGGACCGATTTCAACGAAATTTGGTACAGTGATTTAGGTTTACATAAGAATTATATGTTTTTAATTTCATGAAAAAATATTGATATTTGTGGCCAATATGTCAATTCCGGGAAGTGGGACCTATGGGAGGTACCATAAATAATAGACCGATTTTGACCAATTTCAATAGCCATGGTGATCTCTACCAAATTTCATCAAATTATCTTTAGAATTACGACCTGTAGTTTGATTACAAGGTTTACTTGGGGGTCCAGCCAGACGGACGGACGGACGGTCGGACGGACATCGCTAAATCGACTCAGAAAGTGATTCTAAGCCTATTGGTATACTAAAAGGTGGGTCTAAGACAAATATTTCTATGCGTTACATACATCAGCACAAACTTATAATACCCTTTCCACCTATGGTGGTGAAGGGTATAAATACGTAAACAAACAGAAATTTATAGGTATTTTTTTGGAAGTGCAGATGAAAATTTTAGCGACTCTGAAATTTATGAAAATTGCATGCACTTTTTTCGATCAGCGAAAAATATTTGACTTTGGATATTTCTCTACATTTTACGGTTCAAAGTATTTTAAAATGGGTTTCACTTTTTTATTTCCTGAACTGTTGGCTGTATGTCAGTATTTAAGAAAAAAAAACTATGGGTTCAATATCGAATACACAATGGGTAAAAAACTAAAAAAAGTCGAAGTGAAATATAATTTTTCTATTTTTTAAGTAAAATAACTTAAAACTCGTAATAGTTATTATAGTAAAGTGAACATGTTTTTTCTTCGTATCTTCAAGCTCATTCCAAAATGTAAAAAATTAACAATATCCGACAATAATTAAAGGAGCTACACGGTCAAAAGTCCTTTTTACTTCTGAAGTGGTCTACTTTGACGCCCAATGACTCACCATGTGTAAACACAGGGTAACCATAAAATTTAGAAAGCTTGGGTCCTTAATATTTCTCTCATACATACTGATGCAATCAGAATTACAGTTTAGAAGATACAGATTTTGTACTTTTTTTTGTTTCAAACCACTGTACATTGTTAAATCACTGGCAGAGTCCCTTATAGGAACTATAGAGTGGTTCGAAAAAAAGTTGAGTCCTAGTATTTAAGAAAATGTCAAAACAAATCTTAAAATATATATATTTTTTTTACCACGCCTACAAATACCGCCCTTTTTGTATTTTGTTAACTGTGTAGCCATCTTTAGTCCGATCATATCACTTTATATATCGGTGTTCACGGCTCTGTAAGGGCTACATTTGTATCGTTGATAGTTTTTTACTACCACGTTAATTTCTAGTCCTAATTTTTAAAATTCGATTCGTACCCACCCTAATCGAATCGGGTACAAATCTAGTTTTTAAAAGTTGTGACTATAAATTGACGTGGTAGAAAAAAACTATCAAAAAGAGAAATATATAAAATTTTATGATCGGACTTAAAATGGCGACACAGTAAACAAAACACTAAAAGGGCGGTATTTGTAGGCGTGGTAAAAAAATGAAAACATTTTTTTAGAATTGTTTTTACATTTTCTTTAAACCTAGGGACTGACTGACAGAATTTTTTTTTGTATGAAAGGCGAACCGCTCTAATGGACTATCTATAGGACTCAACTATATGATTAACCTAGAATAGATTAGATCACGTTCTAGTTCCATTTCTCTCATATTTAGGAACCAATATTTTTGAGCATAATCTCTCAAAAATGAGCAGACATTTTTAAAATCTGTTTGCGACTATGATATTATTCCATTTGTATTCAATATTAAAATATGAGTATATGTATGTATATTTAAAATTCTTTTTAACCTAAATTATTTCTTTAATTAAATTCACGCTTTAAGTTGGAATTTTATACGGTTTCGTTATTCTGTTTAATGTATTTTTAAAAGATTTCAAAGAAGCAAAAAATATATTTTTATTTTTATAAATTTTGCACTAATAATTTGAATCAAGAAAGATCTGATTTACCTGACATTTCCGTCTAAGTTGATTAAAAATTTATGAGTTTCAAATGAATTTTATAAAAGTAACTTCCTGCGTGTGTGTATAAGTAAAAAGGTACAAAAAAAGCAGACAAAGTGCAAGCCAAAACTTTGACTTTGTACAAAAAAAAAAAAAGAAACAAATTTTAATCGAAAAACTTTTTTCTTGAAAAAAAAAAATACAAAATTAAATGAACAAACCATGACCAATTTATTCCTTTTTTATATTTTTTATAATTACCTTAAATATAAAAGTTGAAATTTTAAAACACATTTTGCTAAATTTATTAATTTTCTCTTTTTTTCTGGTTTCATTTTAGGTAAGTTCAATTATATAAAAAACTGGAGAAATTGACATTTTATAAGATCAAGATTTTCGAAATCTACAAATTTGTTTAAGCGGAGTAAGTATTTATGCATTAAAAATTACGAAAAAAAACTTGATTTGAAATTGGGTTAACTATTAATAACAGAAAATTGATATAATTAAATAATTTAATTAATGATTTTTTTCTTGCTTTAAACCAAAATTTAGTTTAATAAAATTTTTCAAAAACTCTAAAAATGAAATTGAAATTTGTACATGATTCATCTCAATTTAGTTGGAAATCATTATCATGATTTTTTTATTTTATTTTGTATACTTTGTCTTTTAAATTAAATCTCTTTTTTATTTTTCTTTGTTCAAGTTGGTTTTTTTATTCAAATCCATCATTATTTAATTAAAAAAAAAAGTTCATTGTACTTTAAAATGAAATTTATTCATTAAATCAAAATAAAATTGAACAAAATATTCTTATAACTATTCCCAGAAGACATAGACATAGGCAATGTGTGTTTTTTGAAAATATTTCCAAGAATTTGTTTACAACTTGTTCTGCTTCCATTAGTTCTGGAACTCATGCTATTAGAATAACTTCTAGAACTAAAGAAGTTTCAGTAATTGCAACACTTGTGTATAGAAACCGGTTTTATTATTTTCTCAGCAGTTCAAAAGGTCTTCACAATGATACGACATTACAACGAGAATTCGTCTAAAGCTTTTAATTAAGCAAATGCTTCGTAATTATTACTAAGTAAGGAATGCAAGCTTCCTAAATGGACTCAAGTTTATTTAAGAATACAAGTTTTAAAAGTTTTTTAAGTTCATATTGATTCGTATTAACCAATTCTAAAGATGAAAATTTCAAATGAATTTAAAATTCATTAATGAAGTAATTACTTCACAATGCAATGGTTGCGGTCCCAGTGTGCTTTTTAACATGATGCCTTATATACCAGGTACCATTGACCATTTTCCAGTGGTACTAGTGTTTGTCTACGCGGTAAAATATGCTATACTGACGTATGGCTCTCGGCTCAATAATCAGGAAGATTTCGGAGTCTTGCGTTTAAAATGAATATGAAAATGTTAGCAATCGACAACACTTATATTGCCCAATCTCGAAACGTAAAAAGCAACCCTTGTATAAGAAATATAGGATCAACTAATATTTTTAATTTTTTAATATAAAAAAATTAAAAGAAAACTAAAACGATTTATGGAAAAGTTATACCCAAAAGAAAAATTATTCGCACTTAATCCCAGTCTCTTACATTTATTTAGTAATGTAATATATAATTTATTGATAAAAGCCAATTGAAATCGGCAAATCGAGATACTACTAGACCAGGAAATCGTTCATCTTCTGTTATCCTTGACTTTCAGTAGAGCATAGGGCCTAAAAAATACGTTGTTGTTAACAACATCTGGAAGCCAATTCCTTATGGAAGTTATAAAGGCATTTCGATGTCTTTCTGATTCCAGTTTTCCAACATCCGATCGGCTTTTGCTGTTTCAGACCTCAGAGCAGCTGCTTTCAAACTAACAAATGATGGTCGCTGTTTATATCTGCTCCGCGCCTCGAGCGTATGTCAAGTAAAGATGATCGCCACTTAGAATTGATCAAAATATGATCAATTTTGTTTTTAGTAACGGCGTTCGATGATATCCAAGTTATTTTATGGTGGAGTTTGTGAGGAAAAATAGCGCAACCTACAACAAGTTTCCTTTTACAGCATAGTTCGATTAATCTTCCCCCTTGCCATTAGTCTCTCATTGATAGGATACCATGCTATCATGGCTTTAGCTTTTCTATAAGTTTTTAGAAAGCCCACACCCTTACTATGCTCATCGTAAAGAAACACAATTTTTTTGCTTCGTAGTTCCCCTTGCCCTGTCCATCTTGCTTCTTGCACCGCCAGCAAATCAATTTTATAACGCAACATTTCTCATACTTCAAATTTTCCTTCATGCCTATAGTAAATTTTGTAGTCCAATATCTTCGGATAGAATTGGTCATAATGTTCTTGCATAGATACAGCACCACCAAAAACCTTGTGCCAGTTTCCGTAGCAGGGTAATCTCATGATTACCTCTTGGAGTAATATATTCCGGAATGTGGTTTTTTCCATACTTAAAACATCGTAAGTGCTTAGTCGATGGGTGATCGGTCCAAAGACACTAGCTACGTTTGTACAGCGAGCCCCTCGATCCGAGACAGATGCCCGCTTGCAGCCGCAACTAGCCCTGATCTATAATCCCACACGGGTTGTTTACCACATCTTCAACTAGGTTGCTAAGGTTACCAGGATGTACCAGAGTAGTGTAGAAATTGGATACAGTTCTTAGAGTAGGAATTGGATACAGTTTTTACCTGGTAGCTGGAGACGCTAGGTAACAGCTGCATCTTATTACATCCCAAATCTTTCATGCAATAACAGATTTGTTAGGTCGGCTGTGTGGCTTGTACGCCTTCTTACTAAATCCAAAGATTACTGGTATCAACATTAGCCAATTATGGCCATAAATGTCATGGTTGGGTATCGCAGATAATTCACGGTGACCGTATTTCCTTACTCATTTTCGGAAAAAATTTTCATAATTTACAAAATTTTCATAATTTACAAATTTCAATGTTTTTCAATAATTTTATACCCGTACGATAACGAAACTACCCAAACCAGTCCAATGTTACCCAAAACTCACTCAATTGTGTTCCCGTACTCTGTTTTGGTTTAAGTCTTAACTAAATTGTGAGAGTAATTTAATTTCCCCTCTTACTCAAAACTACACAGACTGTTAAATTAACTGTGGACCAGGACTGCCAGATTTGCCGATTTATTTGGCATTTTGGCGATTTTTGACCTAAAAATTATAAAGTACCGATTTTCAGATTTTGGCTAGAAAATTGGCGATTTTTGAGCTTATGTCGAAAACAAACTTTTTTTCTTTTTCCACATGTATGTCATGAATGAATCAATTGTTAAAAGACGAAATAAGTTTTCAATAAATCCGATATATTGGAATTTACAGAATCAAAATTTGGGAACTAATAAAAAAATTCAGAAAACTTTTCAATATATATTTTTTTTTTCTACGGAAAGTTTTTCCATTTAAAATTGTTTCTATAGAAAAATTGTAAATGTAAAATTTTTTGTACCGAAAAACTTTCAATATAAATTTTTTTCTATAAAAAAATTTTATATTAAAAATTTTTTTATCGAAAATTTAACTATATAAAGTTTTTTGTAATGAAAAATTGTTCATATACAATTTTTTGAATAGAAAAAGTTTCCATATAAAATTGTTTTGTATAGAAAAATGTTTTCTATAGAAAAAAGTTTCCATATAAAATTGTTTTGTATAGAAAAATGTTTTCTATAGAAAATTTTTTCATATAAAGTTTTTTTGTAAAGAAAAATTTTCAATATAAGATTTTTTGTATAGAATATTCTTTAATATAGAAAAGTTTTGAATAACATTTTTTTTTGTATGGAGAAATTTTCAATATGATTTTTTTTATAATAATTTTCAATATGAAATTTTTATATAGAAAAATTTTGAATGTAATTTTGTGCTATAGAAAAAATGTTAATAAAGATTTTTTTAACATTCGGCTATAATATATTTTTGACTATTCCGTTTTTTTTTTTGCGATTTCTGTAAATTTATTGCCGAAAATGCCAATTTTTGGGAGAAATATGCCGATTTTTCAAGAAAATTTTCTCGCAGCCCTGCTGTTGACTTAAATAATGGTGTTTTGTGTTCCCGAACTGTTGTTTAAGTGTGACTCCTCAACTCTTCTCATTTGTTCAAACTTACTCAATAAGTAAATAAAAGGACCTAATATTTAAAGGAAATTTCCTTGACAGAATTCCATGGAACAAAATTGAGCTAGTATTAAACATTTAGCATTCCAATCGATTCTGAGCCGCCCTTAGAAAGTTTTAGCCGACGTTTATACAAAGAAATTTTAATTTAAATTCCTTCCAAGTTATCATCACTCCATTTAAATTTCATTTTTTATTCAAATACTAAAATTTCTGTTATTTCCAAACTAAATTGCTTTAAACACTCATTTGACAGTTATTTGTTATTGTATTTGATTAAACTGTCATTTCATGTGTCAAATTAATATAAATAACAAAAAGAAAAAATAGAAACAAATCCATATATTACACATGGAAGTCTGTTGCTTATTTCTTGTAATATGGATTTACTTCTTGTTTCTTTTTTTTTCCTCCTAGAAGAGACCAAAGTCTATCTATCCATGTGTCCGTTCATGATAGTTGACAGAAAACGACTAGAAACTTTATAAACAAAATAAAGACCACCTGCAATTGTAAACAAGCGAAGTAGTAAAATGAATGACGAAAAAATCGTCTTAATTCAAAAAAAAAAAAAGAAGAAAATGCTTAAGAAATTTGCACAAAATCTAACTCATTCCAATGGTGTGTGCTGGTGGCCGATGGTACTCTAAAGTCTAAAGTGGAGGTGCATTTTAGTATTCAGTGTCATGCCACTTTAAATAATTAACCAAACATGATAAAAAACGCAAACATTGCCACAAGAATTGAAAGCATTGAAAAAAATGCAAATTTTTTAGTTGAAATTTTTGCACATATGGCATTAATTCTTAGTCGTATTTGGCTGAAAAGAATGCGTAAAGTGTGTACATACTTTTGTATAAGAGGGTAATGTTGTGTATGTTAAAAGATGGCAAAAGATAGAAGAAATTGTTTAACATGTCTGAAAAATGTTAGAGTATAGAGTGGAATGAGTCATGGCCAAATGAATGTTATCGAGCGTTTACACTAAAGAGATTTCTAATGAAATCTACAATATTTTTTCTAGGTTATGACAACTAGCCAGATGACAGTTGTTGAAAGGAAGTTCGTTATAATATTAGGTCTGTTTCTTTACTTTCTGGGCGAGTTCGGACAAATGTTGTCAACAATATTTTTGTTTTTAATTGACACTCATGAAAACTTACTCAAAGAAAAAGTCTGGGTAGTTTTGAGTAATAGGGAAAACAGAGCACAAAAACACAATTCTGTGAGTTTTGGGTAACTTCGGACTGGGTTGGAATAGTTTCGTTGTCAAAAACAAAACAAAAAAAAAAGTGATAATAAAATGTATCTTCTAAACTTTAAGTCTGATTGCATCAGTATTTACGAGAGAATTGTTAGGGAGGACCCAAGCTTTATAAATTTTGGAATAATGGTTACCCTGTGTTTACACAAGTTGAATCATTTTACGTCAAAGTAGACCACCTCAGAAGTAAAAAAAATTTTGGACAGTGTAGCTCTTTCAATTATTGTCGAATATGGTTGATTTTTTACATTTTAAAATGAACTTGAAGAAACGAAGAAAAAACATGCATACTTTACTATAACAACTGTCATGGGTTTTAAGTTATTTCATTTCAAAAAACAAATTTTTCTCTTCGATTTTTTTTTGTTTTTGACCCATTGTGCATTCGATTTTAAACAAATATTAAAAAAAAAAAAAAAACACTGACATACAGCCAACAGTTTAGGATATAAAATAGTGATACCATTTTTAAATATCTTGAACCGTTTAATGTCAAGAAATTTACAAAGTAAAATATTTTTCGCTGATCGAAAAAAGTGCATTTTTTCAAAAAGATGGTATCAATTTTTTACTTTTTACGAAGAAGTTTTTTATTGAAAGTTAATGTTTTATTCTTAGTCGTAGAGAATGGGGTTCTAGAATGATTTTAAGCCAACATTTAAGTCAGTGCAGCATTCCCTTTACGTACAGCATTAAACAATATTTGTCTAATTTTTAAGAAAATTTTTGTGTCTTCGAACATATAACAAGAAATTCAAGCCGATTTTGCCACTTTCTGAAATGCAGTTATATAGTCCCATGTATTCTCTTTAGATTTCAAAAATTAAAAGGAGTTCGAATTCATAAACGAATCCAGAAAATTGAACTTTATAAAAAATGGCAAATTCTATATACCAAAATTTTAATTGCAAAAAAAAAGGTCAATTGGGTTTCCTTTTTTGAAATTTTTAAAATTTTTTACATAAACAACAAAATAAACTTTATAACTGCAAAAAATTATTTATGTATCTTGTAGTTTTACAGAAATTTAAAGTCAAATTTTGCAAAAAAATACGCTTGTATTATCTTTGCCATCCCTGGTTTTGAGTAAGAGGGAATATGGAATAGCTCTCCCAATTTAGTAAAGACTCAAACCAAAAAAGAGTACGGAAACACAATTCGGTGAGTTTTGGGTAACTTCGGACTGGTTTGGGTAGTTTCGTTATCGTAAGGGAACACAACTATTGATTTCAGTAAAATGCCGGTAAATACTGGTTTAAATGAGTTAAATATTGATAATTGGTTTATGTTACGGTGTAAACGGCCTTACCTTCTATGCATTTAGATACTTTTTTAATTTATGCTCAAAATATTTGTGTGAATTTTTAGCTTTTGAAAAATTTTTCAATTAATTAAAATAAAAAGCAATTAAAATTTTTCTAATTTCTAATTTTTCTTTTCCTTAAAATTTAGAAAAGCCATTTTAACATGTTTAGATTTAATGATTTCATTTATTAACATTTCATTTCATTTCATTTGCTAAATTAATTTTTATCTCAATTAATCTGTCTGTCTATCCTAAAATTTATTACATATCAAATAAGTTTTTTTTTATTATTAAGTTTTAAGTCCGCATTAAAACTAATTTACTACTGCAAACTATTTAATTGTGAGGATTTGCTGGTGTAATTAATTACTTGTATGTAAGAGTACTTGTGGGGAAGTAATGGAATGGGAAATAATCCTAAGTAATTACTTGTCGAGAAGACACAAGAAAATGACAATTAATTTTGTTATTATCTTCAATAAATATAGTTAATCATACTATTTATATAAGACATTTTTGTAAGGGACAAGGGAGGAAAGAAAAGTTTTTTTATAATAATCTTCTAAAATAGGTTTTACTTTTTAAGTATATATTTAATTTTAACTTAAAAACTATATAGTTTAAAATTTGTAAGTATATTTATTACATATTTATGTATACATATCTGAGACACAAGCTTGCCTACACTAAAAGCTCACTTTCCCTTCCAAATCAAGTGCATACCTTCAGGCTAGTTCTTAATTAACCTTTTTTTTCAAATTTAATGACTTAATTAATTTTTAATAAATCACTAATTTATTTGGTGAATTCATTTACAATTTCGTAATGCCTTTTAAATATTTCTGTCTTATACGAGTACAACTTGAAAATGTAGGTTTCCATTAAGCATTTGCCATAAAGATTTCAAAATTATTGTGCTGCTGCTGCCTTTTAAAGCTCAGAGGATGTTTGTGAAGCACAAAATTACAAAAATGCACAAAAAATATATATAAAAAAATCGGCATCATCATAATCATCATCATTAACTTAATACTTTTTCTCAACCATAAATTTTAATTAAAAACTGCTAAAATAAACGAGAGAAAAACTAAAGCAGTTTAATTTAGTTTTCAGTTTCAAATAAATTTGTTTACACTTTGGCAAGTTTTTTAAGATTAAGATATGGTTACAAAAAAATATCAAAAAAGGCAGTTATGCTTTTATTTATTGCATATTTTTGTTAATGGAAAATAAATATTAAAATTTTTTAAATATATATATAGTTAGTTTTGAAATAAAACAGAAATAAGTAAAAATTAGAAATGATATCATCTTTAAATTACAGCCACTTGTAATTTGCCCCCTAAATTCGATCAAGAATGTAATGCCAAAATTGTGTATATTGGATCCTCAAAGATACGAGTAAAATCCCTTTAGAATTGACATCACTGCCCATTATCAGTTTATGCCCTGAATTTTTAAAAGCATTAACCAGATGCAATAGAGCTTATAAGAGTATCTGGGTCTTATGTATGTATTATATACACAACACATTCTGGTTGCCTCAAAAGCAGAAAATAAACATGATCTGTGTCTACCTTCAGCCATACTTTGAATCACGTTAAAGCCTGGAATCCTTAGTCCTCAATCCTTAACTCTTTCGTCAGGAGAATTTCAATCACCGGTATGCACCCTTAGAGTGGTGAAGATCGAATGAGGTAAAACGCCTCATTCGATATCGATCGAAAACTTAGACTTTAAAGCAAATATTGTGTAACATACCCTAGGGATTTTCAAAATAACTTATTTTGCAAAAAGTTTAATAAAAATTGATATCTAAACTTATCCGTTTGTTTGTCAAAACATAAATTTTAAATGAAATTCTTTTACTATCAGGAACTTTTGACAAATAAGTTACAATATAGTGAACCTTATAGGTTATATATTATTTAGATTATCCTAAAAGTATGCTACACAAATATTTCTGAAATATCTTACATTTCAATCGATATCTAATGTTCGATGTGGCTTCAGGGGCAAAATTACCGCATTCAATATTGATCGAAAACTCAGACTTTTAAACAAATATTGTGAAGTATACTTTAGGGATGTTCAAAGTTACTTCGATGCAAAAAGTTTATTGATATTTAAAATTAGTTTTTTTTCTTAGATATTCTTAACAAAAAAAATACTTTTGATTTACAAATGTATCAAAAATGATATGCCATTATTGAGCCCAATTAGTTTTCTTTTATTTGCCGTTAAAAAAAAAAATAAAATTGGATACATGCTGGCTGAGCTACGGTTCGATAAGTTGACGAACCTCGTTAAAATCGGTTTTGCGTATAACTCCTAAACTTGGACGTATTTCTGAATTTGCCATGTACTCAATTTCTTATTATATTGATATAAACTTTTATGAGCTTTCAGATATGAGCTACTAGATATCCTTAACAAAAAAAATCTTATGATTAACAAATATATCAAAACTTATATGCCATTCAAAAGCGCAATCATTTTTCTTTAATTTGCTATTAAAAAAAACTAAAATCGGATACAAAATGGCTGAGCTACGGGTCAATAACCGATTAAAATTTTTGAGTATAACTCCTAAGCTTGGACGTTTTTCTGATTTTTTTTCACATTTTATCATATACTCAATAAGGCCTATAGGCGTGCTATAGCAGATTAGTCATCCGCCTAGCATACGATAGGTACTAAGTTCGATTCCTGGTCAGACCCACTTGAAAAAAAAATTAAAAAAAGCGGTTCACCTCATTACTCAGCTAGCCACTGGTTGTTGATGATTAGCCTATGTTAAACTTCTCTAACTAATGCATTTGCCGTTCACAGTCGGAGTTAAAACGTAGCTCCCTTTTAATGGATCAAAAAATAGAATCGGATGCAGCTTATTGCCTGAGGGAAGTACCCCTTATTCCAATAGGAATGTCGTGGGAGTTATGTATGTAATAAGGCCTTCAGCCCACGCCAGGTCGTTTCTCCAGTTTCTTAGTATATCAAAGTGTAATAGAAATATATATTTTATTCTTCTCAAATCTGTCGATCAGAGAAATTTACTGAAAATTCAGTAAATTAAGATAACTATAAAAATATAAATTATTTAAAAACTCCTAAAAGTATGCCACACGATATATAAAATATCTTTATATTTAATTTGTTCCAACGTCTTAAAAGTCTCTAGTGTAAAATTTACTTTTCACTTTAACATATTTCTGTCTAATTTAGACACAGACAACAAGAAACAATTTTAAGAAAAACAACAAGATTGTTGTCATCAACATCATTTACGGCAACAACATTGTTACCATGTAGTTAAAACTGTATTCTCTGGATGCAAAAAAGGTAGCAACAGCAATATTTTAAATAAAAAGTAGGAAAAAAAAAGAAATATGTATTACAAAAACCTATTTAGACAGAGAGGAGGAGACAGTGGAGTTTAAAATCTAGTAGAAAATAATATAAATAACACATACCGACATAACATACATATGTATAGACAAATGCTAAAATCTAATACAAAGTAACGAAAATAGTAAAAGACAGACGTATCTACAAATAAGTACATGAAACATGCATCATATTTTACCTAAGAAAAAGAAAACTTAACAACATTATCACATACATTTTCAGATACAGATACATTTTTACTCTGCAACAAAATTTTTGTTTATACATCAAGTTGATGACGTTCATGCTGTGGTTGTTGCTGCTGCAACTTGGTTAGTTGTTGCTATTGTTGTTGTCGATGAGGAAAACTTTGTAATTAACTTTTGTCACGTTTTTCTAAGTTGTTGTTATTTTGTTTTTAATTTTTGTGTTGTACATAATGTTGTCTTTCCCCCTATCGCTCCTTCCCTCCTTCCCCCTTCAATCTAGTTAATTTCTTATAAATTTAAACAAACAAATCTAACGAACTAAACTATCATGAGTATTTTTTCTAATTTAATTTTTGTGGCATTTATTTTTCATAAAAGTTAAATGTTTGTGATTTTTTTTGCTGTTGTTGTTGTTACTCCTTCTTTTTCTAATACCTCTAGAAAATATTTATAAAATATAGATATTTATTATTAGTTTGTTGGGTATACGAAAAACTAATTAAAATTTAAATTGGGTTCAAAACACACACCGACACCCCAACAAATGAGAAACAAACAATTTGAAATTGTTTTTGCTAAAATTAATTAAAGATTTATTTAAAAAGATAATAATATTTACTACTGCTGTGCTCAATTTCGATGCTGCCTGCCTGCCCTATTATTGTTAGCAAGCGCTAAAATATACATACAATTATTTGTAGTCTACTTTTGGGCTATATGACCCTGAGTTTGTCATTTACAATTATGATTTACCGTTGTTTAAGTTTGTGAATTTCATTTATTTCTATTACATCCTACACTACAAAAAATGGGCATTTAAGCTTTATCTTAAGATAAAATAGCTCGATTTGATACATGCTCAGACCCTGTATAATTTTATGATGTCTTTGTTCTCTTATTAAAAAAAACCCGAAATTAACTTTATTCCGATTTTCCTCAAAGTATGCAACAGAATCATAATTCTACAAAAATCTCTTAGATATTAATATTTTGTAATTTCTATGTGAACCTCCGTGGTATAGTAGGTTAGTCATCCGCCTAGTATACCAGAGGCCCAAGTTCGATCTCTGGCCAGACTCACTTGAAAAAATAAATTTTCAAAAAAGCGGCGATTCACCCCATAACTCAACTAGCCACTGGTTATTGAGTATTAGGCTATGTAAAACTTCTCTAACTAATGCATTTGCCGTTCGGAGCCGCTGTTAAAACGTAGGTCCCTTTCAATGAGTCTAAAAATAGAATCGGATTCAGCTCATTGTCTGAGAGAAGTACCCCTTGTTCCAATTGGAATGTTGTCTGTTGGTATATATATATATATATATATATATATATATAGAAGTTATATATATAACTTCTAGACTAAAAAAACTCGGAAAACAACCTTACGTGGGTTACAGGCCTTATTGAGTACATGACAAATCGTGCAAAAATACGTCCAAATTAAAGAGTTATACGCAAAAAAACGATTTTAACGAGGTTCGTCAACTTATCGATATTATTAGCATATTATTTTTGAGAAATTTGTAAATCGAAAGTGTATTTTTTATTAGGAATATCTTAAAACAAACAAAAATTGTACACTTTTTGGACTTTATTAGCTTTTTATTGCTGATTCTTATATGAAAGCTCATAAAAGCTTATATCAATATAACAAGAGACTTTAGTTCCTAACAAAACCTGGTTTCAATTTTTTAAATCAGACGAAAAGTCAAAAAGTTATTAAGCTTTTCATATGCCGACAGGCCATATACTACGTATTAACTTGGTAATAAGGCACACGTTTTTTGCTTGCTATCGAAAAATTTTAACTTTGAAAAAAGTAAAATAACTTTTGTAAATGTAAACCTATATCAATAAGTAATATCTCGTTTTTTCTATATAGAATTAGCTTTAAAAAACTGTATGAAACAAGGTTTTATAGTTTTTATAGTTTTAAATTTTAAAGATCACGAAAAAATTAAAAAAATATATATGAAACTTTTGATAAAAATTTACCTAATTTCTTAGAATATAAGCCCTATACATGCAGCTTGTAAAAGCTTGATGCCTTGACTTTCCAAAACTGTTCAAAATTTTAAAATCGCTTGGCAAATGTGAGAATTCTAGGTACTAACGTACTATGACCTACCCGAAAACAGTTTTTTGCAAATATCTCAAAATTTTGCAAGTGTTTCGAAATCTTTGAAAATGGTTTTTGTATGACCTCACCTAGGTCTATAACCCCCACTAGGTCGCTTTTCAAGTTTTTACAAAAGTTGCTCATTTCTAACACCGTGTAATTGATAATTTTGCTTTAATATATAGCTGGCTTAACATGCAAAGGCACTAAGTCCATATTTGAAAATTTTTTCAGGGGAGACAAAAAACAATCAAACTTTTTATGTATAAAAATTTTTAATTATTTTTTTAAATGTACTTTTAATAGGGACTTATATCTTTTCCTTATAAAAAATTGGACTTAGCGCTTTTGCTCATCACTACAAAACAACAACACAAAAAACGAAATACTGCCATTCTATAATTGTATTATATGTATTTTAACTTATTGTACATTTCTATATCAAAATGTATCCTTTTAGAAAAAGTGAACTTAGTGCCTTTGCATGGTTAGCCAGCGATATATACATAGTTTTGTTTGCTTGATTTTAAAAACCCAAAATTAAGCAAAATTTTGTTCTGACTTTTCTAAAAGTATGCATCATTATTCCACAAAATCTCTTAGATATTGGCATTTTATTACTTCTAGGCTATAACAGAGATCTTAGAACTTACTTAATTTTAAATTTTGACCAACCTACATTTGTCTAAATTCATCATCACCAAGTCAAAAGTAAATAACCTCGAGAAACTATAAATTGAGAAGTTAGGGAAACCACCGTGATTTTAGCAAGTTTAATTTCAAATTTTGATTAAACTCTTTGCAATAGAAATACATAATTTTAAACATCCTTAAAGTATGCTACATAATACTTGCTAAAACAAATCAGTGTTTTCGATTGACATCGATTGCTGTGATTTGGCCATAGGTTGCAGCTCATTTAAGGATTGAACCTCAGTCATTGTCCTACATTTAATCACTAATCTGTATAAATTTCAAATTTCCATAACTCTATACTGTAGGACATCATACAGCCGATTTTGAAAGACTTTTTATTTTTTTTTCCAAATAAATTTCTGTTCCGTTTTTTATATTTTTAATTAAAAATTTTTGCTTAACATTTCATTAGGGGCCTTATTGTTTCATATATTTATTTTTCTAAACCAAGAATGCGACCTCGTCATTTAATTGAAAATTGTGTTGGAATTAAGTTGTTTTATTATTTTTTGTTTACTTTTTTCTAATAAAATTTTTCTATTTAATGCGAAAATGAAGCTAAAGTGCCTTTTTACTAATTTATTTAAGTATATGAATATTTGTTTTGTATTAAATTATTATTTTTTTTATATTTAACTATTTTATTGTTTTATTACTGCTTTTGTTTGCTATCATTTACTTGGCTCGTTGTTATTTTTTTTTTTGCATTTTTAGCACGAGGTCAATTAACGCCATGCTAAAAGTTCAATATCCGCACAATATATTCATATACATAAACATTGCACAAGTACATAAAATATGTGTATATATACACACACAGTTTGCCATTTTTTTATATTACTGCAAAGTACATACAAATACAATATATGAAAGTACTCTATCTACTGCAATCGTTTTAACCCAGCAAACATTTAGGCAAGATTCCAACATCTTAAGCAAGAGCAGACATTTTAAAGATTTTTTAGAAAAACATCTTACATACTTTTAGGAAGTTTTATTAATTCAATACGAAGCAGTTTCTTACAGATTTTGAGGATAATTTTGTAGCATACTTGCAGGTGTTTTGGAAAATTGTTTTCTATCAAGTTAATTTTTTTCCACTAACTAAAATTGATTGTTGTTTCCTTTCTAGATTTTGAGAACTGTACAAAAATATCAGTTATTTAAAATCTCCTAAAAGTATATAATATTATTTAACTAAAATCTTAAAGTTTCTTGATTATGGTCGAATTTTGTTACTCAGAACCTGGATACAAATTTTCGCATCGAAATTATTAAGTTTTCGAAACAAAATTATTGAGTTTTCTTAACAAAACTACGTAGTACTCGTATGTTTAAACCAGTTGTTTACGCCGGTCACCCTATTTTTAAGTTCCTTAAAATGCAAACCTAGTTTAGGATTAGAATAGCTTATTTTGCTGAAATCACGTATTTCAATAAGCAAAAGTTACCACAAAAACTCTCATGATTTTATGGCTTTTCAAAATTCCTTAAAGCATGCAATAACATTTTCTAATATATCTTGTAAATTTCTACTTAAATTAATTGTGAGAATTTGCCCTTCAGGCCTGTCAGATTTGTCGATTTAGCGGCATTTTGGCAATTTTTGACCTGGAAAATAGTAAAGTGCCGATATGCAGATTTTGGTTAGAAAATTGGCGTTTTTTAAAATAATATCGAAAACCAAACTAAATTCAAATTTTTAACATTTTTTTCAATAATTCCGATACATTGGAATTAACAGAGCTAAAATTTTCAATATAATTTTTTTTTTTTTAATTTACTGTAGTGTATTGCACTGAGATCCCAATTTATTACAATTATTTATTATTGTAATAAATAGTTTTTTAATAAAACCGAAAAATGTTGGTGGGGAAACCTTTCGTCGACGCGTTTCGATGGTTGATTAGGCCATCTCATCGGGAGGATTATGCCTAATTCTAGACCGAGCGGAAACTACACATTATATATTATTTGAGTTACAGAATAAATAAGAATTATTATTGTACCCAACAAATATCAACATAAAGCGAAGATTATCATCTGAACAGAAACACAGAAACATTTTTTAGTTTTCTCATTTTTTTTCTATGGAAAAATTTTCCATTTAAAATTTACAAATTAAAATTGCTTCCGCCGAAAAAAATTTCAATATATATGATTTTCTATAAAAAAAAAAAATTTTATTAAAATTTTTTTTTTTTTTTTTTTTTTTTTTGTAGTGAAATTTTTAATTTAAAATTTTTTCTATCCGATATTCATTATACATTTTTTTGCGAAGAAGAATTTTCCTTATACAATTTTTTGTATAGTAAAACTTTCTGCATAAATTGTTTTTGTATTGGAAAATTTTCCATATACAATATTTTTTGTATAGAAAATGTTCAACATACAATTTTTTATTTTTATTTTACATTTAAAAGTTTTTTTATAGAAAAGTTTTTCATATAAAATTGTTTGTATAAAATAATTTTCCATAAACATTTTTTGTATAGAAAATTTTTCAATATAAGATTTTTGTATAGATAAATTTGTATAGCGAATTTTTTTGTATAGAGAAATTTTCAATATGATTTTTTTCTTTTGGAAAAATTTTTAATATAAAATTTGTTCTATGGAAAAATTTTCAATAAAAGTTTGTGCTATAGAAAAATTTTCAATGAACATGTTTTTAATATTCGGTTATATTTTTGATATATTTTTGACAATTTCGATTTTTCCCGATTTCTGAAAATTTACTGCCGATAATGCCGATTTTTTTGAAAAATTATGCCGATTTTTCACGAAAAATTTCTATTAGAGAGATTTCATAGAAATAACCTGTAAAAAAATTAATAAATATCTCTTCAAAAATCACTATTACTTCATGTAAGAATATTTGTTTGCTGGGTTATATAAGCATTTCTCAATGACACATAATGCTAGCATATGGAGAATTTTCATTATAGCAACTAAATAATGTCCTATTTCACAATGTTCAATTACACTTAATTTTCCTGAGAAATTAATAAACTTTAAGGGCTTAGTAGAAAAAAGCTCTGTTTGAGGTTAAAGCTTAAGTTAAAAAATTGATACATTTTTACAAAAAAAAATACACAAAATACTGTATAAAGCTTTTAAATGAATGATAAAAAATAAAAGCTAAGCTAAAGCTTTTTCCATATTACTTGTCTTAAAAAAGCTTTATTTAAACTATTTTATTTTATAAAAAAAAAATGTCAAAGATATTATAAATTTTTGTGGTTTAAGCATTATTAAATATGAAACTTTTCCTAAGATTATTAACATTATTAAATATGAAGCTTTTCCCAAAAATTCTATAGAGCCTATAAAAAGCTTTTATTCATATTTCTTTGTTTAAAAATATTTATTTGCTGGGTTATAGAAGAAATTTTTCAATGACACATAATAATAGCATATGGAGAATTTTCATTACAGCAAGTAAATAATGTCCAATTTCACAATGATCAATTACAATTAGCTTTCCTGAGAAATTAACAAACTTAGGGGGTTTAGTAAGCAAAGTTCTAAGGCAAGTTTTTATAAAAAATTATGCTAATTAAATAACGCTTTTCCCAACAAGCTTAGTAAAAGCTATTTTGCTAAATACTATTTATCTCAAATTGAGCTTTTTTAAAGCGCTTTAATTTTATAAAACAAATCTTAAGTCATAGAAAAAAATATAGGAGGGGTTCAGCTGATCCACTAAAATTTAGTATTCTACTAAATCACACGTACACAAAATAAAAGCTTTTTTGACAAACAGAAAAGCTTTTGACACTCAAATTTTTGATTGAAAAATTGCGCGAAATTTTGAATGAAACGCGCTGTTCTAAATTGCACACATAAAATGTTATTTTTTTTAATATTTATACAATATTTTGACGTCGAAACTCTTTTTAAATTTTGGTATCAACAAAATTAATGAAATTTAAAATAAAAAATTGTTTTTACATTTTAATTATTTTAAAATCAAATAAAACTCTTTCTTTATCTTAAAAGATGGATTTCATCATATCATCCTTTTTTGTGCAACTGTTTGTATTCGTTAAGAAAAGCAAAAGCTCTTTTTAGGCTTACCGATACTATATTACTGATCCGTACTTTTGACATGTACCAGGTGTACTTTGACATTTCGTCGGCCTTCTAGGTATTTATATATTCAATGACTCAAGTTATTTGTTATTTTTTGAGGTTTTAACAGAAGCTTACCTAAAGCTTTTTTGAATATAATTTTTTTAACTAAAATTTTTTTTAATGTAACACAAAAAAGCTTTTCCTAAAATGTTTACTTAACTTTTATTATTTTATTTATTTACTCTATTTTCATACTAAAAAGCTTTTTAAGTAAAAAGTTCAACCAAAGAATCTACAATATAAATTTATTCCATTTGTTTTCTGTCAAAACTAAAATTTAATTAGAAAAAAGAACAATGAAAAGCACATAAACGCATAAGCAAACATATATTTCATAAGCACGTGTGTGTGTCTAAGCTTTCTCTAAAAGGATAATCGTCTTTATAAGTTGTTTCCGAATAAGTTGTTTCCGAAGAAGAAAAAAAACTTTACCTTCACCTGAAGTGTAATGATATATTAGAATTAAGAAAGATTTTGAAAGCTGGCCCTTAAAAATAGCTTTTACTAATTAAAGCTTTATAGTACTGTAATTTATTCTTTCTAAGTTAACAAAACATTTCTGAGTGTTATAAAATCTTTGTTATTTTCTTTTAAAATTGAAAAACAATACAGACTTCGTTATTTTTCATTAATTAATTTTAAATTAAAAAAAAATAAAAATAAATACAAGACATCTGTATGCAGGTCCGTCTGTCTTTTCGTTCATAAGTCCGTCCTTCTGCCCTGTCTTTATGTCAGACATGTAGAATATGTGTATGTACATGACAATCTGTCACATTCGTCTGTCGGTGATTATTTTTGTATTTTTTCAAAAAAAAAAAAAATATTTGGTCTTTAAATAAACTCACACACATTCATTTAAACAGAAATTTAATACAAAAGTTCATTTTATTTTTATAATTTGCTGAAATAATTTCAAATTAAGAATCCATAAAACAAATTTATAAACGAAATCAACATCAACAATAAAAAGACAAAACAAAAAAGCCAAATGACAGAGACAAGTAAGTACTTGAATAAAAATTGCATTTGGAAAAAAGTAAAAAATAATGAATTTTTGCAAAATAAAATAAAAAAAAATTGTATTATTTATAAAATATGAGAACGTCACTTGAACACAGGTGTTCAAATCATGATTATTATTTGTTAAAGCAGCAATAACAAAAAAAAAAAAATAAAAATATCTTATTAAATGCTGTGTAATCAACACAATAAACGGTTGTAAAGGAATTGTCAGGTTTGAGACAAGTCTCTCGACGCAACAAACAAAAACAACACAAAAAAAAATTCAAAATAATCAGTTTCCAATTCCGGTTTGTGAATAAGATGAACTGAACAAACGTTAAATGTTTTGTAAATTAATGATTCATGGCAACGAGCTGTAACGATTTTTATTGAATTTTAAATGATTTATTTCGAAACAGAGTTACGTTTATCATCCCAGCAAAACTTTGGTAACGGCAAGTACTCTGGTAACTGGTTACCTTGTAATGACTACAACATAACCACCGAAAAACTAATAAGTTATTACATAAGTACTTATTTGTAATAAAAATGGTAAGTTGAACTGAATGGCCCGTGTTCAAATCCCACCAAGACCAAATTTTTTTTTAATTTTTTTTATTAAAAATGTATTTTTAAATGATTTTTGAATTTTAAAAACATAAATATTACCTTCTGTAAAAAAAATTTTGGAAAACTAACTCACGGTAATGAAAAAATACTATCATGAGTCAATATTGATTATGTAGGTATGTAGATTTTGGATACCAAGCAAAGGTTCTGCTTGGTCTTAAGTTGGTAAGCCTAGATTTATCTTGGTTATCCTTCATTTCAACTCTGGACACTGACCTCCTAGTGATATCACCTAAAGAACTACGTTACGTAGCGAGCTAACATGTACCGCGAGTTGTCCAATAAGAACGATAAAAAATGGGATGGAAAGACCAAGTAGAGGAAATTTTTTCACAACTTGGCCTATAAAATTGAAGAACATTCGCACAAGATCGAAGAAAATAGGTTGTATCTATAGGCCATCTAAGTAAGTAAGAGCCAATATTATATAAAAACTTATACAAAAGGGAAGATTTAAATTGTTTAAGTTTTAAAATAATTAAAAAAAACTTCTTTATTGTTTATTAAATGCATTAAACATTTACAAAAAATCGTATAGAAATATGTTTCCAAAAATTACAACAAAGCAAAAAAAGAAGGGAAAAACAAAGTTATTGTCACATGATTTTGGATCTAAAAATAAAAAATAGTATATTTTAATTATAAGCTGCTAATTTTTCAACATATGAAGTAGCTCAGTGAAAGGGTCTCCGCATAGCAGTTGTAGGGGTCTGGGTTCGAGCCCCCATGGGATCATAAAAAAAAAATTGTATTTCGTTTAAAACTATATTTTTTTAAATAAGACAACAACAAAAAAAGTTGTTGTTGTTGTTGTTATCCAATTGCTTACCCAAGTCATTACTTTTCTTCAATTGGTAAGTACTTGCCTCCAATGACATCCCCATGTTAATGTAATCACTTAAACAGTGAATGAGTAAGTAGTTCGTGTTCAATAGTTTAGCTGTTTAACTCATTATTTGGTAATGAAAAGTTTTGCTGGGATGTTTCGGTTTCGGTAAAATGTTATTTTTAGCAAACATTTTCGAATTAATTAAAATTTATGGTTTATTTTATTTAAAGGTAAACGTTTAATTAGGAAAAATGAAGCAAGTTTTTAGTGAAAAGCTATTTAGAATAAAAACTTGCAAATATGACTTAATGCAATACCAAAAAATAATTTAAAAAGAGTTTCTTAAATATATGTAAAAGCTGCCCTTAAAACTTTTCTCAACATGTTTATATATTTAAAAGCTTTTCCACATAAAAACTAGACGTAATAATTTAAAGCCTCTTGTCATAAAAGCTTGCAGATATGCAGCAAAACCAAAAATTCAATTAGTAAGAGCTTTTTGGATAGCTTTTACGCGACTTATATAAAAACCAAGCTTATTAGTAAAAGCTATGGTAAAAACAATTTTTTAACTTTAAAAGCTTTTGGCTTTAAAGGTGATAATAATGAAATAAAAGTAACGTTTTTAATTATAAATTTTATAAAGGAGTAACAAATATTTTAAAAGTTATAATTTGCAAACAAAAGCTTGAGCTATTATATATAAGTTGTCTTGTTTACGAGTTTCAAAGTTGCAGCATAAAATTTTGATGTGAAGAAAAAACAAAACACGAAAATTAAGTTATTACGAAAAGCTCTGTTATTGAATTTTATGCGGCTTTTAATACTTGATTAAAAAGCTTTAATTTCCAAAAGTTCTTTAACATTAAAAGCTATTTAACAAAAAATTAAAAGCTATTTAACATAAAATCTAATTCAACCTAGTAAGAAAATAAGATATATTCCACACTATTTTTCAGCTCATCTAAAAGAATTTTCGCAGAGGCTTTTTTAACAATTTTATTATATTTTAAGCTATTAAACATAAAAAGCTAAATCAACACAAAAAGCTTGAAATAATAATAAAAACAATTTTATTTTTAGAATTTTTCCCGCTTTTGTTTAAATTAAGCTGCCTCAATTTATATTTCAAAAAGCTTTTATTTCCAAAAGTTCAATAACATAAAAAACGCAGTGGCTTTTTAAACAACTTTGTTACATTTAAAGCTATTAAACATAAAAGCTAAGTCAATCCAATATAAAGTGTATGTATAACTATAATTAAAAAAATAATAAATTTCACTTTTAAAGCTTTTCCTACTTTTGTTTAAATCAAGCTTCCTCAATTTATGTTTAATTTTTTTAAAATAATTTTGATTTAGCAAAAGCTTAATTTCGCTATAAATAACAAAAGTTTTATTTTGCTAAAAGCTTTATTAACAAATTAAACATTCTGGGCTTTCTTTCTTTATGAGTCCTTCTCACAACATTTTTTCTAGTTCCATCAGAATAAGTAGGGTCTACAATATTAAACACAAAAAGAAGTTAATGCCGAAAAGCTCTTGATACAATTAACTCATATTTACTCACACAAATACATCTAAAGCTCATAAACTTAACTAACAAAATTCATAATAACATTTATCTAACAAAAGCTCTAATTTCCAACAAAAATCTAAAGTTTGTGTTTTTTTTACTAAATTATTAACTTATATTTGGATATTTTGTTTTTTAAATTTTAACCTGAAAAGCTTGAAGAAAAACTTATTACTTATTATGTCGAATATAAACTGAGGTTATATGTTAAAAACCCTATGATTTAATTACAAAAGCTTTTTTATCCAAAATAAAAATATTCAGTAAGAACTTTTTTGAATAATTGAATCATTTGTAGCAGCAAATTCAGCTTTTCTCTAAACAGTTTATCAACATATCAAACTTAGTTGATGAAATTTGAAAAAAGTTGATACCAAAAAGCTCTTGATACTATTAATTTATCTTTACTTATAAAAAGCTCTAATTTCTAACGAAAATCTCAAGTTTGAGTTTTTTTTAAATTTGGATTTTGTTTTTCAAATTTTATCCTGAAAAGCTTGATGAGAATATTGAGAGAGCTTTAAAGCTGTTGTAACAAAGGATAACTTGTTATGTTGAATATAAACTGACCTTAAAGTGGTTAAATGTTAAAAACTCTATGATTTAATAACAAAAGCTTTTTTATCCAAAATAAATATAATCAGTAAGAGCTTTTTTGAATAATTGAATCATTTGTAGCAGCAAATTTTGCTTTTTTCTAAACAATTTATAGACAAATCAAACTCATTTGATGAAAGTTGATTTAAAGAAATCTTTAAAGCCTCACTAACAGTAAAAGATTTTTTACTAATTTTTCATTTGTAAAATTTATAAGCTTTTATGAAGCTGTATTATCATATGATAATTTAATTTGATGAATTAGAGGCTCAAAATCACTTAAAAGCTCTACTGTCCAAAAACACATACATTAAAATTTGCATTTGTGGTAAACAGCTTTGAAAGCTCTTACGGTCAGTGTTGCCAGACTTACATTTTTCTTCATATATTCGGGCATTATTCATATAATCTATCAACATTTTCTGGCAGCACTGCTTTTCAAAAAAACCTCTGACTTAGCGGAAGACAAATTTACGTAAGTGTGAGCGATACAGAGATAGTTGCATCACACTCATACATGGTGTATCGGTGTGAAAGCTGAAAAGCTCTTTTGTTAAAGTTCGCACATTATGCTGTAGAGCTGGAAGGCTCTTAACTAACAAGGAAAGCTTTCTTTAAAAATGTTTACTTTATAAAATCTTATATTATTCTTTAGTTAAATTTGCATGTTTCAATAAGTGTCAAAAGCTTTACGGCTTTTAAATAATGTTTCATTTATAAAATTTCTGAGTTTTTAAGCTGCTTGTTTTGTAATTTTAATTTACTTGATAGATTTGTTGTTAAGAAGGCCTTTGAAGCTTAATTACAAAAAAGCTTTCTGAAGTTGTATTTATTAAATTTTGTATTATTTCGTAATTAAATCTTTGTATTAAAATAAATCTTATTTAGCAAAAGCTTTAACTCTGAAAAAGTTTTGGTTAAAGATTTAATTCTGATAAAAGCTTTATTTAATGTAATGGTTTTTATTACTTTTGTGTAAACTTTTTAAGGCGACGATTGAAACAATTTTAATGAAATTTTAGCTAAACAGATTTTTTAGTTTTAATTTATTATAAAATAAATCTTATTTAGTAAAAGCTCAGAAAAAGTTTCGTTTAACGATTTAATTCTGATAAAAGCTTTATTTAATAGGCTAATAAAGTGGTTTTCATTACTTTTATGTAAATAGGTGACCATTAAAACAATTTTAATGAAATTTTAGCTAAAGATAGCTTTAAAGCTTAACTAACAAAAACCAAATATTCTTTAATAATTTTTTTTTTTTTAATTTATTTCCCCTTAAATTCCCTATCATTTTAGCCATTAAGGGTTCATTAATTTTAAACACATAAAATCAACCCATAATTTAACATAAATAATGTAATATTTTCACGAAACATTTTGATATGGGTCATGATAATACTTCAAGGGTTAAAACCCAATTAACCCAATTTCATTTTAATCAAGAAAAAATCTTTTTGAACATAAATTATTACAAAAAATACAGTTTTGGTAAATTTGTAAAGAATTTCCTTAATTATATTTTAAACGATGTTAAATTTATTTCTCATTTCAATTTATTTTTCTGACACAGAAACAAAAAAAAATTCTTTAATATTCAAAAATCGAATTACCAAACGTCAAATGAAAAAGAATAAAAGAAATAATTTAATAAATTAAATAAATATTCAAAGCTTTTTGGAAAGTAAAAAATAAAATAAAATTCAACACGAACCACAAATATTCCGAGACACACCTTAAATGTAATATTTTTATTATCATTATTATTAAAGTATATTTTTTTTAATAAATAATTATTTTTCAAGCCGTGATGTTATAACATCACATAACATAAATATTTATTCATTTTATAAGACTGAAATATACAAAAAATACAAAAAACTAATTTCAATTTCTTGGTAATTTTTCATTGTGTTGAAAATCGTCATAAACGAGTGGAAAAAATTATTTATAATTTATTCTTAAAAATATTTTTTTTTTCTTCTTCTTTATGATAAATAATTTTATATATTTATAATAGATTTGAAAAAAATCTTTTTATATAAAATAAAACACGACTTGTTTTTGTATACGAGGAGTAGTTAAGAGGAAAAAATGTTACGTTATATTATGGCATGTTTAGCGGAGCTTTAGCACCTCAAAAATTGTTGCCTATTTTTAGTTCATTGCACTCTCTTTGGGTAATTATTTATAATTAACACAATTAACATTTATTTTTATGATGTTTACTTTTTTATTTATTACTGGGTCCTAAGCATAATTCAGTTTTTTCATGTTTTCTTTAAAGCATTAAAGACAAATTGTTGAGATTCATTTAATTAAATTAGAAATGAAAAAGAGCTTTTATCAAACTTATATATGAAACTGATCTTAAGAGTCTCCTATGAGTACCTCAAAAATCAAATCAAAGAATACATGTAATAGACTGGTATTAAGTGGGAATAATTTTTCTTTTGAAAAATATTCAAAAACTTTATAATATATATATCTTTCGTAAAAGTATAACTAAAAATTGAGGCAAAATATCTTCGGATCCTAAGACTTTTAGACATAAAATAATGAATGTTTTAGTTTATTATATGCAGTCGTTTAGTTCTAAAAAATCGCCGAAGTCAAAATTTTTAAATGAACATGTAAAAATAAAATTTTGGCTTTATAAATTGATTTTTATCAATAGTAACAAAATATCTTTCAGCAAAGACTATAATATAAAGATATTGCACTCCATACATTTTTTCTGCCAAAAATGAAATTAAAGGGGTAATATAGGGAGAATATATAAACGCACAAACAAACATACATTTTATGAGCACGTGTGTGTGCCTTAACTTTCTCTCATTTGATAATCGTCTCCATTAGTTGTTTCCTAATAAGAGTAAAAGCGGTATACTCTCTTTTCTATGGGACTTTTCAAATGGACCATACGGCAAATATACATTCCATACATTGAAGTGCAACATCTTCATATTATATATAGAGTCTTTGATATAGTTGTTTAGTTGTTATTGTAACTACAAAGTCTTTAGAAATATCGAGGATATAATACTCCTTAATTAGAGTCCTGATATTAATTGGTCGTTTCCTTTACAAAGATCCGAATGTTGAGGGAACATTTAGCCTTTAGGCTATAGTACAAAGGATTGCTTCAAACTTAAACAAATTAATTAAAACTGATCCTCACTTTTCTATCAGCTGAACCAAATCCTTCTCAGGAATTCAAAAACATTTCTTCAAATCACAAAATTTTCAAGAAACCTCTCTAAAAGTTATCTTAGTCCCACACTTAAGTTATAAAAAAACAAATTTTATAGTATTTTGCTCATTTCCTTACTAAACTATTACTCAATTACAATTTCATTATAATTTGTTTGTCTCAATTAAAATTTTCAATTAATTTTGTTATACTCGTATGTACTTACATATTTCCTTCTTGTAATAAAAAATAAAAACAAACAAAAAAAATTTACTCATAACAATTTTGAAAGCGTGGGTTTCACAAAAATATTCGCTTATATTTTAATGCATAATAAATTTTATATAAACTAAAGTATGTAATTATAAAAGCTCTTATAATTAATGGTTGTTGTTTTTGCATAAGAAAATGTTATAAGTAAAATTACACCAAACTTATGTATGTTGGCGTTAAAAGACCACCTAGTTTTTATAGCATATACCCTATAGTAAATTCTTAGGACTTGATACTTAAGCCAAGCAATGCAGAAAGAATCATTGTAAAAAGAAAGTACAAAAGTTGTGAATGAACGAAAGCTTTCAAAATGCTGAAAATGAATTTTCTGCATTTTTAAAAGCTTAAACTTAAATTAGCTTCTATCTAAAGTTGAGCTGTCAAAAAAAACTATTTTTAAGTTTCTTGCATTTCTGAAAGCTTTTACTTTCCTTAAGAAGACCTTTAACTAAAAGCTTCACTCAACGTTTTTAAGCGTAACAAATCTGAAAGTTAAATTAGATTTATCCTTAAGTTGAGCTTTCAAAAAAACTATTTTTTTAGCTTCTTGCGTTTCTGAAAGCTTTTACTTTCTTTAAAAAGACTTACATACCAAAAGTTTCACTAAACATTTTAAAGCGTAAAAAATCTAAAAGTTAAATTAGTTGCTTGCATTTCTGAAAGCTTTCAATTTCTTTCAAAAGAGACTCACTAGTTGCCTTAGGAGTTTTCTATATTGATAGCTTGCTTCTATTAAAAGCTTTTCAAACGGTGTTACTCAAATATACAAAAACGTTATTTAAGCGTAACATCACTTATAGATCTTTTTTGTTATTTAATTTAATTAAAATTTAAGGTTATGTTTAAAAAAAACCTTTCTAAAAGTTTTTACAATAGTCAAAGCTAACCTTAAAAGCATCATTTAAAATTATTTACTGGATTTTCTTATTTAAAAAATCTGCCTTAAATACTTTCAACTTTTATGTTCCCATTATTTCAAAAGCTTTTTATTTTTATCTGCAGAACACTGACAAAAATTATAAATTCAAATAAAAACTTAGAGATTTTTCAAAGCAGTGAAAGCTTTTGTTCAAAATTTGTTTTCAACTTAAATTTTTAATTATAAGAATTTTATTTTAAGATGATTTTATAAAACTTTTAAGTCACAGTTTTAAGTAAAAGCTGTTTCCGATTAAAAGCTTGGTTTTATTAAAAGCTTTTCTTGGCTTGAAGCTTTAAATTAATCGTTTCGTTTAAAGTTTTTGGTAAAAGATATAATACAAAATATTTATATTTTTTTAGCGTCACCTGAAAAGCTTTTAACTTTTAAATGCCTTTGAAGTTCTGGAAGTAGTCCAATGGTTGGTAATTTCTTACATTAAAAGTGTCAATCTTTTAAAAACATTTTATTAGCTCATTTCATTTATAAGAAAAATTTAATGTGAAAGCTTTTATTTTAATTTGGAGGCGATTTACAAAAAACAAAATATTCACATAGAACTTAGAATTTTTTATTGAAATGTCATATAATTAATATTATAAAGCTTTTTACTTTTTTCTTTGCTTAACGCTTTAAATTAATTGTTTCGTTTCAACTTCTAAATAAATAGTTAAGCTTTTAAACGATGTATTACAAAATATTTATTTAGTTTAAGCATAAATTTTAAAGCTTTTTGCTTTTCAATGCTTTCAAATTTTAGAAAGTAGACCAACTCAAAAGCTTGATTTTGTAAAGATCTAATAAAGTTTTACAACCACCTAGAAGCAAAATGAAAAGCTTTTCATAGATATATGTATACAAACTAAGTTTTTATAAGCTTTGCAGTTGAATCTTTTAACTTTTATAGCACATTATTGATATGACACAAATACAATAGCTTTTGTTTAAGTTTTTAGCTAAAAGCTTTTAAAAGATTTAAATTTTCACATAAATAAAAAAGCTTCTATATCTTCACCAAATGGTTTTTTAATGATAAAGCTTTTAAAACCAATTACAGAGCTTTGAAAGTCGGTCATTGCTTGAAGTTTGTTTCTTTAAATTGTTTGCTATAAAGATTTTGTTCTTCATGTTACATTTTAATGCATAAATAATTGCTGCCATATTGGTTAAATATTAATTAAAATTTTGCTAAAAATGTATATAATTAAATATAAATAGAATAATTAGACATTAAATATGCAAGACGTTATTAAAAACGAAGGCTTTTTGAATAAATAATAATCAAAAAGTTAAAGAAAAAATAAATAATGTTTCAAAATAGAAAAGTAAAAAAAGACTTAAGCTCTAGTTAACTTTAAATGCTTAAAAGTTTATTTGAAAAGTTTGAACTTTGGTTTTGTCATGTAATTCAATTTTTTTGCTTTCTCTTAATATAAAAAGCTCTAAGCTCTAGTTAACTTTAAATGTTAGAAAGTTTTACTTGAAAAGTTTGAACTTTGGTTTTGTATCTTCTAATTAAATTTTTCCATTCTCTTGAAAAGCTTTGAAAATAAACTATAGTTTTTTGTGTGTTTAAACTCCACCAGAATTTCAAAGCTTTGAAAATTGTCAAATAATATAATTAGAGCTTTAAGCACATGCTTCGTGATTTATAAATTCGATGAAGTCTTAGGCTCGAAAGCTGTAAACGAAGATATTAAACTGTTCGTTTACAAGTTTTTGAATTCATATGAACTTTTGAGCTTTCTATTTCAAAGTTTGTATCTAACCTCTAAAAATGCTTTATAATTTTAAGTTCTATTTAGATTAAAACAGCCTAATTTTATTTTTTCATTATAAGAGTGTTTAAAACTTTATGTCGTTTTCATTAGGCAGCTTTTTAAATTGATCTATTCATTTAAGCTTTTGATAACTTTTATGAAAAATGGAGTGTTAAATCTCAGTTTTCTATATTGTAAAGCTTTTAATAAACTATATTAGACAATCTAAATTGACTTCTTAATAACAGATTTCTAAGTTTGTATCAATTTATTCCTTCTATTAATGCATTTTCATATATTAGTCCCATACATCAAACCATTAAAAGCTTTCAAAAAGCTTTTAAATTTTCCATTTTTCAATTTAATAGATGATAATAAAATTATCAGCCTTTAAATATAAAATGACATTTTGCAATAATGTTTATGAAAATTTATGAAATATTTAATTATATTTTATGCAGCTTTTTTGCTTTTTGCGCTTATGGTTTGTGCCACAGATTTTCATTAATGTTAAAAGCATCATTAAGTAAAACTTCTGATTTCATTAATTTTCATTTTACAATAAACTCATAATGACAAATTGCATTACAGATGAATGGTTGAAGGGCGAAAAAGCGAAGGAAAAGGAAAACCGGAAAAGCGAAAAATTTAAGCAAAAAAAAATAATAATATCAAGGAAAAAAGGAAGTAATGAAATTTTAAGAAGAAGAAGAATAATAGCAAAAATTTAAGCATATGTTTAGAAAAAATTTGTCTAAACCTTAAATACTACAAAAATAATAAATTCTTAGAACAAAATTGAAAAAGTTTTTAATTTTATGCATTATGCCAAAAAAATAAAAATTTTATTATAAACAAATTATTACCTTTTCTGGGTTTAGGCTTTTACTGAAATTTTTCCTTTCTCCAAAAAATTCATATAAATTTTATTTTATAATAAAAAAAGTTGTTTAAATAAAAAAACTTTGTTAAATGAACAAAGTTTATGTGAACTGGGAACTTACACACGAAAAACTAAAAATAAAAACTTTTTAATTAAATTCTTTTTTCTACTCCCCAAAAAATAAAAAAAAAATTAATTTTATTTAAAAAAACACAAAATTCTTAGATTTTCATTTAAAATTTTTTAATTAACATTTTCTTAGTTCCTAAGAAAACAGCAATACATTTTTTTTAGAAAACAAAAACCTTAAATAAATTATAAGCAATTCCTGTGATTTAAAACTAAATTTTAGGCTATAAAATTAAAAAATCAAAAAAAAAAACTACAATGAAATTGGAAAAAAATTTAAAACGAAGAACAAAGATTTCAGATTAAAGTTTTGTTTATTATTAAAAAAAAAAATTAAACAAAAAAAATATGAACCACAAAAACAATTCGAACAAACTTAAATGAAACAAATGTTAAAAAAAAAAACGTAAAATTAAAAAAATAAATAAAAAGGAATTCGTTAACGACTTGACATGCCAAAATTAATGGCATGTCTGACAATAATTAAACAACAAAAGAACGTTTGTTACTATCAAGGCTCCGTTCGAAACAGTCAGCGATATTTGCTTAAAGGTAAATCGAAAACAAAGAAAAAAATATTCGAATCTGAAAACATATACGTATCGTGACTTTAAAAATGTTGACTATGAAGTACTAGATGAATATTTTTCAAATATCGATTGGAGTTCTATATACTATATGTCATCCGTAAACGAACAAATTTCATTTTTTGAAAACAACATAACCCATTTGTACGATTTACTCATACCACAGAAAACTAAAATCATAAAGCAGAATACTCGACAATGGTTTTCATCAGCCATAGGTAATCTTATAAAACAAAGAGATCTGTCATATTCCCGATGGAAACGTTTTAAGATCCCTTCTTTAAAAGATGAATACCGTAGACTTAAAAATAAAGTAACTCGTGAAATAAGAAAAGCTAAAACTCAATATTATGCTGAAAAATTTCAAAACGCCGTAACCACCAAAAAGACTTGGGAAACAATACGTAGTATAGGTATTGGTAAGAAAGATGCAAATGTTCAACATAACTTTACTGCCGACGAGCTTAATAAATTATTTACAACCATACCTTCTGCAGAAGATGATACTCTAACAAACAATTATCTTAGCACCATTGAAAATATCAACATATCTAACGAATTTCAATTTCGCTGCGTTACCAATGAAGAAGTACTATTATGCTTTACTACTGTTAAGTCTAATTCTATGGGCTGTGACAATATAGATCCCCGATTTATAAAAATCTTACTGCCAAAGCTGCTTCCATTTTTAACACATATTTTCAATACAATTTTTACTACTTGCGTTTATCCTGATAGTTGGAAACAGGCTAAGATAATTCCTATTCCTAAATCTAACTCCGAATTTCGGCCAATTGCGATACTACCTTATATCTCCAAAATAATTGAAAAGCTCATGTATCTACAAATTTATGAGCATATACAAAGCTTTAATCTACTTACATCCTTACAATCTGGCTTCCGAGCGAAACATAGTTGCGAAAACGAACTTAACATATATAATAAATCAGTGGTTAAAAACTTAAAAAATTGTGCTATATAAATTTTTTTCTACAGAAAAATTTTCAAAAATTTTGAAAAAATAAAAAAATTTCCATTTACAATTATTTCTGTAGAAAAATTTTTAATTTAAAATTTATTCTACTGAAAAACTTTCAATTTAATTTTTTTCTATAGATTTTTTAGATTTAAAATTTTTTCTGTAGTAAAATTTACTTATATAAATATTTTTTATCGAAAATTTACTTATATGCATTTTTTGTACAGAAGAATTTATCATATAAAATTTTTCGAATAGAAAAATTTTTATTTAAACTTTTTCGTATAGAAAAGTTTTCCATATAACATTTTTTGTATAGAAAAATTTTCAATATAAGATTTTTTGAAAAATTTTCAAAAAAAAAATTATTTGCATAGAAAAATTTTCCATACACAATTTTTTGTATAGAAAAATGTTTCATATACATTTTTTGTGTAGTTAAATTTTCAATATAACATATTTTGTATTGAAGAAAATTCAATATACAATTTTTTGTATAGAAATATTTTTAAAATAAAATTTTTTGTATAGAAAATTTTCAAAGTATAATTTTTTGTATAGAGACATTATTAGTATGAAATTTTCAATGAAAATTTATGAAAATTTTTTAATATTCGGCTATATTTGTGATATATTTTAGACAATTCCGATGTTTTTGGCGATTTCTGAAAATTTACTGCCGATTTTTCACGAAAATGTTCTGGCAGCCCTGCTTGGTCTTGTGATAAAACATCAATTCTCAACGTAAAAACTGGACTCTAAAAACTTCTTCTTAGTTAAAGCAAATAAACTTAAAAGCTTGTTTCTGTTAAAAGCTTATTTTTAGGTATAACTGTTTCCAATACCTACATTAAGAAAGCTTTACTACAATCAAGCATTTAATCTAGTAAGAGGTTATATTCGGTTTTGCCGAATCCCATTACCCACCATCAAATGTTTTTAAATTTATAAATTTTCCTTAAATAAATTTTAAAAAGTAACAATTTTGGTCAATTGTGAACTGAACTTTTCCAAAAAATAGGGAATATCAGTGCCAAATGTTATGGCCTAGGTTTTTTCGTTAAAGAGTTATCGTGCTTTCAAATGACAGACATAAACACCCTATTCTTTTTGGTATTTAAGATGTTTCCGTTAGCAGTTTTTATGAGATCGAAAGTTAAATTTGAACCAATTTTGCTAAATTTCAGTACCAAAATTTTTCATAAAATGAGGAATAGCTCCTTTAGATTGGCCTAGCTTTTTTTATTAAAGAGCTATCGTGATTTCAAATAACGGAATGACAGAAAGAAACCTTCTTATGTTTAATCAGTTTCCGTAAGTGGTTTTTATGTAAGCGAAGGTAAAATTTGAACCGATTTCGTTCAATTTCAATACCAAACTTTTGCAAAAAACGAGGAATATTCTTGACCAGTTTTGTTGCCCAAGCTTCTTTAGATCCTATCGTGTTTTCATTAAACAGACGGAGACACATAGACGCTCAATAAAACTTCATAAGGGTCCAGAATATACATATATCCATTTTCGGTTTTGAGCTATTGTTATGGGAATTACAAACTGAATCACAAACTCAATATAAACCCCACTCATTTTAATGGTTCGTATAAAAAAGTAAAACGTTTAAAAACACAATTTTTTTTAAGTTTTTATAATTTTTTTATTATATATATTACCGAACTTTTTCGAACATCTAATACATAATTTTTTATATAACGAAAGAAGCTAATCTATTTAAAAAAAAAATCCAAAAATTTCTATTAATAATCATTTTTTTTCAAAAACCCCAAAAAAATTGTATTTCCCTTATACAAATCTCCTTTGGTGTCGCCATAACTAAGACAGAATTTTACAAAAAACCCCAACAAAATCAACTAAAACAAATAACGATCTTAACAGGCAAACAGCATTCAATTCTTTACTTATAGAAAATGGCATCGGATGGCTACAGCCAGGCAGGCTGCTCTTGTATTTGGCCAACACAGACACTGCCAACCAATATTAACACTTTCAGGACCAAATTATTGGGTTGTTAGAAGATTGTAACATTATTTGAATACAAGTTTATATATTTTATGGTTTAGGAATTATTGCGTGCACAAATCAAAAAAAAATCCCTAAAAGGCAGATAAAATATAAAATTTTACATTTTAATAAAATTGCTAAAAACAAAAAAGAATATTAGATCAAAAGACGAAGACTTTTTCTATTTATCATTCAATTCATGTTTAGGCTTTGATCCGGTTTGTGTCCA
The DNA here is from genome assembly GCA_933228675.1 of Stomorhina lunata. Classification (NCBI taxonomy): domain Eukaryota; kingdom Metazoa; phylum Arthropoda; class Insecta; order Diptera; family Rhiniidae; genus Stomorhina; species Stomorhina lunata. The sequence continues at coordinate 76,671,009 of OW121742.1, read as the reverse complement.
AGCTAGAAAAAATCGTTATAGTTCCAATTTTGAATAGTATTTAATCTTACGCGAGTGATTACAATATTTTGCAAAACACGGTTCTAGAATCCAGTTATGTATAAAATATAGCCAATTTTTTACATTTATCCCGTAGAGGGTTAAGTATTTCATGCATTCAAGGCAGCCTTGTTTAAAATACTTTATTTCAAAACTTAAATATAAAAAGGAAACAAGTTCTTATGCTTATTATACGGCTTTTCGTTTTTTTTTTTGCTGTATTTTTTTCGCCGTCTTAAACAGCTTAAAATAAACAGAAAATCATCTGAAATAAATTATGGTTATTTTTTCGTACATTCGTTTCACTTTGGCTTTTTAAATTGTAAATAAGATGAAAATTATACCATGGAAAAAACTTTTGCTTAAAAAACTATTTTTAAAGTAAATACATATAAATTAGTTTCCTGCAAAAAGCTTTTGTTTAAGTGAATATTATGCATAAAACCAAAAACATTAAAAAGCTTAAAAGCTTTCATTAAAAACTAAAATAGACTAAACATAGAATAGTCAAGAGATCTTACTTTTTTCTATAATTTCTACGACACTTTAGCTTTAACAGCTGATCATTTTAGAATGGCTTTAAGCTTTGCTTTTTAAGACCTTTTTTTGTCGACAGCTGATCAATAAAATTAAGCTTTAAGCTTTGCTTCTTGAGAGCTTCCAGTCGATATAAAGAAATTAGAATTCTAGTCGTCACAAAGAAGTTTTTTTCAAAGCTTAGAAACTAACTAAGAATTTTTAGCATAACCTAATCAAAATTTAGCTATAATTATCTTTCTATAGAGTTCTATGATTCTATTACTGTCAATAAAGTCAGGACTAATGCTTTGTTTTTCAAAATTATATAAGAATTAAAATCCTTTCTAAAAGCTTTATTTGCTCAGATCTTAAAGTTTCATAATTCCGATAATAGCATCAAAACGAGTTGTAAATTTTTGATAATCCGATATAAATCTTAATAAGGATAAAAAGCAAAAAGAGATAAATTCTTTTTATACAATAACACAATAAAGCTAATTATACGAAAAGCAAGCCGGAAAATGTTCGTTATTAATTTCTAGAAGATATTTATTACAATAATTTAAAATTCATGGCCTTATTTTTTTCTTTTTCATACCATCAAGTTAAATTTTTTCTTCGACGAACTTGAACATTTATTAAAATGAATGATTTAATCTTAAAAGCAACATGTAAAGCTTTTAAAGAAGTTCTTAGTTAGTGCTCTCAACTTGAAAGCTTGACTCTTTTTAAAGCTTTTCTGCTTAGAAAACATTTTAAACTTAAACAGAATCACCTTAAAAGTTTGTTTTTGTTAAAAGCTCACCTATACTTAAAGCTGTTTACAAATAGTTAGATTAGACAAAAAGTAAACAATAAAAAAAGGAAAGCTTTTTAAAGATTCGCCCGAAACTAAATATGTATTTTTTAGAAGTTTTCTAGTTGATTTTAAATTTGTTAATTTCGGAAAATTTTCATTATTAATTTTAAGAATAAATTTATTACAATAACTTGAAATTTATGGCCTTATTTTTCTATTTTATTCCATCAATTTTAATATTTCCTTTGACAAACTTAAAAATTTATTAAAACTAATAATTTAACCTTAAAAACAACATGGAAAGCTTTTAAAGAACTTCTTAGTTAGGGTTCCCAACTAAAAAGCTTGACTCTGTTTTCAAGCTTATCTCCTTAGTAAACATTTTAAACTGAAGCAGAATCAACTTAAAAGTTTGTTTTTATTAAAAGCTCACCTATGCTTAAAGCTGTTTTCAAATAATTTCTTAGATTAAATTAATAAATTTTAGAAAGTTGTACAATAAGTAAACCATTAAGAAGAGTAAAGCTTTTCAAAGATTCTCCCGAAACTAAAAAAGTTTCCTAGTTCCAGCTTTTGTTGTTTATTTTCTTGATTTTCAAAAAGAGCTTTGATAGCAGCTTCATAATACTTACTTAAAAACAACCATTACCATTTGACTTCTAGACTACTTCTAAAAGGCCTTCTTTAACATTGCAAATACAAAGTACGGCTTTTCACAAAGGAACTTTAAAAGCAGCTTGATTACACATAATTAGAAAACAAGTCCATTACCATTTGACTTCTAGACTACTGCTAAAAGGCCTTCTTAAACAAAGAAAATACAAAGTTAGAAATTCCAAAGTTTAATTTAGAATTTCTAAATAAAATTAAGTTAAAAGGTTTTCTCTTAATTGAGATTATTCTTAAAGGAAATTTATAAAGAACAAAACTATTACCATTTAACTTCTAGAATAGGTTTCTAAGTTAAGCCAATGCTGCAAATCTATTACCATTTAGCTTTCAGAGCAAGTCTTAAAGCCTATTTGATGTCTGTGGCAAAAAATAATAATGGCTTAAGTCAAAATTTAGTGTTTTGAGATATTTAAGGTTTTTTTAAAGCTTAAAGGTAAAATGATAATAATGATATTTTATACTTGAATTTTGGCTGAGTGATAGATCTTGAAGAAGAGGAGAGAACGAATATATAAAAAATTAAAAACACTTATGTCAACTTAAGCCATTATCATTTATTGCCACAGATATACATAAAATATGACAAATAGAAGTGATGTTTTAAAAAAATTAAGTTATAAATTTCTGAATAAAATTTTAGTTAAAAGTTTTCATTGATTTCGATTATTCTTAAGACGAGGACCGTCAAAGTGAAAGCCTTGAGACAAAACTATTACCATTTAGCTTGTAAAACATTTGTAAAAGGAAGGCCTTGATGCATATCCATTACAATTTAGTTTCTAAAACATTCGTAAAAGCATACTTTAGTGTTACAAATGCAAAAAGAACTGTTACTGATTTCGATTTTTTGGGTTCTCATAGTAAAGGGCTCGCCAAAAATATTACCATTTAGCTTCTAGACCCCTTCTTAAAGCTCCAATTAACTTTAACCAAAGATGGTGGCTTTAAAAAGTAAAATTTGTAAATTTTATATAACCTTGAAATTAAAAGGTTCTTGTACGATTTTGATTGTTCTTAAAGGGTCCTCATAATGAAGGCCTTGGTGTGATGGTCCTTCAAGTGTTATAGGTTTAAAAAAATGCAAAATATTGTTGTTGCTGTTGAGCTCAAAAAATATTTACACAGATAAACAAGCATTATGCCAAGGATTATTAATGTATACGAGCATTAACCTAATTTACACTGAAACAAATTTAAGAGAGAAAATAAACAAATTTTTAAAAATAAATAAAAAAAAACTTATATTAAAATTAAAATAAAAATAAAAATTCATAATTGCCAAAAGCTCTCAAGATCAAAAATTTAGCTGGACCATTATTAGATGTGAAAGAGTTTTTAAATATTTAAATTAAACAATTTTCTCAGTGTTTCTTAGCGCTCAGATTGTCTTTCCAATAGCAAAAAAAATATAGTCATTGTTTCTTTTTTTATATTTTTATTTTTTGCATTTTTTAAGCTTATCTGACATTCTAAAAATAAAATTAAAACAACAAAAAATTTATAAATAAAAATTCTTTAGAAGAAATACAATTTTAATTAAATATTTTGTTGGTTTTGTAAAATCATTTTTCTTATTTAGCCAGCGGCTTCTTTGGAAATTCTACCAAAAAAAAGGTGTTATTTAAGTAATAAAATAAATAACAATATAATTAAATTTTGTATAAAAAAATTTAATTTATTTACTTAAGACAATTTATAACAGTTCTAAGAAAGAATTCAAATTTATTTTTAGGAAATATTAGGAAAATTTCCCTAGTTTTTTTTCTTTTATATTTTTTAAAATGCATAAAAAATCAATAAACATAAAAATGTATGCAAACGTAAAAAAATACTGAACATTTGCAATTTAATTTACAGCAAATATTCAATCAAAATAATGCCGGAAACATGATAAAATGCGCAGTAACGGAAGTAAGGCGAAAAAATGTAAATAATAAAAACGGAAGATGCCAGAAAAGAAAATGGTTACGGAAAATTAAATTGAATATTCAAAAAAATGCTAAAAAAAAAGTAAAGGAAAACATTTAAATTATACCTATTTATAACGATGATATTAAAGAAATAAAACAGAATTTATTTCAATAAAAAAAACGTATAAAAAATTGTTTAATATTCTAAGCAATCGCTGGAAAAAAAGAGTGTAGACAAAAAATCTTCTAGAGTTTTTCTGAAATAAACGTTAAATTTTTTTTAATTTTCTGCCCCGTCTATTTCTAAGACAACTAATAAAACATTACGATCGTCTAATAATCTTCGGGCACCTTAAAAACCTGAAACTAGTGGTCACATTAGATCAAAAATTTACCTTAACAGAGAATAAGTGAAAAATCTTTGAAAACGTCTTAAGTTCACTCCTGAGTATACCTCCCACCTGCTGAAATATAGGTTTCGTTCTGTTAAATGCTATCTTTATATCTGAGGAAAGTCTATGAGGTATAGCCAAGAACTTCTCTTGATGTTGTTGACAACGATAATATCCCCTTAAATGCTATCGTTTATATCTGCTTAAAGTCTGTGAGGTTTGTCCAAGAACATCTCTTGATGTTGTCGACAACGATAATATCCCAAACACACCTAGGGCACATGCGTGGACTCCCCAAGTCCAGAGGTTAAAAAGTTATTATAAAGAGAGCAGAGTCAAGGAATCTTATCCTTACTTTCCAACTCAAAACCAGAAAAAAAACAAGTAAGAAAGTGCTATAGTCGGTCAAATCCAACCATACGATACCCTTCACCACTAAGGTCTTCTTTAGGTGTTCTTTTTTCTGAATAAAGAAAAATATTAGCTAAATTTTGCCATTCTCATTATATATTTAAGCTGTTTCCGTCATTTGGACCCATATGAGAGCTAGGGTCAAATGTGGACCGAATTTCTCGAAATTTGGCAAATTTATTACAGTTTTAACAAAAATTATGTATGCAAAAAATAAACTCAAAATTCTCATTATCTTTAGATTTATGAGCGTTTTGACAAAAGGGTTTGTATGGGAGCTGTGGTCAAATGTGGACCGATTTCGAAATTTGGTACAGTGATTTTGGTTTATATAAGGAGTATCTGTTTTAAATTTCGTAAAAAAATATTGATATTTGTGGCCAAAATATCAATTCCGGGAACTGGGGTCTTTGGGAGGTACCATAAATAATGGACCGATTTTTCAATGGAGGAATTTCAATAGCCATGGTCTCATTAACAAAAAAAATGATCTATGCCAAATTTCAATAAATTATCTTAAGAATTGCGACCTGTACTTTGATTACAGCCAGACGGACGGACATACATCGCTAAATCGACTCAGAAAGTGATTCTAAGCCTATTGGTTTACTAAAAGGTGGGTCTAAGATAAATATTTCTATGCGTTACATACATCAGCACAAACTTATAACACCCATTCCGCCTATGGCGGTGTCGGGTATAAATAACGATAATTTGTTTTTATTTATACTCGAACGAAACCCGAAAGTTATTTAAACTTACTCAGCTAGAAATTAAAACAAAGGGAGCAAAACCGAAAACTCAGAACAAAAACGTTTTGCAAACGTTTGCTGAGTGATTTGAACTTATTTATTTAATTTTTATATTTACGAAAATTTCAAAAAATCTTCGGCTCCTAGCAGTACGAGCTACATATATTAGCTTAACCCAGAACGAACTATTCGCAAAAGTTTCTGAAAATTTTTTTTGCACTTAAACGTACGATTGGTATCGTAAACTAAAGCAAAGAAGATGGCTAAATTGAATATTGTTTGTTTTGTGTTTTTTGACTTTTTAAATAAATTTGTTTTGTTTAGTTCATGGAACAAAACGATTAAAGTTTCAGCTTAACTTGTCTTTAAATTTTACAAATGTTTGCAAAATGTTTCGTTTCTTTTTATACTCTGGTTACCACTTAAGAGTTTAAAAATATTAGGACCTAGTCCACATTTGATCATATTGTTACGTTTTTCCTTTAAATATGTGGAAGGAACTCTTTTTGCAAACAACCGAAAACAAAATTGAATCACTTCATGTAGTTTTGCAAAGTTATATTTTTATTTACTTTAGAGTTAAGTCACTTAACACACAAAACTGCTTTACAAATATTCTTGGTCTCACTGTTCTCTTATACGCGTCTCAATTTAAACTCTTCCACGATATCAGTTCGTCAGCCTTTTATAGTAGAAAAGAGAGTTTCTAGCATTTTTTGCAGATGTAAACAAAGATGTGCTGTCGTCTATTGCACTAACAATGCGGCTCACGAGTGTTCATGAATGTTCTAATACATTCTCACATGATGAAGAACACACTCACAAATTTGTGACAATATGGTATTTACAACCTGTTAAGATCAAAGGCCGAGCATATTTTAGAATTCCATGCACTTCGATCTTGTGCGCATATTTTCCAATTTCGTAGACCAAGCTTTAAAAGAGATTCCTCTACTTGGTCTTTTCATTGAATTTTCGGATGTCTTTTACTTGGTCCCTATGGAGCATTTTCGAATAATTTTCTTGCTGGAGTACTTTCATCCATAAGATCGATCTAAAATGTTGAAATGTTTGTTCTACTTTTTCATTACAGTAGTGAACCGCCGTGGTATAGCAGGTTAGTGATCCGCCTAGCATACCAGAAGTCCCAAGTTCGATCCCCGGCCAGACCCACTTGAAAAAAAAACAAATTTTCAAAAAAGCGACAGTTCACCTCATAACTCAGCTAGCCACTGGTTATTGAGTATTAGACTATGTAAAACTTTTCTAACTAACGCATTTGCCGTTCGGAGCCGGAGTTAAAACGTAGGTCCCTTTCAATGCGTCTGAAAATAGCATCGGATACAGCTCATTGTCTGAGAGAAGTACCCCTTGTTCCAATTGGAATGTTGTCGGGGAATTATATATTATTTATTGTAATAACCCTTAGTTTATGTTATACAAATTGAAATCATAAACCTTTCTCGTGTACCAACTTTAAAAACATTTGTATTTAGGAATGGATGTGTGGATATTTCTTCTACTACAAGAATTTCAATTTCGAAATTAAATTACATTCACCTACACTCACTACTCAGTCAGCACATAATTTATATTCATGGCACAAAACCTAAAACTGTACAGTGGGCAAGAAAGTTAAACAGACATTTAAGAATTTTCCAAAATATATAAAATATAAAATTTTGTAACAAAGTAAAACAAAGCCTTAAAAAAATTTGTAATTATGAGTTTCAACCTGAATTATTTGAAATAAAGTAGAAATGTTAACCAACTTTTGTTTGGTACTGTAAAATGTTTATGTTCATCTGTAGGTCCAACAATAGAACCTTAATTAAAAGCAACATTTAGGAAATTTTTGTATTTTTTTCTTCTTTCTATAGGAAATCATTTTGAAAACATACAAGTTTTGTTTAGTATAACTTCAACATACTCATAGTACAACAAAATTGCATATTTACCAAGTTTGAAGCAACATCATCAAAATCTTTAGCACATGCCACATATTGAAGTCAAAATAAAATAAAAAGAAAAAAAACAAAAAGCTCATGACTGTAAACAAAATTATCCTGAAGGTTTTCAGGCATTTAAAAAAATAAGAAGGAAGGAGCAATGACCAATAAAATAAAAACTTTTGGCAAATAATATAAAAATTATAAAAAAGTTCCTGTTAATTTTATTTCTATTTTTATATAATAAATTTTCTTTTTGTTTTTGTTTTTTTTTTCACTTAATTTCTATAGAAATTTAAATTAAATAAAAGTTAAAAAATTTATTTGAAAACTTTTATTTCTTGTCATTAACATTTGGAAAATTTATTTATTAAATTTTATGTGCAATATAAAATTTAATTTCTGTTTTCTTTATTTATTACCTGAAATTGTATTTGCTTTTAACATTTTCATATTGTTCAGATGATTTTATGTATTTGCATTTTTTTCTATTTGCAACCTGGGTGGAAGGGTGCTAGGGGAAAATGCAACACAACACACTCACAATTATTTACACACCCTCATTTATGCCAACAATTTACATAATTTTATGCAAATATTCACAATATTTTACACTCGAATGTTGTAAAAACTTGGGAAAACGAGTCAAAAATATATATTTTTTTTTTTCAAAAAATTTGTTCAACAAAATACACAATTTGTTTTATTTATTGAAATGTTTAAATTAAATAAATTTGAAAATAAATATTTTTGTGTTGAAAAAAAAAATGTAAAGTCAAGTTAACTAAAATTACATTTATTTAAATTTGTTTTGAAATTGTTTAACATATTGTACAAATATTTTGTTAAAAAACATTATTTGTCAAATTAAAATAATAACTTTTTTTACGTGAAACTAATGATTTTAACAAAACAATAAAAGAGACATGTTTTAAAAAATATGGCAACGTTTTTTAATGTCAAAACTAAAAAAATTAAAATGTTAAGTTCGTGATGTTATTGTAATTTATTAAGAATCAGACAAATTATAAGCTTCGTAAGAGCTTTTATCTAAATAAGCTTTCATATTTTGACTTCAGAATATTATAAATGAAATTAGAAGCTTAAACAAAGTTTTATTATTACTTTGAGATCATACAAAATTTTCTGATATGTTCTAATATTTACAAATATGTTGGCTTTTAAAGCTTCACAAATTTTAGTGTATTTTGTACACATTTCTCGAATTACGATCTAAAAGCTTTTATAAAGTCTTTAAGCATTTGTGCAAATATTCTCTTATTTAAAAAGCTTCTCCCTGTTCCAGTTTTAAATCAAGAGATATGATTGGTTTTAAAAGCTTTATATATTAACATCTACTTTATTTCTATAAAGTAGATGTAAAAGCTTTGTAAGCTTTTTTTATTTCTGCATCAATATAGATCAAGCTTTTAAAGTTTTTATAATTCATCGCAGAAGGTTAAAATCATCGCAAAAGGTTAAAAACTGTGTATTTATATTCTAAAAAAAGATAGTTTAATGTAAAAGCTTTACAAGCTTTTCTAATTTTTTTTTATCAAATTTAATTGAATATTTTCTGAATATTGTAGCTAAAGAAAATGTTAAGCTTTATGAAAATGAAAGCTTTATGAGCTTTTTTATCTTTTTCTGCAATTTTGGTCGAGCAACAGGTTTAACATTTAAAGAGTTAACGATTTTCTATAAAATATAGATTATTTCTGTATATATTAACTGATTAAATATTGATTACTTCGATTTTTAGTCAGCTTTATGAGCTTTTCTAACATTTGCTTTAACATATGTGACGCGCAAAACAAAAAAGGGTGCTAAGGGAAAGCCATTTTAAAGATTTAAATATTTTTTTTTACCCTTAGGTCCCTTTCTCTATTCGCTGTCACTTATAGGTTTAGCTTTTAAAGCTTTTACTATTTTTTTTATAAATTAGAGGTTATTTATTCCTGTATATCTTAACTGGATAAATATTGTTTATTTCGAAAAAGAAGATTTTTAGTCAAAAGCTTTATGAAATATTTTGACTTTCTCCATTCGCTGTCACTAATAGGTTTAGCTTTTAAAGCTTTTACTATTTTTTATATAAAATAGAGGTTATTTATTCCTATATATCTTAACTGGATAAATATTGTTTATTTCGAAAAAGAAGATTTTTACTCAAAAGCTTTATGAAATTTTTTGACTTTTGCTTTAACATATGAAGAACAATAGGTTTAACTTTTAAAGCTTTTTCGATTTTTTGTAAAATATAGCTTATTTCTATATATCTTAACTGGCTTAATAATGTTTATAACCAAAAAGGAGATTTTTAGTTTAAAGATTTTCTGACTTTTGCTTCAATATAGATTGAACATTGGGTTCAACTTTTAGAGCTTTTACTATTTCGATAAAATATTGTTTATTTATGTATATCTTAACTGGTTATATATATATATATATATATATATATATATATAATTCCCCGACAACATTCCAATTGGAACAAGGGGTACTTCTCTCAGAAAATGAGCTGCATCCGATTCTATTTTTTGACTCATTGAAAGGGACCTACGTTTTAACGCCGGCTCCGAACGGCAAATGCATTAGCTAGAGAAGTTTTACATAGCCTAGTACTCAATAACCAGTGGCTAGCTGAGTTATGAGGTGAACCGCCGCTGTGAGTCTGGCCAGGGATCGAACTTGGGCCTCTGGTATGCTAGGCGGATGACTAACCTGCTACACCACGGCCGTTCACAAACTTAACTGGTTAGATGTTGTTTATTTTGAAAATAAAGAAGATTTTTAGTCAAAAGCTTTATGAGCTTTTCTGACTTTTAGATCTAAGTCTAAATAGAACTTTAAATTGAAATGTTTTCGCATATTCTTGCAATTTTTCTTAAACTTAATTACTCTTCATCAACGATTTCAATGTTAAAGCTTCTGATCTAAAAGTTTAGAAATTTTTAAAATAAAACTTCGTTGACTTTCTTTATAACCGAAAAAGGCTTATGATATAAAAAGCTTTTTTATCCTAACTAACATTGGGTACTGTACTTTCTGAAAACTAGTAAAGCAGCTAAGAAGCTTCACCCTAAAATTACAACAAATTTAAAAGCATTTTGTAAAATGTAAGTAAAAGCTTTTGTCAATCGCTTTGAAAATTTCAACAATTTAAAATCAGTTTTTAAATCTACTCTTAAGAAAGCATATTTTTTCATAATTTATCTATTCATTGTCTCTTTGAAATTCAAACCATTATCAAATTATTTAATTTTTTAATCTTTAACAGTTCAAAAGTTTCTGAAGCTTGTCAAAAGTTTAAATTTAAAGACCCAACAGGCAGCTGCTTGAGGGAGTGTTTTAAATTACATCAAAAACAATTTTTTATCATAAATTATCTGTATACACAATTTGAACATTTGTAATTGCAATTAAAAATACGACAACAACAAAAGTTTGAAAACAATTGCACTTTGACACTGAACAATTGGTTAATTTAAAATATGAAAACAGAAATTAAAACAATAATTATACAAAAGTTATTGAAAATATCTGAAAATACCTACAATTGAATTTGAGAAATTTTTTATAGAATGTTAATTTAACATTGAAGTTAACATAACTGAAAGTTTGTTTAAGAGATTTAATTTAATGTACCGTTAAATTTTTTAATACAATTTATATTTGTTTATTTCGCAATATATCCGGAATTCACCTTAACTTTGGCCAAAGACTAGAGCTTAAAGTTCAGTTTAATTTAAGCCACTAAGGCTCAAAATATAGTTTTCTTTCAACGATTTACAAAATACAGTTTTTTCGGCGAATTCAAATTACCTTGTTAAGAAGCTTTTTCTTAAATTGTGTTGTTAAGAAGCTTTTTTCTAAAATTAAAAAGCTTATTTCTCTCAGTGTCCTTAACAACAGTCTTCTTTGTATTTATTTAATGTTTTTGCCAGTAAATGAGTTCTTTTATCAATGTAAATTATAATAATATTTGTCTTCATTTAATTTTATTTGTAATTTATTTATACAATATATTAATATTTATTTATCTTCTTCAATAAAATAAATTTACCGAACTCACACATACAGACACTCATACAATCAAGCTGTAATGTAAAAATTATAACAATCTCCATTTTTGCTTAAAATCTTTAAACATTTCCTTGCCAAAGTAGATAGGAATATAGCTGCTGGAAATATTGTAAGGCCCCCATTTTAAGGGCCTTATAATAAAAACTTATAAGGCAAGAAGTTCTTTTAGAAGGTATATCTTAAGGCAAAAAAAGGAAACAAAAAGTTTATTTTGGTCATTAGTATGAAATTCTTCGAAAAAGTTTTTTAAATCTTTCTGAAATATCTTCTACAATAATTTTTTCCTTAAAAAGATATATTTAGTTTAAAACCCGTCTAGACAAAGACAATATAATACATTTCATGAGCACGTGTGTGTGCCTTCGCTTTGTCTTATTGGAAATTCGTCTCCATTAGTTATTTCCGATTTAATGTAAAAGCTGCATACTCTCTTTTTTATGGGACTTTTCAAAACGACCATACGGCAAATCAATGTATGGAAGTGTCTACATTTTGTTTACTTTGCTTCAGACTTTTCTACATTAATGACATCAATATAAGTTTTAAGTAATGATGTCATAACTCATTATCAAGGTCCCCAGAGTAGATCACCGATTTTTAAGAACACTTACTTTAAGAGGTCCTTCCTCTATTGTTTTCTTTAGGAGAACTTACTTCCTCGTTCCCTCTTTTAAATATATCAGAACCATTATTTTGGAAAAAGTTCTAAGAAGGCATTCATTTCTTATTATAAAGGTCACCTGAGTAGATCAACGATGTTCCCACGGTAGTCGGTCCTTCGTACCGGAACGACTCGAAAATTTTAGAATTCCGATCAAGGACTGCCTCTTTTGCGATATTACCAATAATATCGTATAAGTAAGTCTCTTGAACTAACTCAATCGTTTCCTCTTATAAATATATCAGAACGATTCTTTTGGATAACTTCTTAAAAGACTTCATATTCCATTAGTAAGTCCTCATCAGTTAAAATGTCTTTTAAGATTTTACTTTTACTTTTGGGATAATATTTCTTCTAGAAGCGCTTTTAAGATAATAATTATTTTTCCTTTAATAAAAAAAAAACGATTATAATTTTTTATTATACAAATATATATATAATTCCCCGACAACATTCCAATCGGAACAGGGGTACTTCTCTCAGAAAATGAGCTGCATCCGATTCTATTTTTGATTCATTGAAAGGGACCTGCGTTTTAATTCCGGCTCCGAACGGCAAATGCATTAGTTAGAGAAGTTTAATACTAATACTCAATAACCAGTGGCTAGCTGGCCGCTTTTTTTAAATTTATTTTTTCAAGTGGGTCTGGCCGGGGATCGAACATGGGACCTCTGGTATGCTAGGCGGATGACTAACCTGCTATACCATTTTAATGACCTCCTTTGACTCTTGAAAAAATGCTTAAAGTCCTCATGGAGAAGGTGTCTCAAAATACCACAATATTTTCCCAGCTAAATTGACTTTAAAATTATTTATGAGAATTTGTTACTATATGATAATATTTCTTACTTTTGAATGCGTTTTAGAAGGTATTAAGAAGGACTTTGTTTCAATTTCTAAAAAATAAATAGCTTAACGAGGCTTTTCTGAGGGCTTCAGTGATCGTTAATTTACTCATCTTAGAAAAAAAAATGTTAAGTCTTGATATAGAAACTAAGAAGGCCTTCTTATGAAGATCTATTGGAATGCATAAAAATAAACCAAAGGGAAGTAAAAAAACCTATATAAAATTAGAATGAATTTACAAAGTTTTTAATTTAAAACTTGCTATCGACACTAGAAGGTATTTTAGATGGCCTTAAAATCTCACTTTTTTCCTACTGGGATATCTTTCAAGGAGTAAGAATATAACTGGTAAAATAGTTTCTTAAGAGATTGTATGTAAAAAAGTACATATAAGAAATTAAGTCTTCATATAAAAACTAAAAACACCTTTGTTGGACGGTCTATCGGAAAACAAAACGAAAGAAAACTTTCCCAAAAGTGCGCTTTTCCAAGAAATAAACATGGCTTCACAATGTTTTTAAGCAAGAAATTGCTATTGAAACTAGAAGGCATTATAGCAGGCCTTAAAACCTCTCTATTTCTCTACTGGGATCTCTATCAAGAAATTAGAGTATTACTAGTAAAACAGTTATTTATAAGATTTTATGTTTGAATTAAAAGAGATTAAGTCTTCATAATAAACTAAGAAGGCCTTCTCATGAAGGTCTATTGGAAAGCATAAAAACAAAGGAAAGGAAAAATAAGCTTGTCCCAAAACGCTACAAGAAATAAACATGACTTTGCTATGCTTTTAGATAAGATCACGCTATTGACATCAGAAGGTCTTTTATCGGGCCTTAAAATCTCTCTTTTTCCCCACTGGGATCTTTTTTCCAGGAGTAAGAGTATAACTACTAAAGCACAGTTATTTAGGAGATTGTATGTTTGAATGTATAAGTGTTGGTATAACATTTATAATGGTTGCTTTTTACAAGTACTTTAGTACAATTTATGCCTGACAGCTGTCATTTATGAAAATTTATTTGTATTTATTTTGTTGTTGTTATTATTGTTCTTGTGGTTGTGTTACTATTATATTGCAAAAGATATTATTGTTATTCTGTTGTTGTAAATAAATATTATAATTTTTATTTTATCAGTAAAAGTTTTATTCTCAGTGTACACAAATACATTTATACTCATACATACTTAAACATAATCAGACGTAAAAATTTATATTATAAATATGTATGAGTAAATGTAAAATGTAGAAAAGCCTTCAGGATATGTAAACAATTTCTGTGAAAATATAAGATAAAAATTGTTGTAACATAAAACTTTAAATGAAACAGCTCAAACAGCAACAACAACAAAAACACTATGTGTATGAAACATTAAAAAAGTTACTAGAGAGAGATATAAAAGTTTACTTTTCGATTATTATTTACAACATCAAACATTCATACAACTTACAAGTTTGAAGTTGTATATCGTATGTTGGCAAACAAACAATTGTACAATGTCAATTATGAAAAATGATTAAATATAGCAAGAAAAAAAAGTTAATTATAAAAAGTAAATATTTAAACAGAACTCATTTATCAAATATGCTAAGTTTTATAATTAAATATTGATTTAAGATTTTAAAAATAATTTTAAATGGAAGTCTTGGCCGTCGTAAGAGCTTTTTAAAGCTATCCGGATGCTTCAACAAGAAAGCCAGTGATGTGCTTTCATTGTAAGACTATGGACTTTATATATTTAATGACTTAACTTAATAACAAATAAGAAGCTATAATCGATCAAGCCCGACTATATCATACCCTTCACTACTAAGTTCAAATATGGACCATCAATCGGACAAGTTTTCCTTAAGTCTTAGAGACATACATACATATACTATGTGTTTTTTTTTTCAAAATTTCGAGATTTATGTCATTTCCGGCTAATTTCAATTGTGGACCGATTGTTACCAAATTATGGTTATTGGTTTATATTTACAAAACATATATAATAAAGTTTTGGTAACCAAATGCATTCATTTCTTTAGAGTTATAAACGTTTTTGTGTTTTTATATGTATATAAACGTCTTTTCAGAATGTGTCTTATATGGGAGGTATGGTCACAGCCAATTCTTAAAAAATTAGGTACACTAATTGAGGTTATCATAAGCAATATTTGTGCTGAATATTATAAAATACAACATAATTTGTGGCTGTAAAGGGCCAAAAACTCTATCATGGGAAGGCATACCTATGAGAGGTACCCGAAATAGTAATCCCATTTCGCCCAAAAAGTATAGGGATCGTCCTTGGACCAAAATATGAGCCTGTGCCAAAATCCATCAAATTATCTTTAAAGTTACGACCTGTACTTTCGTTAATATATTTGTTAATATTCCGCTATTTTGTTATGGAAAATTAAAAAAAAATCTAATTTTGAACTTTGACCCCGGGGAAAAAAAGGTTAAGCTTTTATAATATTAAAAAAAACGTTACCGCATACATTTTCCACATCCTGAGCAAAATTACTTTAATTAAAATTGAACTTAGGTACAATTTAAGAAGCATATAAATTATGACCAAAAATAACATTTTCGCGAAATAATAAGATTTCAAATAGTAGCTACGGCGAAACGGTTCAAGATATCGACAGAATTTTTTCTGTATTTTATTCTCTTATTTGTTTATTTTATGAACCTGAAACGATAATTTATAATTTCTAATATTTGTTGAACAAAATTTTCAAAAAATCAAAAAATGATTTTTGAAACCGACCTCAGAAAAAAGTAAAATTTTCTTATATGAAAAAATTTAAGTAAATTTAATATTTTGACGAAATTCAAATATTTAATACTTACAGGCCATAGAATTGTAAGCCATATCATACTTTGGAATTTTTTTATTCTAAACTATTAATTAAGTTATTTACGATCAAAGTAAAAAATCAGGTATTTTGCAATTTTGGGCGGGCCATAGGCACGCTTTCCCCCCATCCGACTGAGCTCAAATTTTCAAAGGATTAATTTTTTAGTATTTCTAACAAATCTGGAGGCTGGCCCGAAACGTATACCTTCAATGTACATACAAAATTTCCACGACATTCCAATTGGAACATGAATACTTCTCTCAGACAATTTTTCTATCTTTAGACTCATTAAATGGGACCTACGTTTTAACTCCGGCTCCGAACTGCAAATTCATTAGTTAGAAAAATTTTACATAGCCTAATACTCAATAACCAGTGGCTAGCTGAGTTATGAGGTGAACCGCTTTTTTTAATTTATTTTTTCAAGTGGGTCTGGCCGGGATCGAACTTGGAACCTCTGGTATACAAGGCGGATGGCTACACGGCGGTGTAGAGTAGTACACTCACCCTTAAAACAAATCGAGTGTGAAAATCATTATATTATATTTTACATATTTTAGTGCGACATATATAATATTTTTTTTAAAGTGTTACACTTTTTTCAAAATAGAACATCAAAAAGTAGAAAGGGTAAAAAATGCAACATTTATGTCAGAAAAGAAAACGCTTTAAAAGCAGTTAGATCAGTAAAGCTTTCTCTACCCCAAACCATTTTCGATAAATTTAACTAAGAAATCAGTTGATACAATCAAAGAATCTCAAATATGATTAGGGCGATTGAAAACTTAGAAAATTAGTTTATGATAATTCAAACTTGACTTATACTTAAAGCACAAATATTTTTTTTACACCAAACAACTTTTAAGTTCCTTCAAATTTAACTAAAATTCTACTCGCATAACTAAAAAATTTAGTTGATATAATCAAAAACTTTCATTTAACATAACTTAAATTTCTTTGAGTGTGTTTTTCATATTTTCTCTTACAGCTGTAAAAGTAAATAATTCCAATTTTCATTACATTTATTTACACTTCAGTTATTTACCCAAAAAGAAAAAAAACAGGAAATTCTAAATGAAAAGTAATCAAAAATTAAGCTACAAATTGTCATTTGTCAACTGACAAAATAACAAATAATCAACAAAAATATTTACATTTAAACTAAATTATAAAAATATTATAAAAAAATGGAATGATAAATTTTATAAAAAAATTTTTTGGATTTAACTCCAATAATATTTTGTTAAATTTAAATTATTTTTATTAAATATTTGCCAGTTTTTTTTTAACCAAATATTTAAAAACAAAATTTGTCAACAAAAAAAAAGCGACCAACTTTGTTAAAAGTTTATTTACTTACATTTTAATTGAAAAAGTTTATAGCAAACTTTTTTTGTTTATAATTTTTTGTTGGTTGTGGTTTTTATTTATTTCCTTAATATATTTTCTCTATTTAAAAAAAAATATTAAAATTACTTTAGTGGGAAGCCCATGGAATGAAGACAAAGAGTTGGGCGCTTAGTTAGACTTTCATTTTGAGTTTAAATTAATTTTTATAAGAATAATTACATTTTTAATTATATTAGATTTTTGTTTTGCAAATGTTTACATTTGTTAGAAATAATTACAATATAAATGGTTTATTTTGATGAAAAGAAATAATTAAAATTTTTGATGATAAATATTTGTTTTTTTCTCTAATCTTGAAATAAAAATCGTTCCAACTTTTTTCAAAAAAAAAAAAAATCTTAAGATTTAAAAGAATCGGAAAGTATGTAAAATATTATTTTTCTTTTGTCGTTGAGATTCAAAATGTAAAACATTTTTGGTTTAAACAATTCAAGAACAAATCTACAAAATCGGTAAATTGATTACAGAGATATAAGCAATAGAACACAAACACATTCAAAACAATGCACAGTGGGATGGTGGAAAAAAATAATTGAAATAAGTCTCTAAGCGTTGGACCGGTTTTAAAATAATTTCATTTTCATATATCGGAAGTATTGGGGAGCTTAAGTTTTGAACCTGAAGAGCCTAGCTTTTACTGAGACGGCAATCGGCTTCTAAAAATAGGGAGCCTCTGACTCATAAATCAAAACGTTGTATAATTACACGGTGCAACATGAAAAAAAATAACCACATACGGACACCACCACGAGATAGAGGATCAAAAAAAAGAAGACACGTGTCTTTCAGTTTTGTCAAATGTCCTCCCCTTTTTTGTGGGCGGGGCCTTCAAAATTTGGGCCTCTTTGTCATTTTTGCAATAAAGTGGTCATCTTCTCAGGCTCATATCTTCCAAACCGTTAGGAATTTTGATTTACTTTTTGAAACAAAGTTGTAGCTATTGTCATGAGGAATAAAAATAGTGAACACAAAAAATCAAAAAAACGCCATCTTGAATATCAAAATCGCAAAAAACTAAAAAAAATCGATTTTTTTTTAGGCTTTTTTCACATGTTCAGGTTCCTACGTAGCAAACCGTTCAAAATTTAAGAAAACAATATACAACAAAAATAAAGCTAAGACCTCACTTAAAAACTTTGTAGAACATACAAACATCCTAGGAATGATCCTTAACACAGTAAAGGTAGCGCTAAGGTAACCATAAAAATTAAAAATTTCCCGTAAAAATGTTATTTTTAATGTTTTTTTTTTACTTCAACAAGAAAAAATATAACCATATATAGTACAAATACCGCTACGTGATGAAAGACAAGAAAGCCCATATCTTCCAGCTTTGGCCCAATTCACCACCATTTAACAGCATTTAGGTAGCGCTTAAGTAACGACAAAAGTGAAAAATTCAAAAATTAGCTCTTGTCATAAAAAAGAAAAATTCTCAACATATAAAAAATTAATCTTCAAGATCACAAAATTTTTAAAAATTGATTTTTTACCTGGTTATGGACAGGTTAAAAATTCAAGAAACAGTCACCTAGAAAAGATACATTTTTATTGGACAACTTTTTTGAATCATTCATACGAACATTATATGAATGATCCTCAATATCGTTTAGGTAGCGCCTTGGTAACCGCAAAAGTGAACTACTTTTTAGGCTAGGTAGCGCTCTTGCCATAAAAAACCAAAAATCGATTTTTTACCTAACCAGGTCCATAGGTAGCAAACCGTTCATTCAAGAAACAATCATGAAACCCTGGACGCAATATATAAGTGATATGATGTTCGCACCGAGGCATTACAAAACACGACGTAAACGAGAGCTCAGCGGTGAAAGTTATACGATTTCAATATGCAGTGTGAAAAAATTAATTTATTTTGCTACGTTTGCGGTCATCAAATTAGAAAAAACTAATATGGAAAAGAAAAGAATCTTCTAACTAGCGAATTCAGAAGAGCATATACGTTGTTTTTCGACGAAGTAGACTTGACCAGTGAAAATTACACACCTAATATAGTGTGTCGCCAATGCTATAACAATCTCATGGCATGGTTGAGTGGAGCAAAATTTAGTATGAAGTATTGTAAACCGGTAAACTGGATTTATCGCCCAGGTGCTCATGATGTAAACATTTGCTATGCATGCGTAAATTACACACGTGGAATGAATCGACATGGTGAGAAGAATAAAATTTATAAAGCAACTGAAACAGCTACACTACCAGTGCTTGCACCTGAAAATTTTGTACCGCCAAGGCCACCAAGTACAGATCTCAGGAAAGAATTTACAGGAATGAATACTGAAGGTGGTGTTACTTATGAAGATCCGTTTGACGCCGATTATGAGCCTCAACAAGGAAGAGATGGACCACAACTAATAACACAAATGGAAATGGATTTCATTGTGGCCATATTGGGATTATCGCAGCGGCTTGCCATATTTTTGACAGCGTTTTTAAAGCAAAGAAAATTAACACTTGCTAACGTTAACTCTTCGGCATACCGGAAACGGCAAGCTGAATTTCAGAACTTCTACACTCTACATAATGACAATTCGTTCGCTTACTGCAACGATATAAAAGCTTTGGTGGTAAAAATGGGAATAAACTACATCGCTAGTGAGTGGAGATTATTTATTGATGGTTCTGTTTCAAGCTTGAAGGCAGTGTTATTGCATATGTCGAACCGAAAACCTTGCATTCCGCTAGCAATCGGTGTCAACATGGAAGAAAACTACGAAACATTGAAAAATATTATGGAAAAAATCAAATACTACGAAAATAAATGGAAGATTTGCTGTGATTTGAAGGTCATCAACATTATGCAAGGGATCATTGATAAAGGCGGCTTTCCCAAATTCTTTTGTTTTCGTTGTAATTGGGATTCGCGATCTCTGAATCAATTCGAATGTAATTCGTGGACACCAAGAGGAAATGTGGAGGAACAAATGAAAGAACATAGACTGAAAAATGCACCTTTGATTGACAATACTCATGATATCTTGCTGCCACCGCTCCACATTAAATTGGGAATTGTTAAAAAATTAATCGAAGTGGCTGTTATAAATTGTCCAAATGCATTTGACTATTTGAAAAGTGTTTTCCCAAAGCGTAGCGATGACAAAATTAAGAAAGGTATGTATTGTAGTAAACTAAATCCTATATTTTCCACCTTATTGTATATTTACTTTTCTTTTCTGTTTCTTTTTTTATCGTTTGATAGGAGTACTTAATGGCCCAGACATTAGAAAGCTTTTCAAGACAAATTTTGAGTCAGCGCTTGATGAAAATCATTCAATGGCATGGATTTATCTTCAACGTGTATGCACCAGAGTCTTGGGAGGGGATCGAGACGCTGAGCCGGAAGCAAGAGAATGGGTGAAAGAAATGCTGTATTATTTTGAGAAAATCGGCGCATCGATGACATTAAAGCTGCACTTTCTTCATTTTCATTTTGACGATTTTATGAAGCAACTGTCTACTGAATCCGATGAGCAAGGAGAACGGTTTCATCAAACCACAATGCCCATGGAAAAACGGTACAAAGGCAAAAAACTAGACGCATTGCTTAGAGAGGTAATATCAAATATATTGATGCATTGCTTTGTATTCCTTTTTTGATTTTTGTTTTTATTTCAGGTATGTTGGTGGAGCCACAAGATTACCCTGTATGATGTCAATGAAGTATTTCAAGAAGAAAAAGCTTATGATGGAGGGCAGTCTGGAAGCAACGTACCCGTGCGCACCCTAAGTTCTGAATCAGAGTCAGATTCGGATGATTCGGACGACGAATTGGATCCACAACTTAAGAGAGTGCTATTTACAAGTCCAGGGCCATCAACTTTATAAACATGACACAAATATTTATTTATTTTATTTATTTCCATATTTATTTATCTTATTTTTGTGATATATGCCATTGTATATTAATGTTGAAATAACAACAAAAAAAAATTAAAATAAAAAAATTTTACACATACGAAATGAAATTAAATCAAATGAAATTAAATTATTTTTGTATTAGAAATTGAATGTTCTAAAAAGTTGTTTAATTAGATCTTATGTACATTTTTGTAGCTTATTGTTTTCTTGAATTTCGAACGGTTTGCTACGTATGGACTTAAACATGGGAAAAAAGGTAAAATTATTGATTTTTTTAAATGACGTTTTTTTCATTTTATGTGTTCACAATTTTTGTTCTTTACAAGGGTTATACAATATCTTTGCCTTAAAGAGAAAATGAAAATTCCACTCGGTTTGCAAAATATGCGCCTGAGAAAATGATTACTTTTTTAATGACACCAAGACCTCAAATCTTTGGGGGCCTCTAAAAAAAATCCATGACTTGGGGCAAAACTAGAATATATGGTCTTTTTTGTCTTTTATCACGTAGTTATATTTGTATATGGTTATATTTTTAATTGTTGAAGTAAAAAAAAAATAAGCATTAAAAATATCATTTTTTTGGGAAATTTTTAATTTTTATGGTTTCCTTAGCGCTACCCTTACTGTGTTAAGGATCATTCCTAGGATGTTTGTATGTTCTACAAAGTTGTTAAGTGAGGTCTTAGCTACATTTTTGTAGTATATTATTTTATTAAATTTTGAACGGTTTGCTACGTATGAACCTGAACATGTAAAAAAAGCCTAAAAAAAATCGTTTTTTTTAAGTTTTTTGCGATTTTGATTTCTAAGATGGCGTTTTTTGATTTAATGCGTTCACAATTTTTATTCCTCATGACAATGGCTACAACTTTGCCTCAAACAGTAAATCGAAATTCCTAACGGTTTGGAAGATATGAGCCTGAGAAGATGACCACTTTTTTGCAAAAAAGGCAAAGAGGCCCAAAATCTTTAGGGCCCCGCCCACAAAAAAGGGGAGGACATTTGACAAAACTGAAAGACACGTGTCTTCTTTTTTTTGATCCTCTATCTCGTGGTGGTGTCCGTATGTGGTTATTTTTCCATGACCTAAAAAATTACACACAGTGTTATCATTTTCCAACCGATTTGAAGAATCATACTATATAACAAATACTTAGGTCAAGATCTACAAAAAATGTTCCCCATGTCTGTTTAGGGTTAATATATATTTTTTAATAAAAAGATTTAATGTTAATAAAAATTAATATATTTTTGCATTTTGAACAAAATTTCTTAATACTTTGTCAATTTCCTAAAGAAAATGAATAAACTACAAATTTTGACCCCAGGGAAGAAAGGGTTAAACTTTTCCAATATTAAAAAAACGCCGTATACATTCTATATAATCTGATGATCTGAAAATATTCACTATTACTATTATTAATATTGAACATTGGTACAATTTTACAATTTTAGATTATTACAAAAAATTCACATTTTAGCGAAATTCTACGATTTGAAATCGCAGGTACGTCGAAACGGTTGAACGGTTTATTTTTCCATTTGCTTGTTTTATGATACCGGAAAGCAAATTTATTATTTGTAATATTTGTTGAACAAAATTTGAAAAAAAAAAATTTAAAATGATTTTTAAAATCGACCTTAGAAAAAAGTATAATTTTCTATTATGAAAAAAAAAACAAAGCAACTTCTATTATATTTTAACAAAACTCAACTACTAGGTTCTAACAGGTCGCAGATTTCTAAATCATATCTTACTTTGAGATTTATTTATATTTAAGTAAATGTTTTTAACTGCATATCCTTAGGCGTGACATCAAGGACACGAATTTTCGGCGGAAAAATTGCAATAACTCCGAAACTACTCCTTTGATTTTTAATTTTGATGAATCAAAATAAAGCTACTTCTCATATATATTCCATTAAATTTTTTCAAATAATTTAATTCTTTCTGGTTAAAATTTAGGCAAAACCGAAAATACCTATATTTTTTCCCATCCAAAAAAGTTTAACACTTTGGGGCGGATGCAGCACGTGTTCCCCTTATGCAATTTTGAAAAAAAAAAAAGATACCCCAGCATGTTTTTATGTTACGTAGAACTTTTGTGAACCGCCGTGGTTTAGCAGGTTAGTCATCCGCCTGGCATACCAGACGTCCCAAATTCGATCCCTGGCCAGACCCACTTGAAAAAAATTGAATTTTCAAAAAAAGCGTTTCACCTCATAACTCAGCCAGCCTCTGGTTATTGAGTATTAGGCTATGTAAAATTTCTCTAACTAATGCATTTGCAGTTCGGAGGAGGAGTTTAAACGTAGGTCCCTTTCAATGAGTCTAAAAATAGAATCGAATGCAACTCATTGTCTGAGAGAAGTACCCCTTGTTCCAATTGGAATGTTGTGTGATAAAAAAAAGAACATTTCTGGGGACAGTTACGGTCCAATTTCGCATTTTTGTATAATAAGGTGCACCCTAATGTACATAGTTTAAAATGTTCATACTTTTTTGTAATCCAATTTTAATGATTATTATTTTCGTATGTGACCCGGTCTATGAAAAGAGAAAAGGTGGCTTATGACTCAAAAACAAAATTTCGAAAAATTAGCTAAAAATTTCGAAAAATTAGCTAAAAATTCCGAAAAATTAGCTAAAAATTTCGAAAAAAAAAATAGCTAATTTTTCGAAATTTTGTTTTTGAGTCATAAGCTACTTTTGCATAGACCGGGTCACATATAATAAAATCTGTTTAATAAAACATTGACATTTTTTGTTATTAATCATATTTTATTTATTACTTCATTATTTTAACAAGGCCTTTCTCTTTATAGTTAGGACTGGGGTAGATCCGATTCTTTCTTAATTTAAGATATACAAATTTTGTAGCTGGTGGTTGTTCTCGGATAATGAATGATAGAAATTCGTACCAAAAACTTATGATAAACTAGTATTAGTTACTTGTTTTTAGAGTTAGTCAAAAAAAATCAGACTCGCCGAAGGTACTCCATATACCCTGGCTGTGACATCTGATATTTTATGCTACTAAAAGTCTGGTTAGAAATAAAATCCTCTAAAAGATCAATTTTTTTAATATGAGACTTAATTGTTTGACGTTTAAGGCTATATTTATGCCCTTCACCACCATAGGTGGAAAGGGTATTATAAGTTTGTGCTGATGTATGTAACGCATGGAAATATTTGTCTTAGACCCACCTTTTAGTATACCAATAGGCTTAGAATCACTTTCTGCGTCGATTTAGCGATGTCCGTCCGTCCGTCCGTCTGGCTGGCTGGACCCCCATGTAAACCTTGTAATCAAACTACAGGTCGCAATTCTAAAGATAATTTGATGAAATTTGGCACAAATCATTTTTTTGATAATGGAACCATGGCTATTGAAATTCGTCAATCGGTCCATTATTTATGGTACCTCCCATAGGTCCCACTTCCCGGAATCGATATATTGGCCACAAATATCAATATTTCTTCATGAAATTTAAACCAAATACTGCTTATGTCAACTAAAATCGGTCCACATTTGATCATAGCTCCCATACAAACTTTTCTTTAAAAACGCACTAAATGAGACAAAAATCACTAAAAAGCTCGTAAATCTGAAGATAATGGGAATTTTAAGTTTATTTTTTACATACGAAATTTTTGTAACAACTGTAATCGAGATAATCGGTCCACATTTGACCCTAGCTCTCATATAAGTCCAAATGTCGGAAGCAGCTTAAATATAAAAGTTTTGAGAAAATATTTGTATGATGGCAAAATTTAGCAAATATTTGTCTTTATACAGAAAAAATTGACCTTAGTGGTGAAGGGTATCGTATGGTCGGGCTTGACCGACTTTAGTGCTTTCCTACTTGTTTTTAGTTAGGCGGAGTTTGGAGTATAGCATCAAAAAGATTGGAGACTTCGAGGCAGTTATTTGTTTTGATATTCAATACCTATGCATCAGAACTAGTTTCGTACGATAAGAGATTACCATGGATACCATCGAAAGTACCCCAAAGCCGAAACTGCCCCAATTTCCCCTACTTAAATTTTCTTAATATTGAACTTGTTTCAAATTAAATAAAATTTTAATTAAAAAAGTTTTACTATAGTATATTGCACTAAGATTCCAATTTATTACAATTATTAATTATTGTAATAAATAAACAGTTTTAAATAAAATTGTGTTTCAATTCTTTAATTTTCACCTTTTGACTTTTAAGTCAAAAAGTGACTTACTATATTTGTTCTGCTGATTTTTTTTACCGACTTCCTTAAAACATATATTTATTTTAGTAAATATAATTTTTGTTGTTGTCTGGCTGTTATAAATTATATTTCTCGAAGGTTTTTTTTTTGCCCCCAAAGTAAAAATTTATATAGAAAAAAAATTTTAGTTTTCGGAAAAACAAATAGTACTCACATATGCAAAGTATACAAACATTTATAAACATGCATACATATACTTATATGTATATGTATGTATTCATTAGTCAAACATAGTGCAAAAATTTAAATTTATGATGCTAATTTATAGCTCTTCTTATGTATTTTAGCAACATTTTTTGTTGTTGTTATTAATGTTGTTGTAGTTTTTAAGATAACAACATAACAAACATTAAAAAAATAAAACTTGCAACAGCAACAACAACAACAATTTGCAACAGCTGCTGCTGCATTTTAGTAGTTTGTGTTGCTGGCTCGTAACTAGAGAAAAGTCTGCATATTTTGTAGATACTATTTAAAATAAAAAACTAGCAACAAAAAAAAACAACAAGAAAACTTTAAAAATACACTCTCATACAGATTTAACTAGGAGTAATATTACAGACCAAGACACTTGAAAATAATAGCAGAGGCGGTAGCTTGAAAAAGGCAGAAGGGGGGTAAAGAAAATCGAAAATTTTCCCTTACTATAGTAACCAACCTTTTCGAGTTTAGTTTTTATTCGATCTTTTGTTTCTTTTAACTAACTTTTTGCCCTTCAATTTGTCTTTCCCCCTACCTTCTTCCTATTTCGATTAACTCATAAAATCCTTATATCCCTGTTAAGTTTTAATATTTTCCTTCTTGTTTTTTTTATTTTCTCCTCAATTTTCCTTAGTGCTGTTTATTTTAATTGGCTTGATTTTTTTTTTCTTCATTTTACTTTTCACATCTTGCAAATGTGTTTCAATTTTTTTTATATTTTTTTAACAATATTTATGGTTACTTGGTGCTGTTTTAAGACCCTACACCATCACAAGTGGGAAAGTTATATTGGGTTTGTGGTAAAGTTGGCAATGAACAGAAATATTTGTCTGATACTCCCTTTAAAGTATACCGTTCAAATCAGATCATTTCCTGTATTATCGAGATTTTTTCCTCTGTCTGGCCATGTAAAGTTAAAAGTCGATCGAGTTTTAAAGCTACGACGGACCATTATTCCGCCTTTGTGTTTTATATACAATATCTACTTTAAAAAGTCTCTTCAATATCTCGAAAATCACAAAAAGAGTTCATAAATCTAAAGAAAGAAAGTGAGTTATGACATTCCACATAGAGTTTGGAGTCAAAGTATAAATCGAATTTTCAAGCAACGACGGTCTTTTATTCCGCGTAACTCCTTTAGAAGTAATTTTTCGGATTTGAGATTTCAGATTTTCACAGGAAGAAAATGAAATCTATTGAATTTAAATTGTATACAAATAGTGCTTATGCTAGCAGAAATCTTTGTAACAAATTTGAACTGGTCAATATTTGACCATACCTCTTATACAATGTCTACTCGAAAAAGTCACTTAAACATACCGAAAACCGCAAAAAAGATCATAAATCTTATGAAAGGAAGAGAGTTATTACTAGGCATATGCAAGTTTTATGTAAGCTTTAATCAATGTGGAAAATTGCGTTACAAATCGGTCAATATTTGACCTTTACTTCCATATAATCCATTGTCGAAAAAGACTTATTATAATCAAAATAAAATACAAATAATTCTTATATTATCAGAAATCACGATAAACGGCCGTGGTATGCTGGTAAGTCATCCGCCTAGCATACCAGAGGTCCAAAGTTTGATCCCTAGCCAGACCCACTTAAAAAAAATAAATTTTCAAAAAAAGCGGTTCACTTCATAACTCTACTAGTCACTGGTTATTGATTTGCTGTTCGGAGCCGGAGTTAAAAACGTAGGTTCTTCTTAAGTCACTTCAATGCACCGAAAATAAAATAAAATCCGAAGTTAAAAACGTAGGTTCATCAATGAGTGTAAAAATAGAATCGGATGGAGCTCATAGTCCGAAAGAAGTACCCCTTGTTCCAATTGGAATATCGTTGGAATTATGTATGTATGTACTGTACAAAATATGTATAGTTCAATATTTGACCATACCTTCTATACAATATCTTCTCTCTAAAGCAAGGTCGGCCATTATTTGCGTGGCAGGGAAATAAAAATTTACATTAAACAAGAAAACTTTTTCTTCACTCGTAGTCAAAAAACACAAATGAAAATACGGCAACAACAAAACATACAGCAAATACAATCTTAGTGCTCATTCTCATTCAAAGATTGATCAGTCACATTTAAAAACGCTCTCAATTTGGCCAACCTTGATCTTAAGTCACTTTAATGAACCAAAAATAACAAAAAAGTTTATAAATCTGAAAAGACTTACAATTTTAAGTTGAATATAAGCTTAAATTTATGAGCAAAATTGCGTTACAAATCGGTCAATATTTGACCCAAACTCTCATATAACCCATTGTCGGAAAATACTTAAATAAGTATATATCTCCAAAACTCGGGAAAATGTTTACAAGGCCACAAAATTTACCATAGGCACGTTTTAAAAAAACTTTAAAATATGTTAACAATCAATTCACACATGACCTAAGTGGAGTAAGGTATCATTAAGTCGGCGTTGCTCGCCTTTAATACTTTGTTACTTTTTTTTCCTGCTATAATGGTGTATGTATTATTAATAAAAATTGCAAAAATATAAAAAGCTAAGAGAAAAAAAATTAAAATTTATGGCTTTTTTATTTTGTATGCATAATATTCTTTAAACTTGATTTATGTGTTTTAATTTGTATACGATATTTTACTTAGTTAAATATCTCCCAGTTTGTAAAGTATTTTTCTTTATAATTTTAATTAAAATTGATCATATGCAAGAGAAACAAAAATAACATCTATTTATAAAGCATATGTAAATTTAGTAATAAAAATGGATTTACATAATACGTTTTGTGGTAGCCTAATGACAGATTTATGGCTCTCCTCGAAAAAGTTTAGAAGTTTGTCGTGAGACCTTTAGTTTGAAAACTTTCCTTCTCAATCGTGGTCAAGTTTACTTTATTAGGTTTACAACTTATTTTTCTGTAATGGGTCTTAATAAGGTTAGGTTAGACTATCAAGTCCATTATTTTACCAAGGAATCAAAGACTCTACAATAAAAAAAAAAAAAATAGTTTAAAAAACTCCATAAAAAGTTTACCGCTTTTACTCTAATTCGAAAACAATTATTGGATACGATTTTCCAATGAAAGAAAGCTAAGGCATACACAAGTGCTCATAAAATGTATGTTTGTTTGTTTATGTGTTTTTTATTCTCGTGTTAAACAAACTGGGTCGGTTTAAAAAGCTTTTAAGTATTAAGGCCAATATCTACGTCAAACAGATTGACTATCTAAAGAAATAGAAGTCCAGAGTTAGTGCCTACTGTACTTCAGTGCTGGGCAAGTGCAGATAAAGTCTCATGAGCTCCTTCTCTTCGTGACCCTATTTGCAGAAAAATTCGCTTACAGTCTCCAGATCTAGTTAATCTGGAATTTGTAAGGTAGTTAGTCCCAACTCGAATTGTAGTTATAAAGGTACATAAATTTGAATATATATATATATATATAATTCCCCGACAACATTCCAATTGGAACAAGGGGTACTTCTCTCAGACAATGAGTTGCATCCGATTCTATTTTTAGACTCATTGAAAGGGATCTACGTTTTAACGCCGGCTCCGAACGGCGAATGCATTAGTTAGAGAAGTTTTTCATAGCCTAATACTCAATAACCAGTGGCTAGCTGAGTTATGAGGTGAACCGCCGCTTTTTTTTTTTTTTTGAAAATTTATTTTTTTCAAGTGAGACTCACGGGGATTGAACTTGGGCCTCTGGTATGCTATGCGGATGACTTACCTGCTATACCACGACGGTTCAATATAGAAGTTATCAATAAGTTTATTGGCTTCCAACCAATTTAATTATTATAACAATTTAAATTTAATTTAAAGCACAAAACTCGCATAAATACAACCGCCTAATCAAAATCAAACACTTAAAACTATAAATTAAATAAATTTTGAAATAAAATCTAACTTTCTACTATTCATTTTTTATTTTCCAGACGGGTCGTGGTCGTAAACCATCTGCTGCTAAAGCTGCTAAATTAAATGCGGCCGCTGCAACAGCAACTGCGCACTCACCACGTCAGGTTGCTAATTCAACGATAAGTCCACAGGCTGGTGGTGGTAGTGGCACAAACGTACAGACGACAGCAACAGTACAGCCACATCTTTCACCAAATACGAATACCAATAATAGCAACAACAACAATAATACGAACAACAATAGTAATACTAACAATAATAATAATTTGTTGGTCAATAATACTCAACAGCAGCAGCAACAACAACAACAGCAATTAAATACATTGCAACATCAGCAACAACAACAACATTTACAACAGCAAATACCAAATAATCAACAATTGCAACAACAGCATTTAACACAACAAACATCCAACCAACATACTCAGCAGCAACAACAACAACATCATTTAACTTCATTACATACTCAACATCAGCAGCAGCAACAACAACAGCTAACACAACAACAGCAGCAACAACAACAACCTCAACATCATCAAATTGCTGGTCATCAGACGCATCAACAACAGCAGCAGCTTCAGCAACAACAATCTCTGCATCATCAGCAGCAGCAACATCAACCGCAGCAACATCAGTCCCAGCATCATCATCACCAACTTCAGCAACATCAAATAACCGCACAAATTCAAACCATGAAGGATCAACCCCAACAACCTATGGTAAGTTCAAAATTACTATAGAACATTTTCGTAATAGTAGAGCAAATTCGTGATATTATACTCGTATATCAAGGTTGGCCAATATTTGCTTGGCAGGGGAATAACAACAATTAACATTAGTATCATAAGCTCCTGGTTTTGGAAGTGATCTAAAGAAGGGTTACCGGCTTAGATTAAAAAACTTATTTCGGTATAATTTCGAATAAGATAATAGAATTTACCAGCAATTTCTTATTTAAAGTTCTTCCAAGATCCTCAATTCAAAAGCCAACCTTTTGGCTCTTTGCCAAATAATTATCATAAGTTCTGCTACTCCTTCATTTTTAAAAAAGCTTCTGTTTTTTTAAAGGTTACCGGATTATATTTAATGTCTTATTTCGGTTTTATTTCGAATAAGATAATGGAATTTAGTAGCAATTTCCGATTTCTTATTTTAAGTTCATAATTCTACAACTCATGCTATTGGCTCTATGTCAAATAAGTATCGATGGATCCGCTACGCTTCCATCTTTGATAGAGCTCCTGGTTCTGGAGTGATCTAAAAAAAGCTACCGGATTTGACTAAAATAATTAAGGAGCAGTTTCCAATTTATTATTTGAAGTTCTTTCAAAATTCTCAATTCTAAAACTCGATGGCTCTGCTATGCTTCCATCTTTGATAGAGCTCCTAGTTTTGGAGTGATCTAAATTTTTTTATAATTGAGTATTTTAAGAGAACTTCAAATAAGAAATTGGAAACTGCTCCTAAATTCTTTTAGTCAAATCCGGTTAGACTAAAAGAATTTAGGAGCAGTTTCCAATTTCTAATTTGAAGTTCTCTTAAAATGCTCAATTATAAAATTCACTCTTCGGGTCTGTGCCATAGAAGTATAGATGACTCTACTAAAAGAATTTAGGAGCAGTTTCCAATTTCTTATTTGAAGTTCTTTTAAAATACTCAATTCTAAAACTCACGCTTTGGCTCTGTGCCTTAGAAGTATCGATGGCTCTACTATGCTTCCATCTTTAATAGAGCTCCTGGTTCTGGAAGTGATCTAAAGAAAAGTTGCTAATTTTGATTAAAAGACTTGTTTCGGTATTATTTCGAATAAGATTATAGAATTAAACAGAGCTTAAATTTTCGATACAAAAATCTAATTGGAAAACCATTCCCTCTAATTGTAGAACGGATAATTTTAGACAATTAACTACAAGCTTCCAGAACTAATCAAATAAAGAATTTTGATTAAAAAACAAGTTTCAAAACATATCCACAAATCAAGTATTAGGATTTTTCTTGGGGTTCAATTGAACCATTTTAGATCAAGCATAGAAGTATAGGAACTAAATACTTTTCAATCAGACAAAGTAACTTTAGAAACAATCTAGTTCAAGAACTGGTCTGGGGCAAGATTTTAGTCATAGTGATATTAACTATTTAATAATTTTGATTAATGAACCAAAATTAGTACCAAACTAGAAAAGATAATTACGATTACACTAGCTTTTAATCTAATTCAAAATTTAGTTTAGTTGCGCTAAGGGCCTGCTATGGGAGCTAGGGTCAATTGCGGATCGATTGTTACTGAATTTCGGTAATTGGTTTATATTTACAAAATATTCATCTGTGCAAAGTTTATGTAATATTTATATTTACAAAGATCTATAAGCGATTTTGTGCTTTTATGGGTATATAATGCTTTTGTGAATATGTCTTGTATGGGAGGTATGGTCAAATATGGGCCGATTCCTACAAAATTAGGTTATCAGCTGATTAAGGTTATTTGGTCCAGCCAAATTAAATTTTTGCCTGTAAAGGACCAAAAACTCTATCATTATGAGAGGGACCCGAAATAGTAATCTGATTTTGCCCAAAAGTATAGGGATCTTCCAAAATATGAGCCCGTGCTAAATTTCAATTAATTACTTCTAAAGATACGACCTGTACATTAGGGTGGTAGCGAAAATTTTTTTCTGTGATTTTAAATGGAATATTATGACACTAGGTCTAAAAGTTTAGTTCTGAAAATTTTAGCTAAATCGAACAACGTTCTATGGGTGCGCATCGTGTCCAAAGTTGAAGAGCCCATTTGTATGAGAAAATTGGTTATTTTTTCATTTTGAGAAATTTCAACCAACAATAAACAATTTTTACAAGAAAAATGAATTGAGTTTTAAAGAAACTAATACAGCTTTATTTCAAATATTCAAAAACAAACATCCAGCAAGTAGTTTCGGAGTTATTCTATTTTTCCCCCGAAAATTTATGTTTTTTAAAACGCGCCTAAGGATATGCAACAACATTTTTTTTTTGTATATGAAGAATTCCAAAGTTAGACATGATTTATTATTTAATCGCTTGTAAATTAAATCTGTGGCTTCGTGCTAAACGGGCCAATGTCAAAAAAAATAGTTTTAAGAAAATTTGATTTAAAGTTTTTATTTTCCATATAAATTCATAGTAACATTGCCCAGAAAAACACTTATAAATCTGTTGTGAGTTAAGATAGTGGTTAGCTGTTGGAGCCAAATAAAAGAGGGTAAAGAATGCAATCTAATGCAATGATTAACTCAAAACAGGCGAAAATTGACATTGGCCCTTTTAGTACCAAGCCACAGAAATAGTTCAGTTTTGTTCAAATTTATTCGAATTTACTTAGTTTTTTTCATGTTGGAAAGTTATACATTCTTCTCAGGGCTAATTCAAAAATCATTTTTTAATTTTTTGAAAATTTTGTTCAACAAATATTACAATTTAGAAAAACAGACAAATAGAAGAATAAAACCAAAAAAATTTTGATATCTTCAACCATTTTACAGTACCTGTGATTTAAAATCGTCGAATTTTGCGAAAATGGCAATTTAAGTAAATTATTTTGAAGAGATATTTGATATTACCATTCTCAACTGAATTCAGTTTGATCATCAGGTTATGGAAAATGTCTAAAAAGGGATCATTTTAAACAAGTAAATCTAATATATCTCTTTTGATCTTTTCGTTTTGAAATCCCTTTAATCAACGAACTACAACATATTTTAAAAGGGCAAACACTTTACATTTCAAAAATATTGTAAATCCTTATGAAATTTGTTAATTCCCTGTAGGTATATAAGAATGTAAATAAGTGAATTAAATATTTGAATACACATATATATATATATATATACCTACTAAATACATAAATATACACATTTACATACATATATACTTATACAATATAATATATTTAAATTTTATATAGATTTAATATCTCTAAGCTAAGCAATTTCCAGCTAAATCTAACAAAAAAAAGAAAACAAGTCAGGTGATTATAATTTCCGTTTGTGAAACGTTTGAGGTTGGTGGGGAGAGTTTAACGGGGTGGAAGTGGTGGCTGAAATCCGTCTTAGATTTTAGTCAAGAGTCCTGGTGGGCTGTTGGGTGGTTGTGGCAATGAATGAGTGAGTGAGCTTTAAAATAATGGTGGTTAATGGCAGTAAAATAAATCTTAATGACAGTTTAAATCCACCTCCGTCGTTTCTTTTCAAAAACATTTAAGAAGATGAAAAAGATTAAGTAGCATAAATATGTTTATGCTAAGTAATACATTTAAAATAAATAAGAATATATTTTAAATAATTCCAAGTAATAAAATAAATCTTCAGTTTTTCAGGCTTAATTGGGAAAATGTGTTATTTTTGGTATTAAGGGAAGTTTTTGGGATTTTAGTTGGGGGGGGGGGTTAAGATTTTAGGAATCTAAATAGTTAGGTGCTCTACTTAGAATTATTAGGTTTCTAGCACAAACTTAATAGCTTCTTGTCTTTATTATACAACATCACTTCAGGAACTACATCAATATAAATATTGAGGAGATCTGATGAAGTGAAATACGTTTTGTTTTAAGAAATCGATACACTTTAAAGCTTCTTTTGGCACCTTAAACTTTGTTTGTTTCTTAATATATTCCGAAAGCTTTGTTTAAGTTTGACAGTCTAATATTTCCAGTTACGGAGTTATACACAAATTATGTAAGAACCTTTTTAATGAAGGCACGTTTTTTCCTTGTAATTGCCCAGTGCGATCCGTTTACCAATCGTCCCTAAATCTATGAGTCCTTGTAAAAATGCGGACATCAAGAATTTTTGAATTCTCAATATTTATACTACCCATAATTATAGATAAAACAAAAATTTTTAAAGCATTATTAAGGCTTTTTGTTTTATGGCCTTTTTTTCTTTTACATCGAATGCGTGTTGTCAACAGAAATTAATTTAAAAAGTAATTTGTTTGCAATCGAAAAATTTTAACTTTGCAAAAAGTTAAATAACTTTTGTAAATGTAAACCGATTTTAAAAAGTAATATCTCGTTGTTCTATATAGAACTAGCTTTAAAAGACTGAATAAAACAAAATAGGTTTTTATTTATAGAAAAAAATTTAAATAATTGCTTTTGAATTTTAAAGATTACGACAAAAATTAAAAACAGGCGAAACTTTTGATAAAAACTTACCTAATTTCTTAGACTATAAGCCCTATGCATAAAGCTTGCAAAAGCTTGATCCCTTGATTTTCCAAAGCCGTTTAAAATTTTAAAATTGCTCTGCAAATGTAAGAGTTGGAGGTACTGAAGTACTACAACCTACCCGAAAATTGTTTTTTGCGAATATCTCAAAATTTTGAACGTGTTTCGAAATCTTTGAAAATGGTTTTTGCATGTCCTCACCTAGGTCTATAAAGCCCATTAGGACGCTTTCCAAGTTTTTACAAAAGTTGTTCATTTGCTACACCGTGTTATTGATCATTCTTTAAAAAGGTAGAAATTGAGGAAGTAGCATTATATATGACCTTTATAAATTAACAGAAGCACTTACTAGAAGCAGTAAGAACTTTAGCACGAAGACTATGTCTTTATACAGCTTTTTCAGATCTGAACTTTTATGGAGCTTTTACTGATCTTAAGACTTCGGTACTCAAAATACTTTTTATACCCTTCACGACCATGGGTGGAAAGGGTATTATAAGTTTGTGCTGGTGTATGTAGTGCATAGAAATATTTGTCTTAGATCCTTAGACTTTTAGTATACCAACAGACTTAGAATCACTTTCTGAGTCGAATTAGCGATGTCAGTCCATGCGTCTGGCTGGCTGGACCCCCATGTAAACCATGTAATCAAACTACAGGTCGCAATTACAATGATTAGTTGATGAAATTTGGCACAGATAATTATTTTGGAAGTGGGACCATGGCTATTGAAATTCGTCAAAATCGGTCAATTTTTTATGGTACCTCCCATAGGTCCCACTTCCCGGAATTGATATATTGGCCACAAATATCAATATTTTTTCATGAAATTTAATAAAATACTGCTTATGTAAACTAAAATCACTGCACCAAATTTCGGTCCACATTTGACCATATCTCCCATACAAACTCTTCTGTCAAAATGCTCTAAATGAGACAAAAATCACTAAAAATCTGAGGATAATAAGAATTTGAGTTGATTTTTTGCATACATAATTTTTGTATCAAATTCCCATATTTCGAGATAATCGGTCCACATTTGACCCTAGCTCTGATGTAAGTCCAAATGACGGAAAAAGCTTAAATATATACGTTTGGAGAAAATGTTTGTATGATGGCAAAATTTAGTAATTTTTTGTCTTAATATAGGAAAAAGTACACCTTTGACCTTAGTGGCGAAGGGTA
Source organism: Stomorhina lunata (assembly GCA_933228675.1). Classification (NCBI taxonomy): domain Eukaryota; kingdom Metazoa; phylum Arthropoda; class Insecta; order Diptera; family Rhiniidae; genus Stomorhina; species Stomorhina lunata. Next base: position 76,635,082 of record OW121742.1, on the reverse strand, counting down.
TCGTATGGTCGGGCTTGACCGACTATAGCACTTTCTTACTTGTTATAAATATTTTTTTTTTAGAAAAAGACTTATTTAAAATTTCATATTAATATTCAAAAAGTTTTTATAAAAAATTTTTAAACTTTTTGAATGAAAGTTTTTCAACAATAAAATGTTAACGTATACAAAATTTTTTTTCTTTTCAAAATTTAAATAATTTATGAATGCCATACAAACATAATTACAAACACGTGTTTTGCACATAAATTCAAATCCAAAGATCTATAATTTATTACAACTTTAAATCAAAAATTGAGCAGAGGGTGGAATTTTTGATAATTTCGCATAAGAACAAAAGAGGGTGGGTAAATGTAAATTTAGATAAAATTAAAATTCCAAAAATTTTAAAATTTTTGCTTGGTTTATAAATTCATAAATATAGAAAATAATATTAATTTATTATACTATATTATTATATAAAAAATGCTTATTAAACAAATTATTGTTAAATGAAATTTTTGCAAATTTATTATAATTATTATAATTATTTCTTGATATTTTCCATAAAATTATTTGCATATTTTTCTTCTTGTTATTTTATAAATTATAGATATTAAACAATTTTTTTTTTAAATATAAAAACTTATTATTTTTGTCTACAATATAAATGTATGTCTTTACATGCCTGAGTTTGTTTGTATGTGGCAACATATTGTTGCAATTACATTGAAAAAGTGTACAGCCAAAGGCAATAAATTTATAATTTATGTTGCTGCAGTGCAAAAAAAATATAAACTAGTACATACGACATTTACAACATTTAAGAAGGAAAAAGGAAAATGTCTATGAAAAAACACTTGTACAAAATAATGCCTTGATTTGAAGTATCGAAGAAAGTTTTAGAGTTAAGGAATTTTAAGAGACAAGAAAAGTCTACACATTAAATTTTCTATAGCATTAATTTTCAAAAGCTATACATTTCTATTTGGCTAGAATCACTTCCAGAAGTACAATAATAATGACTTAGTTATAGCTACTTCTATGTTATATTTTTTTTAATTAAGAATCTTTTGTTTTGTGATGATAGATTTATCACAGCCACGATTTACATATCTCCTATTACTGTATACATTACTTTGGAAGCTTGATTATGAAAGACAAACTTATTATATAATGATTAGTTTTATGACTGAAGAAACCATCATACCTTAAACATGAAGATCTTCTGATACCTTAATATACAAACATAGATATTATATATAACACTCCTTCACTAATCAGCTAGAGCCAACCAGATGCAACAATAAAAGAGCCTATTTTACGAATGTTGATGTTCGAGATCTCTTATATATCGTGCAAAAACGGGAAGTCTAGATGAAGATCCCTAATGTCTGCAAGGGCTGAGCAGTGACAAAGGAAATTAAAGACAGTTTCTTCCTTGACAGGTTAGTCTAGAGACTGAGCAGATCGTTTCTGTGGACCACTTGGTCTGCGCGGACCTAAAAAAAAACTGATTAATGAGCAGTTTGCAGGCTGAAAGCGGTATACCTGAGGAGAGCACCTCCTTTTGCTAGATTATCCGCAATAATGTTACCTGGTACATTGTTCTGACTATGTACCCATAATAGTTCAATATTAAAATGTTTCGCCCGGCATTAACGGGTAAGAACGATGATAAAGAGTGAATGGCGGCAAGACTATCCGTACAGAAACGAATATCGCTGTAATATATTCGGTGGTACATAAGTCATTTGCTCGAACTATATATACCTGAGATCTCAGCCTGAAGAATACTGCAGTGTTTTAGGAGCTTAAAATTGATTTTCTCTCGCACCAATTTTCGATTTAGACCCATCCGTTTATATCTTCAGGGTCCCATCGTTGGAATCAATTTGAGTCTCAAAGATATCCACAGAAGGTGTGGAAATGTAGTAATCAATGCTATCAGGGATATTAATAAGTTTATTCAAAATGGTGGAGTGGCCTATAAATGAAGTAGACTATTCTTCAGTAGTTCCTAACCTTATTACTGCGTTAAGAGCTACGAATTGAGCCATTAGCTCAACCGGATGCCAGTGTAGCATAGTGAAAAGTGCCTTTGAAGGCCTAGTAATATAGGCACCACTAATCATTAGGGCAGAGGATCTGAGGATTATAACAAATGATCCTTGCTTATTAGCCTTACATAGAGCAGGTCACCAAACAATAACACCATACATGAGTATAGGGAAAGGAAAGGTCTCAGGTCTGCTTTAGACAGCCTAGAATGTGTGTTTGAGCTCCAGGACAACTTTGAGTCAAGAACAACCTTTAGATATTTGGCCTGGTCCGTGAGCACTTGTTCAGTCCCATTGGAGGAATAATTTTAATAGAAATTAAAAATCCCTTTCTCTATGCGCGCAAAATACCCTTAGTTTTCTGCACAAAATTTTGACTTTTTTGGCGTCCTATAGACTATCACGTCAGTCGCAGAGGGTTAAAAGTAAAAGTATGATAAAGAATTTTGATTCTCTATTTATAGCGGAATTAAAAGAAAGTATTCTAGAACTAGGAAAAATAATTAATTGGTTTTCTTCAGAGGAGAATGCTAATTTTAGAAGGGTCTCTTAGCATTACATCTGAGGTTAAGTATTAATAACAAAAACAAGCATTAACACAAAGCAATTAAGTTGACAACATTTTCTAAAAATTACACTATGATACATTTTGAGGGTGATGGTTTGGGGTCAAAAAAATTCCTATGACAAATGAAAGCACTAGACTTGTTTATTGAAACTCCAAAAGCGTTTGGCGCTGGTAGGTGAAACTTTGGAGTTATCGCCTTTTAAAAGTTGCAATATTGTGTATAGGAGTCAAATCAAAAATTTTCGAACACGTACTAAACCACACCATATCCGATTTTAATGAAATTGTTTGTATATATAGCTCATACAATTTTTAAGGTTTTTCAAAATCTTAAATTTAGCTTTAGTTAAGATTCATTTTTTTTTCAAGATTTTTTCAAAATATACCCATTTTATAAGCCTATAACTTTTGATACGAATACCAGATTTTAATTAAACTAGGCTCATATTTCAGCGTATGTCCTGTGGTTTTACATTATTTTAATTAAAAAATTACATTATATTTTATAGAACAAGGGAGATCAGATATGACTTGACTCTTGACTCAAGGATATCTAAAAATCATATCTTCCATATTCTTTGACATTAAAATATAAAATTCAAAAAGTGGTTCCATGGGGGATCGGAAAATAATAGACTTTTTGTAAAACTACTTATACTAATTCATTGCAAATTCGTATATATAATTTTTTTTAATGAATAGTTCTAAATTTTAAAGCAAAAAAAATATACAAAAATTTTAAACGATTCATGAAAAAATTTTCAAATTTCAAAATTTGTACTAAAATAATATGAGTTGTTTTACAAAATGTCTACTATATCGCGATCCCCCCATGGGTCGCCCACTTTTGGAATTTTTTCATTTTAATATTAACAATAAACTACTTCTGTAACCTTTAAGCTATAAAAATATTTATTTATTACTAACATTTTCAGTCGAGTGTAAATTAAATAATTTATCCGCTTGGAAATTATATTTATTGTGTAGGAAACTACAAAAAAAACTCAACATTATCAGTTTTTATATAAAAGATTTCATATTTAAAAGATTCTGTGTATTGGTAACAATATTTTATGGTTTCAGAAAGATTTATTAACATTTAAATAGGGAAAAATAAAAAAAGATAAAGGAAAAAATCAATATCGAATAGTTTTTCTTTACGAAAATACAATAAGGAAGAAAATATTAACAAAAAAATTGAAATAAAACTACAAATTTAGGGAAAAATTGTAAATATAAATAATTATCTTAGTATTTTCGGAGCAAAGGAAGCAATGAGTAAAACTTTGAATATGGATCCACACATGTAAGACTTAGAAAGAACGATCAAATGTTTTTCAAAGATAAAGAATACTCTTTTTTAATTAGTAATTATGAATGTGGATACATAAAACCCGTTTTGTTAAAAATTAGGGGATTAGAAGTAGCTTCCGACAAAGCTTCCGACAAAACTTTCGGGCATTTAACCCTCTGCGACTGACGTGTAGTAAAGCAGACACCAACTAAGTAAATTTTTTGTACAGAAAACTCATGCCGTGTAAATAAATAACATACATATATCACGAACTTTCGCTTTAAATTTTAAAATAATATTATATATTATAACTAATGACACTCATAAACAATAAACAAGCATGTGTTATTAGATTTCCAAAACCGATCTTGGAAAAAATAACCTATGGAAATTAGAATTGTGATATTAATATCACTTTGTTATGAAGTAAAATTCCACGATATAAATTAAAAAATTGTTTTTACTATTGTTATTCATGAAGAAAGATTTTCAAGTCATTTAGGAAAAATAACCCTTTTAGAAATAAAAGACAAGCAAAAGCTTTTATTTTAATTTGGGACATAATTTTGTTTTTAAAATTGTATATTTCTTGTCTAACAAGGAAAATTTTAAAATTCCTTATTTTAAAATTTAATTGAATAAAATTATTTATGCAGTTTTTCCATATGATTTTCATATTAACGTATTCGTACAATCTAACGGAAATTGCATGTTAACATATTTCAAAAATCCAAAAAAAAAACTTTCTCTTTTGTTGTATGAATAAATAATACAATAAATTTATACAATAAAAACCAATAACAACAAATGCTAAATAATAAAATATAGAAAAAAAATACTTCATCAATAAACAGAAAAATACGTAAATATTTTAGCACAAATGCAGAAAAAAAAACATCAGCTACAAAAATATTTATTACTAATTCATTGATAAAATTTGAATGAATTTTATTTGCAAAACGTCATCATTTGTGATGACGTTTTCAACTTTACAAAAACACACACAGGACAAAAAAGAAAAGCAATATAATTTATTTGTATAAAATTTAATAAATATCACAATGAGTGAACGAACACATCGTGATGATTTAAGGCAGAAAAAAATGTATTCATTCATAGTTAAAAATTTGAATGAAATGATGGCAAAATTGTAACGAATTTCGTAATTCTTATGCAAAGTTGTCAACTAGCTACAGTAAACCCTCGATTTACACATAAAATGATAAGCAAACGCACACGTTATAGATTTTAGGATGTCACGGGCTTCTTCGTAATTTCAAGTTTTTTTTATAATATTGAAGATATTTAAAATAGCTTTGAGAGCTTTTTATATTTCACCATCTTAAGAGGATTTAAATATACTTTTTAGATCTCCTAGATTTTAAAAGGAATTAGAGTGTATATTGCAACATCAACTGATGTCATCATTTCTAAACCCGGATTTCGCCAAAAACACCGCCTGCTTTCGCATATACTTTTCTACTCTCTCAAAAGTTGTAAACAGGTTGTGCTGTCTCTTGTTAATGTAAAATTTATCATTAGTCTTAAAAATGTCACATGCCATTATTTGCGTGGCAGGGGAATGACAACTACAACAAAACATACAGCAAATGCAATCTCCGTGTACATTCTCCTTTCAAGATTGAGCACTCTTACTTTAAAACCCTCTTCATTTGGCCAACGTTGATATAGTTTCATATGTATGTATATAGAACTGAGTCCGGGGTAATATTCTTTAAATGCAGTATAAATACACTCATCGTGATACTTCGTCCGCTAATTCTATGCCAATTATAGTAATATAATAACCTGATATGACAGTAACGTAGTTTTAATGGTGTTATTGAGAACCTGTAGCTCTCTGCGACAACGTCGTATTGCCTTGATGACAGCTTGACATTCTATGTATATTGAGATATTGCTTTTAAATATCAGCTTCATAGATATTATTCGAGCTGCTTTTAATACCAAACTAATTCGGCATGGTAATTGAGATATCTGAAAGTCCAATCCCCAAAGTAGAGGAGACTAATAATCCTGAAAATTACCCCCTACTAGCAATTTCTTCTGAACTTTCCAAAGTAATAGAAAGAATGGTTTACTTTTATTTGATTCAAAATCTGGAGTCTAATAACTCGCTAAGCGAACGACTGTATTGATTTCATATAGGGCGCTCTACGGGAAACTTGCTAGTCTTTCTTTCGGAAAAATGGTGTGGTTTTATTCACCGTTTTTTCTTTTGATGTCAGTAATAACTTCCCCGATTTATATCGAGTTTCCTCAGAGATTGTTCAATAGGAGTTATTATAGATGGGAAATCGTCCAACGAGCTTAAGATTAATTCAGCAGTTGCAGTTCTCCTTATTTTTCTACTATTTTTTGTACCCTTCATCACCATAGGTGGAAAGGGTATATTGGGTTTATGCTGATGTTTGTAACGCATAGAAATATTGGTCCGAGACCCACCTTATAGCATACCGATCGACTTAGAATCACTGCCTGAGTTGTTTTAACAAACTCATATTTTGGTCCAAGGACGATCCCTATACTTTTTGGGCAAAATCGGATCACTATTTTAGGTATCTCCCATTCGGATGCCTTTTCCGATAAGAGATTTACACCCACAAATTTAGTTATATTTTAATAATATTCAGCATAAATATTGATTAAGGTAACCTTTATCAGTGTACCCAATTTTGTGGGAATCGGCCCATATTTGACCATACCTCCTATACAAGGCACATTCTCAAAAGTCTTTTATATAACCAGTAAAGCACAAAAATGCTTATAAATCTAAAGATAATTGTACTTTCTTACTAAAACTTTGCACAGATAAATATTTTGTATATGTTAACTGATAACCGAAATTTGGCAACAATCCATCCACAATTGACCCTAGATCCCATATAAGCCCTTAGCCGGAAATAACATAAATCTACTTAAATCTCGAAAATTTGAAAAAATACCACATAGTATATGTGTCTCTTAAGGACTTAAGGAGAAAAATTTGTTAAATTGCTGGTCCATATTTGACCTTAATAGTGAAGGGTATCATATAGTAGGGCTTTACCGACTATAGTTTTTCTAACTTGTTTGAACTTATAAATGACCTTCTATGCCACACAATCAATCCAATTTTTTGCAGATGATAGCAACATTTGTCATTCTTATTTATTCAATTACAGGCCAAGCATTTAAGAAATAGCGAAAAATAGGCAGAACATTTATGATACCCTAAATTTGGACCAAAATGCAATTTCTCAATAGGGTAGTCCGAATAGGGTTATTTTTAGTTCGAAGCTACATAAAGTTGTGTCCTATTGCAGTTAGGTTAAATCTTTCGATTAAAGGAAAATTAGGAAAAAAATTATTTATCCAGGCTCTACTGTAAATACTATAGCGCCTGAAAATCTATTTTTGTGCAAACTTCTTCAATGAAATATCAATAAATTTTATGACGTATTTTTTTCATTTTTTTATTTCGTTAGTAAACAAAATTGTAAACATTTAGAATTAATATTCCCATCATTTATTGTACAAACAAATATTTAATTAAAAAAAATGTTCATATGTTTACATCGTAAAATTTTTAATTAATTTTTATTTACTCATTTTTACATCCTCTCAATACTTTTACAAGAATTAGAAAAATCAATTCATATGCACATACATGTATGTATGTATGTACGTAAGGTATAGTGGTGGTAGTGATTGTAGTGGTGTTACCTCACCCCATTTCCAAACCCCTAAAACGTAAGAAAGAGAAGGTAACAGAGGGAAGTTAAAAACATAAATTAAAAAAGTAATAAATATTCAAGGAAAAAAAACTAATTTGCATAAAAAAGCCTAAATACAAGATAATTTATTAGACGTAGGAAATAAATAAAAAATATTCTTAAACCAATTTTGGAATCACAATTCCTAAATCGCCTAACAAAAATATTTATCATCCCCTATAAAAAAAAACTTAGGCTTTAAACAAAAAGGGGTTGAATAAATAAAATTCTAGTTTGATAACAATTTACAATATTTGAAATTTTAGAAATTCAAAACTTTTAGCAAAACTAGTTTGCTGGCAATTTGTAAAAGGACATATGCTACAAAAAATCCTTTTCTCTAGATTATAAATCAACATTACAATTAGAGACTTATAAGCATTAAAGTATTAATTTACCTTAAAAAACAACAAATCTTATCTTTTATACTCATTTGTTATTCTCCTTATCTTTCTAGGCACCCATGGCCTTTTATCCCACATGGCAAGCTGATCCTTCACAGGGTTGGCAAAATCAATTTATACAGCAGATACCCCAGAATACACCAACCATAGCGTCTCTTAATTCGTTGGACTTTCAGACACAATCATACGGTTATCCATCAAATGGATATGTACAGACTGGTCTAGGATTTGATCCCAACTATGGTCGTTCGCCTTATGGAGCGCCCGTACAGCGTTATGATTTCCAGAGCCAACAATTATCGAGTGCACCCATTAATCAGGTCGGCTTACAGGGTGTAGGTTTTGGTCCGGCCGCTGTAACATACGCTGGTCAGGTTTCGACTACACCGGCGGCTCCTACGGCGGTTGGTTTGCAGCAGCAACAACATTTGGGCAGTGTTTCGGATCTTAATAAGACGATGTCGGGAAACGACACGCCTGGATATCCACGGGTGAGCAGCGTGCCGCCGCGCTCACTCAATTGTAACGGGTATTCAGGCGACTACAGCGGCAGTTCTCAACAGAATTCAAGCTCTAATAGCAATAACTCAAGTGCTACAAATTCCAACTCAGCTGCTCATAACTCTTTAGCAGCTAATAACTCTTCTTCGGCTTCTTCGTTAGCATCCTCTGCCTTAGGTCATAGTGGAGGACAAGCAATTGCTCATAATACATCTGTTTCCCAGCCAGCAGCTTCTCCCATGTTGGCGCCAAATAATCAATCTGTGCCACCTTCACCCACACGTAGTGTCATGCAACAATCCCAAACACAGGCAATGACACAACAGCCACGCCATATTTCTCAGTCACCCAATCAAATTCCACAATCGCCCAATGCCAATATGCCATTGGCTCAACAGCAGCAACAATATGGTGGCACTACCATACCAGCTTCGCCTCATCATAGTGTGGCCGGCATGCAGTCTCAGCAGCAATCACATGCTAACATAGCCTCACCGCCCCAACATCCCCAACCCATGCAACAAGACTGGAATTGGAATAGCCAAGCACAGGCTGCCAATGATCCGTATCAACAGACTACTGGTCCGGGTGGAGAACGTTTAAATCTCAATACTCGCATCAAGTCCATGATTATGCGCAAAAATGATCCAAAAGACCCTCTGTCCGGTACGGCCCCACCCGATATACATGGTATGCCTGGAGCTCCTCCGCCTCCTTTGGCGGGCCTTAATGCTTCCAATGCAAACCAGCAACAACAACAGACCGGTCATTTTTTATCGTATAGCCACCATCTCCGAAGCGATTCAGTAATGAACGCCAATGGTTCGAATGGTACTAGTGGACCTCCTACACAACAGCAACAGCCCGCTCATCTGCAGCAAACACCAACTGGCTTAGCAACGGGAGGTTCATTGGCGACAGAACCAATCGGAGGTGGTGGCGACCAAATTTGGAAACCACACCACGCCAATTCGTTTAAGAAGCCCGTAGCGTCTGGTTTTCCAACTGCGGAACCTCATCATCATAATCATCATCCTCTCCACCAGCAGCAACCACAACAACCCCTTGCACAAACACCTCCACATCATACTACGACCGCACATAGTGAACCAAAAAAGTCGCGTAGCAGAAGTAAAAAATCATCATCCTCTGCCTCAGCAACAGCAGCCGCTGCCGCTGCTGCAGCAGCAGCCTCTGCCGCGTCTAATAATAATCATGCCAATGCCGATAATGCGGATATAGATAAAAATAGTCATGATCCTGGAGGTGGTCATCACCTGCCACATTTGGCCAATATCAAATTAGAAAAGAATGCTCCGTATCCACCACCACCCTCCCACTATCCACCACAACATCCGGATTATCATCATGCTCCTTATATAAAAACAGAACCAGGATTAATACCGGGACAACATAATAAAATGGAGGGTTACGAACGTAACTATCAGAACTTTGTGCAATATGCTGACTTTTGTCAAAATGAAGTTCAGGGACAATCTGGATCTGGATCACAATCCTCATCAATGCCTCAACAACCTCCACATCCGCATCATCAAAGTCAACAGGATTATGCTGCTGCAGGTTATCATCCGAATACCGGTTACTATGGAACTTCGTCCAGTTTTCAGCAGAACTATCAACAAAATTTTGTTCCCAACTATCAACACTCAGCCTCATCTTTTGGCAATGCCCATGGCATGCATCCTCATGCAAATGCCATGTCCCACAGCCATTCTAAATCGATAAATGGTCCTTTGACTAGCAAACACCATACATCCAGTTTACATCATCATAACAGTCATATGATGGATGTGGATCGAAAACCAGAAACCAATAGCATTATACCGTTGCCAACAAACTATGAGAAGGACATACCAGCTCATGCTTATCCCATACCACCTCATCGGTATCCTTTGGGACATGCTCCACCATCTCATAGTCATTTAAGTACTGGTTTATTAGAACCCAAAGTAGAGAATATCGATAGTGGTTATGGTGCTACCGCTTACCCTTTTCATGGTGAAGGAGGTCCAGCAGCTATTAAAAATAGCACTGGATTCTCCTGTTGTCGTCAAGGTGGTACACGTGCTCCCACTGCTGAACATCTGAAAGATGGCTCCTGCACTGGCATGCAAACCAAAGACGAGATTATTTTGGAAGAAGAGGAGGCACAAGCGGCCAACCAAAATGGTGCTAAACCAAAGAAAAAGAATGTCAAACAAGAGGAGAGCAATGAAATTGTTGTTAAACATGAAAAAATCAATCCACTTTTCGATACAACGGATCGCTTGGAAAAAGGAAATAAAACTGAAGTTCCAGAATGTGATTGTTTTCAGTCTGATAAAAGTCCCCCAGAACCCGGTACATACTATACACATCTTGGTAAGTGCTTAGATATTTTAATCTTGCAACTTTATTAAATATTAATTGGTTTATCAATCAGGTACTGCTTCAAATTTGGCGGATTTGCGAAGAGAATTTGAGGAAAGAACTCAAGTCACTGGTCGTCAGTTGCGTATAGAGAAAATATTATATAGCGGCAAAGAAGGTAAAACTTCAACGGGTTGTCCATTAGCCAAATGGGTCATACGACGAGCTGACCCCGAAGAAAAGATTCTAGTCGTTGTCAAAAAGCGTCCTGGTCATAGGTGAGTATGAATATAAGTTGCGCTCCTACTAATTTGATTGTAATGCTAATGCTTTTGTATATCACCGTATAGATGTATTGCTGCTTTTATTGTAGTGTGTATGGTTGTTTGGGATGGTATGCCCCGCTTGGAGGCAGACAATGCTTACAAGAATCTTATACCAAAACTTAATAAGTTTGGCTTGCCTACAACACGTCGATGTGCCACTAATGAAAATCGGACATGCGCATGTCAAGGTAATTTAACTAATATTAAAGTATTTAAAAATATTTTAATAAAATTATTTCAAATACGTAGGTCTGGATCCTGAATCATCAGGAGCCTCTTATAGCTTTGGCTGTTCATGGTCCATGTACTATAATGGTTGTAAATATGCACGTTCCAAGACAGTACGAAAGTTCCGTCTATCGGTCAAGAGTGAAGAGTCCGCCATTGAAGAGCACATGAATATGTTGGCCACAATTTTAGCGCCCATGTTTAAGCAAATGTGTCCACGTTCCTATGACAATCAAACTCGTTACGAGAAGGAAGCTCAAGACTGTCGTCTGGGTAATAAAGAGGGTAAACCGTTTTCTGGAGTCAGTGCATGTTTAGACTTTTGTGCTCACGCCCACAGGGACTTGCACAACATGCAAGATGGCTGTACGGTGCAAGTGGCTTTACTAAAACCATCAAATCGTGATACCACTAATCCCGATGATGAACAACTCCATGTCTTGCCCTTATATACAATGGACACTACAGATGAGTTCGAAACGATTGAAGGACAAAGGGACAAACATCGAACTGGTGCAGTTCAAATTTTGGACAAGTGAGTGTAGTGTTGACATTTCATTTATTAAGCCAACATAGAAAAAGTGTTAATAGTATTTCTGGAACCTAAATATTAAACTATGTTTCACCTTATTTTTTAGATTCCCCTGTGAAGTTCGTGTACGTTCCACACCTCTTATACCTTGTCGTAGACATGGAAAGAAACGTAAGGAGGATGAGACACCACCTGCAGAAACTGAAAATAATGCAGCAACACCTGCTCCAGCCATAGAAGCCAATAGCAATACTCCAGCTAATGGCTCTACACCAGTTGCAGTGAAAAAGGAATCAAATGGCAGCTCAACAAACTCTAATTCAAGTGCGAACAACAGTCCCACAGCAGCGGCTACGGTTACAACACCGGCACCAAAATCAAAGTCGAAAGCAAAAACGCAGCAAACCCCAACAGCAGCCACTGCAGTGCCACCCACAACACCTTCACCCCGATGCCAGACACCAGTCACAAACAATCCCAGTCCGGCAGGCAGTGCATTTTCTACTCCGCCTGTAAGCAACAACAACAATCATTCCAATTCCTCAGCTAGCAATGGCAGTACTTCTGGAGGTAACACCAATCAACTAATGTCGTCCAATTCCAGTCTAATGAACATGGCGACTATGATTGACACATTTACAGATGCCCAACTGCAGTCGAATCAAATATCAAGTACGGTTTTGGATTCACCCTACTCATATGACTATCAAACGGGATCTTACATAGACTCGCGGAACTACTATGGTAATTGGCCTCCACCACCTCATCAGCACAATCCACATGCTCCTTCACATGCGGTTGCTCCCATGGGTACAGCAGCACCAATTGGTCCACCTACAGCTCCAACAGTACCAAATGCAAACATCAATCCCATGGCTAATGCTACAGCACCCAGTGGTGTTAACCAATCGCAGACTTCTCAGCAAACGACTGGACCAGCTCAAATTGAGGGTAATGGTTATAATACCAACTGCTACAACAATTTACCAACAGCAGGCAGTCATCAATTGACACAGGTTCATGATGTACGCGGAGAGGTTAAAAGTCGAGGCAGCGAAGAGAATCCCGATTCTACCACTTTAGTCAACAACAGTTTGGCAGCAGAAAGTAAGTTAACTACTCTTACTCCTATGACACCAATGACTAATTTAACGACTCAACATCATCCCCATGCTCCTCCTCCACATCATCCCCATGCTACACCAATTGAAGAAGGTTTTGTTAAGCCTAAGCCACCGACTGACTACTCTCAGTACTCCCAGTATCCCAATAACTATCAGATGTATCCACCACCGCACTCGGCGTATTCGGCTTATGATGCCTACCAGAATATGAACTACAACTATGGCTATCATCAGGCGTATTCACCTTATGGCATGTATCCGCAGCAAACACCACCTCCAACACCACCGCCTTCGGCCAACTGGAATATGTATGGTCACCATCAGGGAACTGCGAGTACAGTTACAGCAACTCCCTACTCGGCTGCTCCCCTGCCTCCTTCAGCCACTGGGCCTATACATCAAACTGGACAAATGCTTAATACAAGTCCCATGTTGCCGGTGCAAACGACTCTTTCAAATGGTAATATGAATATGAAGGTAGCAAATGATAGTGGTGTACTAACACCACCGGCCATGCCAACAAATAACACACCACTTTGTGGTCAAACCCCAGCTTTAACCAATCCTCAAACCAGTTTAACTGATCTCAACAGCAACCCGGCAGCAAATAATCTTAATGGAGAAAGTAATGCAGCACCTAATCCGAATACAGGAATTACATCTCCCGATCTTAATACTAATGCCAATGGACCCAACAATGTGGCGCCTAATATACCCCTTACAACAACCTCAACAAATGACAATACAAATATGAGTGCAGCCACACCCTCGCCGGTTTCTATGGCCACAGATTCCTCAAATTCTACTTGTAACACCACCACCAATAATAACAGCAATCCCAATAAAATAGAACCAATAGGTGAAGTGACGGAGTTTAATGAGAACGTAGAAGCTTTCCAAGATCCTCAAATGGGCGGTGTAGCAATAGCCTTAAATCATGGCAGCGTCTTAATAGAATGTGCCAAACATGAAATGCATGCGACAACTGCTCTTAAACATCCCAATCGCCATGAGCCAACACGCATGACCTTGATCTTCTATCAGCATCGCAACTTGAATCGTACTCATCATGGCATCGATGAGTGGGAGGAAAAGATGCGTGTTAAGAAGATCAATACGGACTTGGATAACAAGGCGAAAGAGGAAAAGGAGAAGATAAAAAAAGAAATTGTAGAAAATGAAGATGAGGAAGAAGATGAAGAAATGGCGGCTGTGGCAAATGCTAACACTAATGTAACAACGGCCATTACTCCTGCGAATGGTAAAGGAAGTGGCTCAAAAAAGGACAATAGTTCTGCGGGAAATGCCAAAGGCGGAGGCTCAGCACCCTCTGGCGGGAAAAAGAAAAAAGAATCAGCTAAAAAGAATGGCCAAAACTCGCAAAATAACAGCAACACTAGTAATAGTAGCAGCAGCAATAAAAGCAACAATGAGAATAGCAACAGCAGCAGTAATAGCAACAACAACAACAATGGCAGTGAGCCAAAAAACGAGAAAGTTGCCCTCCGAGCACCCACATTAACAACAACTTCGTGGACAACCCTGTTTCCTATGCACCCATGTGTGGTTACGGGGCCTTATCAGGAGGGCAACAGTAGTCCAACGTCCACAACCGTTCAACAGCAGCAGCAACAACAACAGCAAATGCTGGAACAACCACAACAAATGCAACAACAACAGCAGCAGCTTCCACAGCAGCAACAACAACAACCCATGCAAACATAAATTTCCAAGAAAATTGATTCTAAAACTAAGAGTTTAGGAAAGCTTTTATCATAAGTATCTGGTGATTTCTAGACTTTCAACTTTCATGAATTTCGACTGAATTTTGTTAAACATTTTTCCCAATTTATTAGGTCTTTTCGACTTTTGTGCCATAATATTTAAAAACTACTATTTTAGGTACTTTTTTAATAAAAACAAAACACTTTGATTTCCGTTTGTTCATTGTTATAAATTTGTTTACAAGTTTTTTGCCATTTTTTAGCTAAAGTTTAGTTTTATAAAGAGCCACAACATTAAAAGAGATTTGATTATAGATATTTTTCTTTTTCGTAGAATTTACTCCTTTAAATGACTGCTGGTTCAAAATATAAAGAATTTTTTTTTACGCATCACTTATATTACAAATACAGACATACAGAACATACATACATAGGTTTTAATCGCATACATATAAAAAAGCTTTTTTAATAAAAATATTAAAAGAAAAAAAAATAATTAACTGTAAAATATTTATAGAAACAAAACTACTACAAATACAAGAAATGTTTAGAGATTATTACAGAAGGAAATTTTAAATATCGCAGAGAAGACTGTTTAGTTATGTTCGAGAAGACATTCCTTTAAATCACTGAAATCTTATAGTTACGGAATTTGATTTTTGTTCATAGGAACTAAAACTCTTCGCTTTAACTATGACATTTAATTATTCCAAACAAAAAATGTTGTCAAGTTATAAAGCTTTGATTTTTGACAAAATAATTTTGTTAAGTCTACTTTAACATTAGTCAGGTTTGGCTTATCAATTCTTGAATTTGAATGAGAAAAAACTGACAGAATTAAAATTGATACAAACCTGACCGTACTATCAAGTTTACGAAAATTTTGAAAGTTTACCTAATTTGAAAACTGAAGAAGAAAATGTTCGTGTGTGAACGTGAATGCAGGTTCTTTCAGTGTAAAAATGAGTACTCGTGTAATGTCAGCTGAAAGAGCAATTAATTCAAAACAGAACCTTTGAAACTGAGTTGTCAACTTGCACTGTTAGATCTGTTTTTAGTGCTTTTTGTCGCGATGAAGTATTGAGTCAAAACAAAATTTTTCGAAAACGTACGTGCATTCTACATTTCTAGAGTTCTTAAAAAACTTTAAATTCGCTTTGAGTCAAAACCAAATTTTGCGAAGACTTACATTTCTAGAAAAAAAATTTTAAATTTGCATTAGTTTAGCTCTTATGACGGTCCAAAGTTTGGGTTTTTTCAAGATTTTCTTCAAAATATACAGTTTTTAAAAGAAATTTAAAGAAAAACTGATCAAGTAAACCTGATTCGTGTAAAACGGGACTAAACTTAACTAAAATGTGTTTGCTATAACTAAAAGACTTAATTCTTATAAACGACTTATTGGTTGGAGCAAAAACTTTGCTTAATCAAATGTGGGTTAACTTAACTAAATTTTTGTTTTCTGTAACTAAAATATTTATTTCAACTAATCACTGCAACAGTTTTCTCTGTGTACCAATAGATTAGATATTTTTTATTTTTCAAATTTATTTTCTCAAAATATATTTTGCTTTTCTTTTAAGAAATTACAAAAAAAAACAAGAGTGATTAATAATAAAACTTAAAAATAAATTTAAATTCAGTTGTAACCTAAAATTTAATGAAAACAAATACAAAAGTTTAATAAAATATTAAAAAAAAAATGAAATACTGTTAGAAAAAGATCATTGCCAAAAGTACAAAACAAAAAAAAAACACAAACATGAGAAAAATAATATTACTAACAAAAAAAATACAATTTTAAAAAAAAATAATAATCTCGCTACTTTAAAACCAAACA
This sequence comes from Stomorhina lunata, assembly GCA_933228675.1. Lineage (NCBI taxonomy): Eukaryota > Metazoa > Arthropoda > Insecta > Diptera > Rhiniidae > Stomorhina > Stomorhina lunata. The sequence continues at coordinate 76,618,356 of OW121742.1, read as the reverse complement.
AATACAAATGAAGAAAAAAACTGAAAAAAAATATTTTTTTAGATCATCTCATCATCAGCATCACAAATTACAAATGATTAAATAATAGAAACTGTCTGGTAATAGACCGACCACTAAACTTTCTTGGTTACCTAAAAAAACAACATATACAAAACTTAATTAATTACTTCTACTTACGAGCGCAAAATAATTACTATAGCTAATAATTTTATACTACAATAATAATTTTTAATATGATTTCATTCTTTTAAGCAACTGCACTTGAAACATTAAAGTAACGAATATATTTTATTATCTGCTAATAAATAAACTAATGTTTAAAATGTCAAGGTTTTTAGTGATGAATTACGAATTAATTTAAACATCTTTTTTCTTTCAGTGTAAAAATGAGTAATGTCAGCTGAAATAGCAAAGAAGCCAAAACAGAAGCTTTGAAACTGAGTTGTCAACTTGCACTTTTAGAACTGTTTTAAGAGCTTTTTGTCGCGATAAAGTATTGAGTCAAAACAAAATTTTTCGAAAACGTACGTGCATTCTACATTTCTAGAGTTCTTAAAAAAAACTTTAAATTTGCTTTAGTTCAGATTTTATGGCGGTCCAAAGTTCGTTTTTTCAGAATTTTCTTCAAAACATACAGTTTTTAAATGCCTATAACTTTTGATATCCTATTTTTGTGATCCTTATATTTTATCGTAAGTCCTGCAGTTTTATGTTCCACTAATTAAAACATTAAATCACTTGTTAGAGAATAAGGGAAGACAAATGCATATCTTCAATTTTCTTTATTCTTCTCTCGAATACGAATAAAAGCGTTGACAACAAAATGTTAAAGCCAAAAAACTGTCCCATGGAGAAATCGTGAAATAATAGACTTTTAAAAAAACAACTACTATTATTTCAGTAAAAATTTTAAGATTGAAGTAGTTCTGAGACTAACTTTTTATTGATATAGACTAGACTTGGGATTACTTAGATGTAATACAAGTATTTATTACATGATCCTATTCTATCCTACGACACCTTTATGTTAAATGGATCATGTTTTTTCATATATTTGGATTAGTTTGGACTAGTCCTACTCTCTCAGGGAGTTCTTTACTTGCGTGTAAGTGAATTTAAATTGGCTTTCTTTTTCGAGATACAATCTTTCTACCAAAAAATAACGATATTATATCTGAAATTTTGTATGTTTAGCAAAAAAAAATCAGATACAATTCTGTCTTCAATTCGTCTCGACAAAACTTTTTTAAACCTCTCCCAGTTTTAGAGATTTAGAGCAGCTTATGCCAAACAAAAATCTTAGGAATTAAAGTTAAAAAACGAATTCTATAAAGTGGTTAATATCTCTAAAACTAATGACCGGTTTAATAAATATTGTATGGGCGACATTTTGATTAAGTTATGAACTACTACTTATTGCTTATGGAACCAAGACAAGTTGACTTGGTTCCATAAGCAAATATACTTATGGTAGTTTTTCACATTAATTATATAAGGAATTTTAAATCTGTTCAAATTTGTAAAAAGGGTTTAAAATTTGGATAAAAATGGCCCCAAACAGTTATAACTTTTGTTTCTATTGAAAAAATTGTAATTTGTCAGATAAATAGTTCTTTTTGAACTTTGAACTTTTGGTTTTGAAATATAAAAATTTAAAACGCTGCAGCCGAAAGAGCAAAGAAGCCAAAAACAGTAGCCATCAGGCCTGCCAGATTTGCCGATTTATAGGCATTTTTGTGATTTTTGACCTGACAAATTGTAAAATGCCGATATGTAGATTTTGGACAAAAAATTGGCGATTTTTGAGATTATATCGAAAACAAACCTAACTTTAAAGTTTTAACAAAGTTTTTAGATTTTTTTAGAAGAATTTTCCATATATATATATATATATATATATTTTTTTTTTGCATAAAAAAAATTTCAATTTTTTGTATAGAAACATTTTCAATATAAGATTTTTTGTATAGAAGAATTTTGAATATAAAAATTTATTGTTTAGAAAAATTTTCAATATAAAATTTTTTTTGTATAGAAAAATTTTTGATATGATTTTTTTCTTTTAGAAAAATTTTCAATGAAAATTTATGCCATAGAATAATTTTCAATATTCGGCTATATTTGTGATATATTTGACAATTCCAATTTTTGGCCTATTTCTAAAAATTTACTGAAGATAATACCGATTTTTTTTATAAAAATTGAGATTTTTACGAAAATTTTCTGGCAGCCATATTTAATAGTCATTCACTTTTTCTCTTTCTCTGATAATTTCTAGTGATGACAACTTCTTTATAAAAGAAACAGCTAAATAAATGCTTTTTAAATTATTCATTTAATTCAATCAAACAGAATTTAATTGATTGAAAAAAGCTTTAGAGCTTTAGCTTTGGAAAAAGTTAAATTTTTTATTTAAAGCATTTTAATGAAACTTTTAAGAATTTTCGTAAAATGAAGATATTTAGAGAACACCAAGAAGTAGTTTTCTTAAAAAAAAAATGTTTGTTTTTTCAACATTTTTTTTATTTGTCAGAAATAGATTAAGTTAAATAAAATGCTTTCTCTATATAGTTTTTGAAGATTTTTGAAAAATTAAAAAAGACAACGCTGCAGCTGAAAGAGCAACAAGGTCACATTTAAAAGGCATTACCTTTTTCTCTTTCTACAAACATTAAAAGTGATGATAACTGGTTAAGAAAAACAGCTGAACACAAGCTTTTTAAATAATTCATTCAATTCAATTTAAGTGATAAAAGCATTTTTATGAAATTTTTGAGAATTATCTAAAAATTAAAATTTTTGGGCCTTAACAAAAAGACATCAAAAAAATTTTAGCAAAATTTCTTGAATAAGGTCCATAATTTTAATAGTATTTTCGTGATTCATCTTTTAGATCTTACAAAACATTTTAAACATTACTTTATTTTTATTTTCATCTTTATTGGTTCATTTTTTTTTCTACAAACTTTGAAATTCTTAATTTTAGCAAAATTTTGTTTTTGTTTTAAATTTTCTAAAATTGGACAATTTCGAAATATTTTCCAAATAAATTGAATTTTTTTACAAATTCTCTTAAGCAAACAAAAATATCTAACAACAAAAAGAAATCACAATCTATAAATTTAGAAACAAAACACTTAAAAAATATTTTTAAAACTGTAAAAATTAAAAAAAAACTTGTAAAAAATTATAAAATATTAAAAAATTTAAAGACAACAAAAAAAAAAAACAACAGAACAAATGAAAAGAAATCATTAAAATTTAAAGATAAACAAAAATTTTAAGCATCACATTGAAATATTTATACGAAACAAAGAAATTGAAAGGAAATTATTATTAATAAAAAAATAAAATATTAATAAAAAAATTAAAGACAAAAAGAAAAAGTAAAATTTAGAAATTAAAGAACAGCAAACAAACCATTAAAAAAAAGATAAAACTAAAAAAATAATAAATATTTTTTTTAAAAGAAAGGGAGACATTTTTTTATAGTTTGTAAGTTTAAATTTTAGTAAAGAAAAGAATTAAATAAGAAAAAAATAATAATTTAAAGCAAAAGATGATTAAGAAAATTAAGCAAAACAAACAAACAATTTAAGACATTTTTTATTTAATTTTCTTTTTTTAATTTAAATTATAAAATATAAATATTAAAGAAAAAACTTACACAAGAAGTAAATTTACAAAACAAAAAATCATATTATTAAAGTTATAAACCTAAAAAATTAAATTAAAAACAAAAACAAAAAACACTATACATTTATGCCTAAATATTTATTTTACAAAATATGCTCTAAAATTTAAGAAAATATTTTAAAAATTAAGTCATACAACAACAACAAGAAAAAACACAAAAAAAGAATGAAAACTAATAAAATTGTAAGCATTTTTATTGAAAACAAGAATTAAGAAAATTACACTGCCGTTCATTAGTTTACGACATTAAATGCATTCAAGTTTTTCTATTAATATCTCAGTTATAAATAATTTCAGGCTCTTTCTTTTTTTTTTGTTGTAAAGCTTATTCTGTCTATTAATCGTGTAAAATGTATTCTCAGAATAAATTTTATTGTTAACCCCTTAATTTGAAATCAGCTATGGAGGAGGTTATATCAGGGATACTACTTAACAAGTTTTTTACCTGTCTCTACATCATATTCCACAAACTTTTCAGCATCAATTTTAAATCCAGAATGTACAGCTTGGACACTTGTGATATTTCTTTTTTTATTTTATATTTGATAAAGGATCCAGATTTGCCGATTTTTCGGCATTTTGGCTATTTTTGACCTGAAAAATAGTAAAGTTCGATTTGCAAATTTTGGTTAGAAAATTGGCAATTTTTAAGATAATATCGAAAACCAACCTAACTTCAAAGTTTTAAAAAGATTAAAAAACGATATCAGTTTTCAATAATTCCGAAACATTGGAATTTACAGAGTCAAAATTTGGAAAGGAAAAACTAATTTTTAATAAAAAATTGTGCTATATAAAATTTTTTCAACAGAAACATTTTCAATATAAATTTTTTTTTCTATGGAAAAATTTTCCTTTTAAAACTTTAAAATTGTTTTCGCCTCAAAATTTTCAATATAAATTTTTGTCTATAGAAAAATTTTATATTATTTTTTTTTTTTCCTTTAGTGAAATTTTCCATATAAATTTTTTTCTATCAAAAATTTCCCTACATAAATTTTTTTTGTAAAAAAGAATTTTTCATACATAATTTTTTTAATAAAAAAATTTTCCACATCAAATTTTTTGTATAGAAAAGTTTTCTACATAAAACTTTTTTGTATGGAAAGTTTTACATATAAAATTTTTTTATAGAAAAATTTTCCAAAAACATTTTTAACATAGACAAATTTTCAAGATTTTTTGTATAGAAGAATTTTTAATATAAAATTTTTCATATAGAGAAATTTTCAATAAAAGTTTTTCGTCCATCGAAAAATTTTATATTCAATTTTTTTTCCGTAGGAAAATTTTCCATTTAAATTTCCCTGTGTCAATTTTTTTGTAAAAACAATTTTTCATATATAATTTTTTGAACAGAAAAATTTTCTATACAAAATTTTTTATATAGAAAAGTTTTCAACACAAAAATTTTTTGGATGGGAAAATTTTACATATAGAATCTTTTTTGTATAAAGAAATTTTCTTTTAGAAAAATGTTTTATATGAAATTTGTTCTATAGAAAAATTTTCAATAAAAGCTGTTTGTCCGTCGAAAAATTGTACATAAAATTTTTTTTCTGTAGGGAAATTTTCCTTTTAAAATTGTTTCTATCAAAAATTTCCTTATATAATTTTTTTTGTAAAAAAAAATTTTTCATATACAATTTTTTGAATAAAAAAATTTCCATAACAAATTTTTTGTATAGAAAAATTTTCTACATACATTTTTTTTGTATGAAAAAATTTTTTATATAAAATATTTTTTATAGAAAAATTTTCCATATAAAATTTTTTGTATAGACAAATTTTCCACATACATTTTTAGTATAGAAAAATTTTCAAGATTTTTTGTATAGAAGAATTTTTAATATGAAATTTTTTGTATAGAGAAATTTTCAATATGATTTTTTTCTTTTAGAAAAATTTTCAGTTCTATAGAAAAATTTTCAGTAAAAGTTTTAAAAATTTAAATTTTTAAAATTTTCTGTACGGAAATTTTCAATTTAAATATGTTTCTATCAAAAATTTCCCTATATAAATTTGTTTAATAAAAAAATTTTCCATATACAATTTTTTGTATAGAAAAGTTTTCTACATACATTTTTTTTTGCATGGAAAAATTTTATACATAATATTTTTTTTATAGAAAATTTTTTCTACATAAAATTTTTTGTATAGAAAAATTTTCAACAAACGTTTTAAGTATAGAAAAATTTTCAAGATTTTGTATAGAAGAATTTTTAATATAAAATTTTTTATAAAGAGAAATTTTCAATATGATTTTTTCGTAAAAAAAAATTTTTTTACAACATTTTTTTAATAAAAAAGCTTCCATATACAATTTTTTGTATAGAAAAATATAAATATTTTCTACATATTTTTTTTTTGTATGGAAACATTTTTTACATAAAGTTTTTTTATAGAAAAATTTTCCATATAAAATTTTTTTATAGAAATTTTTTTTTATGGAAAAATTTTTTACATAAATTTTTTTTTATAGAAACATTTTTTGTTATATAAAAAATTTTCTATATAAAATTTTTTTGATAGAAAAATTTTCAAAAACATTTTTAGTATAAAAAAATTTTTAACGAGCTTCATCTGCTTTTTTCTCAAGACATTTTTTGGAAAAATACGGCGATTTTTGGCGAAAAAAATTTCTGGCAGCCCTGCATACAACAAATACAATTCTCAAAGCATTCTCATTTTAATATTTTGCACTCTCATTTTAAAAAGCTCTCCATTTGGCCAACCTTGCTCTAAATTGTGCGATATGTGAATGAAATATTCAAAAAATCGCCTGTAAACATGCAATGGTGGCAGTTCGAGTTCGTTACGAGGTTCATCTACTTTTTGCTCGAGACATTTTTCAATGTCGTAACAATATATCGTGAGCCTATATTCAATACCGACTATGAACCAAATAAAATATTTTTAGGAGAGGCAAAAAAGCGTTAAATATCCAAGATACTTTAATAGTAGTCAATATTTCCTTTACAATATATTTAAGCCAATAACTGCCTTGATAGAATTCTTGCTCTGATTTTTATTACAAGTGATGTTCTTTTATAAGAAAAACAGTTTTTCAGTTAAAAATGTTTTGAAAAAAATTAGTTCATAGGCGGTATTGAATATAGGCTTACGATATGATTTTTCATTATTTTTTGTCGAATGACTTTGTAAATCTCATCCATGTGCAAAAATATGCAAAAACTAGCGGTCACATTATTTTTTAAATTAAAGAGGGGTAAAAGGTCTACAATTTGATATATAAGAAATTGAGGGCGGATGAAAGCCAAATAACTTAAAGTCTATTTGAAAAAGTAGTTTTTTAAAAAAGTGTATTTTGAAAAGGTTTAAAAAAGTGTTCTTCAGGGATTTTTTAATGGGCTTACATTTTTAAAGTTTGTTTTAGTTAATTTGTTAGAAAACAAGTTAAAATTTAATATTTATAGGGTTTTCTGAGACTTTGTTAAAATATCGCGAACATTTTTTTAAGTAAACTTAACTTTTCTTTTATGACTATGCAAAAACAATATATGCAATAAAAGGATATGGACCTCCATTTTCAAGGGACAAAATTTTGTGTAAAAAATTCGGCAATGAAGGGCTATGCCCGCCACACATTTAAAAGCTTCAAAAATTTATATCTTGTTAGTATTTCGCAAAAAAGTTATACAAATTTAGATATTTTTAAAAATGTCGTTATTAATTTAGCAATAATTTTGGGAAAAATTTTGACTTGTTTTGCTTGCTTTTATGAGCCTGGTTCTTTAACCCTTAAATGTAGTGTAACCATATGTGACGCATGACTAAAAGACTAAATAAGCTATACCCGAAAAAAAGAAAGAAGTGCCTAGAATTATTTACAAACGAGATATTCTTAAGCAAAGTTTGACTCCAAAAGTGTCGTAAACTAAAGAACGGCAGTGTATTTGAAAAATAAACTTTAAATCATTTAGTTTATTTAAAACTATTATTAAATTTTTTAAAAACCAATTTTTGTTGATTATAGAAAAAAAGTAAGAAAACTGAATTGATAAAAGACTCAAAACCATGCAAGTATTAATTAAGGAAAAAATTAAAAAAAAAATAATCATTGAAAAAATAACGCAGAAGAACAAAGATTAAAACAATTTTAATTTTATTTTTAAATTATTGAAATAATTTGTTTAAATGTTACTAGAAAAAACAAAAACCTTAACAAAACTTACTCATCACAGCAACAACAAAAATTTATAATTATAAAAATAAAACTCACAATATAAAAATCTGCCATCCAATTCATTATAAAAACAAAAACAAATAAAAATAATATAAAAAAATTAAATAAACAAAACAGAAAATAAATAAAACCAATTGCATGTTTTTATTTAAGTTAATTTTCTTGTGTCTAAATATTATACAATTTTATTTAATTATTATTAAAAAATTGTTTATTTGCTTAAAAAAATTATATTTTTTATAAATATTTAAAACAAAAACAAATCAAAATAGTTTTTAATTCATTTAACGAAAAAAATAAAATAAACTTTTAAAAATATAAAAATAAAATGGTCTTGATTTAATTATTTAAACATAAAATTCTAGTTTAAAAAATTTAAAGTTAAATTTTAGCTGATATTCTTCTTATTTTTAATATAATTATAATTTTTATTAAAAATCTAAAAATAAAAAATCTTTAAATATTTTTATTAAAAATTTAAAATATTTTAAATTTCTTAAAAAACAAAAATATTCTCATTATTTGTATAAGTTTTATTTTATTTTATTTTAAAATTTCTCTTTTTTAAAACATAAAATTAAACTTTATAAATTAGTAATAAAATTTTCATTTATTTAAATTATTAATATTTTTATTATTATTATTAATTATTATTATTATTTTTATAATAATCCTTAAAAATCTTCGTTTTTTTTTAACTATTTTATTATAAACATAAACATAAACAAAAAACCCAAAACACATAAAATTATATAAATAAATTTAATTTTTCATTATTAAACAAAAAAATTAATAAAAAATTTGTGTTTTATTTTCGCTTCATTTTCATTTCAATTTCAGTTATTTTCTCTCTTTAAGCCCCTTTTAAGGCTCTTAAGGATCTTAATGCTAAAAAATTTCCAGATGAAAAATATTTGAAAATTTCTCAAATATTTGTTATAAATCTCAAAAAAATAAGAAAAAAAGGAATACAAAAAAACCAGACATCAATATCAAGATTAATTGATAAAAAATTAAAAAAAAAAATTAAAAGTAATAATTATGAAAAATGATAAATCATTGCTAAGTTTATGCAAATGCGAAAAAATGTGAAATAATTTAATTGTAAAACATTTGAAAAAAATTAAAAATAAAATATTACCAAATAAAGACAAGAAAAAACATAAATTATATTTATTTAACATATAAATAATAAAATTAATAAAAAAAAAATACAAATAACAAAAAAGTTTATGGAGATTTTTATTTAAACGGAATTACAGTGAATCATGTAAGAAACTTTATTATACCCTACACCACCATAGCACCGTGTTTTCTTCGATAGTTCTAAAATAAACAAGTAAGAGTGGTATATTCGGCTTTGCCGAATCTTGAATACCATTCACCAATGGTGTTCCAAAAGTAAAGTAAGAATTTATTGATAATTATATAGTTTCTGCCCTATAAGAACATGACCGGTCATGTGACTGGCACTGATGACTGATATATCAGTCACAAGTTTCACTTTCACTTTCTTAAGGCAAATATGAAAAAGGTGACCGAAACTTTAATATACATGTGATTTTGCATCTCTTTCTTAGACATGTATTATCTCTTATAGTTTTTACTTATCACCGGTGATGTATATATCGGTCACCGGTAACTAATAAGTATCGATGTATATATCGGTCACTCATGACCGATTAGTTTACTACTTTCGTAGTAAAATAATATTATTAAACAATTTTAAATGAACAAAATATATTAATCAAGCGCCAAAAAATAAAATTTACAGGAGAAGCATTTTTTAAAATATCTTTGGACAGTGAATTGTACTTAAGTCTTTATTGTTTTTGCTGTAAAATCATAACGGTAAACTCTACTGCCCTGATATTTTGTGAGATGATGCAGATGATCATGAATAATAAATTTTAATAATAAAATGAAAATCGTCCATCATGTCGCTTAAGCCCTTTTGGCGGTTATGGCTCGATATTATAAAATTTATTATACCCTTCACCACCATAGGTGGAAAGTTTGTGCTGATGTATGTAACGCATGGAAATATTTGTCTTAGACCTTTTAGTATACCAATAGGCTTAGAATCACTTTCTGAGTCGATTTAGCGATGTCCTGGCTGGACCCCCATGTAAACCTTGTAATCAAACTACAGGTCGCAATTCTAAAGATAATATGATGAAATTTGGCACAGATCATTTTTTAGTGGGACCATGGCTATTGAAATTCGTCAAAATTGGTCCATTATTTATGGTACCTCACATAGGTCCCACTTCCCGGAATTGACATATTGGCCACAAATATCAATATTTTTTCATGAAATTTAAATCAAATATTGCTTATGTAAACTTAAATCACTGTACCAAATCGGTCCACATTTGACCACATTTGACCGGTCCACATTTGACCATAGCTCCCATACAAATTTTTCTTTAAAAACGCATTAAATGAGACTAAAATCACTAAAACGATTGTAAATCTAAAGATAATGAGAATTATAAGTTAATTTTTTGCACATATAATTTTTGTAACAACTGTAATCAATTTGCGAAATTTCTCATATAAGTCCAAATGACGGAAACAGCTTAAATATATAAGTTTTGAGAAAATGTTTGTAAGATGGCAAAATTTAGCTTGTCTTTATGCAGGAAAAATAACACCTTTGACCTAAGTGGCGAAGGGTATCGTATGGTCGGGCTTGACCGACTATAGCACTTTCTTACTTGTTGAATAATATGTTTGTTCCTGTACTCTAACAAAACTACCCAGAACTTGTATTAAAAATTTTGTACGGGAACACTTTTGAGTAAGTTTGAGTAGTTTGTATTGAGTCGAGCACTTGAAGATTGCCGCATTTGTTGTCTTTGATTAGAACTACAGAACCACCCTGATTCATGCGAGCATTCATCATTTGGTTCAGGTGTTGGTACATTCATGGCATTAACATTGACCACTGGACCACCTTGTATTTGACCTCCGGCGTTGATTTGCATTCGATTAGGTCCTTCTGGACCACTAGAACGCCAGTATCGAGACCTCCCATCTGATTTATTTGACCGGGCATACATTGAGGTCAACCGGGGCCTACACTAGGACCACTCATTTATCTAATAACATTCATTTGTAAACCTCTAGGACCAGTCACTTGAGGCATCAATTGTTGTTGTCCTGATCCGCTGCATACAATATTGCCCTGCTGCTAACCAATGCCATTTGTGCATTTTGTTGTATTTACTGTTGCCCTGGTCTTTGTTGGTTCAAAGTTTGCAAAAGATTTGAGGCGGGTACATAGACCGACTGTTTGTTGTACATTAGGACCACCCGGCATAGACATCATTTGAGGATTCCTATTACCCTGGCTGGCTAAATTTTGAAAAACATTTAGAGGATTCTGCATCCAAATTTAATTCCCTTTTCAAAACTGGCTCAAACATTTAAATCGGTTCACCCATTCTATTTTTATAGAACTTTTTATAATAGTATTACGTTACAAGTGAACCTCCACGGTCCTTCGAATCTTTAAAATCGATTTTCTTAAAATTCTGACGTGCTACAGCAAAACGCCGAGACACGTATTTCTTTATTTTAAGCCTTTTCATATTCATATTCTGCTAACATTACTCATGTGTACTCAAAAAAATTTGATTTTGTCGTACTGTGTTATAATTTATTTCCTAACGCTATTCACAAAAATTTTAATTTTTCAAAACACAAAATTTTAATTTCTCAAATCAATGTGTGCAAGAATGAAACAACTACAAGTTCTGCTGTTGTTTCACTCTTACATACACAAATTTGGGTCAATGTGTTGATATTTTTTTTGTCTTTGTGTTAGTTTAGCATGCAACCCAAAAACGCGGTGCCCAGTGAGGTTTGTTTACCTTAATTCCTACGTATAATCTAACTAGTAAAAGTTATTGATTAGTTATGTAAAGCTCTGAAGTTTGCGGACCGATATAGATCAAAGCTTTAACAATGATTGTCAATGTATACAAGCATTAGAATAATAGGATATACACTAGAGCGGTTCGCCTTCCATACAAAAAAAAAAGTTGTGTCAGTCACCCCCTAGGATTAAAGATAATGCTAAAACAATTCCAAAAAATATTTTTTTTATTTTTTTACCACGGCTACAAATACCGCCCTTTCAGTATTTTGTTCACTGTGTCGCCATTTTATGTCCGATCATAACATTTTATATATCGGCGTTCTGCAGGGGCTGCATTTCCCTCTTTGATAGTTTTTTACTACCATGTCAATTTATAGTCATAACTTTTATTAAGTTGGTTACGACTCGAATTTTAAAAAGTAAAGACTAGAAATTGACGAGGTTATAAAAAACTATCAAAGAGAGAATTGTAGCCCTTACAGAGCCCTGAACATCGATGTTTAAAGTGTTATGATTGGACTAAAGATGGCGACACAGTTAACAAAATACAAAAAGAGCGGTGTTTGTAGGCGCGGTAAAAAAATAAAAAAAATTGTTTTTAGAATTATTTTTTTTACATTATCTTTAATCCTAGGGGGTGACTGACTGACTTTTTTTTCGAATCACTCTAATATACACTCTTTGTTTTAGATACATACGAAAAAGTTATTGAAGATTTACTTATTAATCTGAAGTTAGTTCACTAATTAAGATGAATACTTTATCAATAATATTTGGGATGTATTGCTCTTCCGATCTGTACGATGGATGTGTGGAAAGTTTTGCTCTAGTTCTTTGTGCGATTTTAATGTGATTTAATTTATCAGCATTAAAGTGATTCCCGGTCGGGGTCATATGGGAGATTTCACTAAATGTGAACCGAGCTCGCCCATTTTCAATACCGAACTTTTTAAGAGGTCAGAAATACTTTTGTCAAATGTTGACTCTCTAGAAAGTTTATTTTAGGCGCTATCGTACTGAATAACGATATTGTACAACGTCTTTATACTAAATGTCATCATCGTATCTATTATAATTTGTCATTTATTAGCTACTAAGAGATTGCCTTAGGCGAAGTTATACGGGATCAATTGTCAAACGTGAACGGATTTCTCCCAATTGCAATTAAAAAATTTAAATTTTTGTTGATATGTGAGATACTTACATACATATGTAGGTTTTGAACGCATATCATGTACTTAGCTGCATTTTTGTACTTTCTAGGAAGATTTCCTATAATTTGATATATAATACGTTCTCAAATATTATCATAATGTTCAAAAGTCAGACACAAATTAAGATAAATGCAGTGTGTCTGTCTGCTAAGATTTGTGGAGCTCCTGGAAGGTATACCCATATGCATTTTACACAAAATTTTAGGATATATTCCCACCCTGAATTCCATAATTGTCGATCAAAACACCTGAAATATCGCTTTAACACTAAATTATATCTACCACAAATTACCGAATGCATTAGAATTTAGGTAATTCCCTGCGAAGAACGCTATTAAATTTCATCAAAATAAACACCTGAGATATCGACAAAACAGGAACTCCAAAAACTTGACTTCAACAGGCATACGGACAGATAGACAGACGGAAGGAAGGACGGACAAACAGACAGACGGACGGACGTCTCGAAATCGATTCTCCTGCCGATTCTGAGTCGATCGGTACAATCTGACATATAATTTATGTAGGTTCACCATCTAATGGCTTCAGAAACTTGATTTCAACAGACAGACAGACGGACATGGCTTAATCGATTCTCCTCCCGATTCTGAGTCGATCGGTCTAAGATCACTAATAAAAAAATTATAAACGGATGCACAAACTTATAATACCCATTCACCTATTGGTGAAGGGTATAAAAGGGACAGACAGGTAGACGGACGGACAGACAGAGTCGATCGGTACAATTTGAATGGTATTCATAATCAGATTTGTGGAGTTTATATACCAGATTTAGGGAAATCCTCCCGCTAAGGACGCTGTTAAATTTCATCACAATCGGTCCATAAACACCTGAGATATCACTGAAACAAAATTTCTTAGACACGTACTTTCGGCAATTTGCTGTACATCAAAACTAGTGATCTAAGTTGTTTATGGACTGCTTTTGATAAAATTTAATAACGTGCTTGGCTGGGGAATATTCTAAAATCTGACATAAAATTTATGCATGTCCTTGCTCCAGAGGGATGGTTCTTCCTATTTCTGCATTTCATTTTTTCAACAAACTTTCTCTAATGCGTACTTTGGGCAATTTGCGATACATCAAATTTAGTGTTTTGGCGATATCTCAGTTGTTTTTAGACCGATTTTGATAAAATTTCTAATTTTTGGTATTTTTCGATATTTCAGGTGTTTATAAACCGATTTTAATGAAATTTAATAGCGTTCATTCGGGAGGATATATAATTTATGTAGGTCCATCCTCCAGGGGCCGATTCTGAGTCGATCGGTCTAATTTTTATGGGGTCTACGATCACTAATAAAACAAATGCAAACGTATGCACAAACTTATAATACCCTTTCACCTATTGGTGAAGGGTATAATAATCATGAATAAAATTACTTGGTCTATGGAAAATCGATAGTGGAATTATTTTTTGATGTTGGGAAAGCTTAACCCTTTCTTTCCCGGGGTCAAAGGCCATTTAGATTTTTTAATATGCATGGATAAGTAAGTGATGTAGATGTAATCATTTATGGATTAGGACGCTTGAGAATCAATTGAACCTGTTTTTGTCATCCAAGGTTAGAGGCTTAAGTTTTTAGGTAGAAGATTTCACAATGATCCTTATGACATAAACCACTTGTAATTTTTAAAGTATTTTTTTTTTTTGGAAATTCGTCGTTTAAGGATAAAAACGAAATTACGAAAAATTGCTGCACGTACCCAATAAAGCCATGAAGATAAAAAAGGCACATTCCCATGGCAGTCGGTTTTCCGTACCGGAACGACTAAGAAATCTTAGGATTCCGACCAAGGACTGCCACTTTCGCAATAACAACATAAAAAAGGCAGATGGTTGTTTGGAACTTTTTTTAAATCGTCAGTTTAAAATGTATCAGAGGCTAAAACTTTGGTACCATTTTTTAAATTATGATTTAATCGAGTTAAAAAAATAACTACTAATAATTACATTTTTAAAGTTTTTTTTATTGCTTTATTAAAAGACATTGTAGTTTTTGATACAATTCATTAGACAACAATTAACTAATAGTAATTGTATAGAGAACACTTCAGTTTTACTTTTTGACTTAATTTAATATATATTTTTTAAATTGTATATTTAGTTATATCTATTGCAAAAACTTAAAAATAAATAAAATATTGGCAAACATGGAATTTATCATTTCTTTTTTAGTATTTTTAAATGACAATACTTGGCTTTTTTAAATAAATTTAATGTTTTAAACTAGAATGCGTTAGTGTTTTTTTTTTTACTTTCTATGTCTTGTGCATGGACTTATTTACATCTACTTTAATTATGTAAAGTGTATAATAAACGGTAGAATCTTCATCGTTATTTATTCCACCGCTGGAACTTTGTTCCCAAAAAATAGAAAAAAGATTCACATACAATTAAGTACAAAAGGTAATCACATAATGTAGCTGACAAACCCTTTAATGGGTCTGCGGTATACCCTCCCAAAATGTATCCAGTGCTGTGCCGTTAATAACGCCAAATGTCCATTTCATATGTTTATTACCTTTGTCACAAGCATTGACAAAGAGCTTACGATCTGAGGGTGAAGCCTCCAAACATCTTTTACTTTCACCCTTATTCCGTCCATGCACTAACCATTTATTTGTGCGATCATATGACCAGAACTGATTGCCACCTTGACCGTGACAATCCCACAACCAAACAGGAGCATTTTTAAAGCTTTGCTGAACATCTAAACAGTCAAGCTTGCGACGTACACGCAGATCTCTATGCCAACTGAGAGCCCAATTTTGATTGCGACCAGGTCGATCAAGGTTTTCGTGACAGGGATATAAACCAACTTCGGAATGACGGGGCTTCGAAAGTGTATCTACACATAGTGTAGGAGTTCCTAAATTTTGTATAGCACCATAGGCATAATCTGGGGGTTCAATTGGTGGATAAACCTTTATTAAATCGAATGCCACAGTTTCCATGAACCATTTAAACGATTTGCACTGCAATTTTGTGCGTATGGCCTTCTGTTCGGTAAGATCTCCAGCATCAATGGTCTCATAAAGACCTTGGCCATGCTCATATAAATAGTTTTTATATTCGTCCATCCACACTTCAGCCACACGTTTGTAATTCTAAAGGAATTAAGGAAATAGATAATAAGATAATAAAAAATTGTTTCATTTTAATAGAACTCACTTTGTGAACATAATCGCCTTTACGAGGACTTGGAGAACTGTTGCGAGGTCCTCTGTAGATATGTCCAACACGCGAGCAAGGAGCATCGTACATTTCACCACCACACATCCATATCTTAAAACTTAACTCATATTGTTCACCTCCCCAGATGTCTAAGCCTTCATCGTAACCACCCAACTCAAAGAAAAACTCACGAGATATGGCAAACAGACCACCAGCCATAACTGGACTTTTGAAAGGTTTTGTACGATCCACCAAATCTTCCGGCAGTAAAGGCAAACGTTTATAATAAAACTCCCAATCAAAAGCACCTCGTGCTCCTTCGTCCTGGGCGCGATATTCAAAATTACTATGATCGATAACATCAATAAATGGACACACTGCTGTCCTCTTATTAATGGCAATAGGTTCCAATAGTGGCGGCAGCCAATTGTAGTTTGCTTCTATATGAGAATCTAAGAATATAATGACATCTGCTGTGGCTCTACGTGCGCCAGCCATACGAGCTCCGATTAAACCGGTTCTCTTGGTTAGACGTATAATTTGTGTCAGTTTTGGGAAATTTTCAGCGACATATTGATCCAATTGCTTGAAAAGATATTCACGATCACTGAAATCATCGACTAATATAATTTCCTTTAACAATTCAGGCGGGGAGCGATTGACCAGACTGTGTACCGAACGCATAAGAACACTAAAGTGTTCATTGTAGTATGGAATGACAATGCTGACAGTTGGCAATTCAGAAACATATTGTTTGGTGCGGCAGCTGTAGTTAAAAGGATAAATTATTTTAAAAATTTGGTTATATTTTTTTTATTAAGAATACTAACCCTTTGTGTCTTATATCGGGCACTGAACGATTTACAGAAATAATATCTGATAAATAGGCATTGAAACCGTTTTCCAAAGACATTTTACGCTCCAGATCACGTGTACCTTCGTCATTATTTGAGGCACGTTTACCTTGTTCGCCGAAGCCAATGCGCTTGGAATCACGTTCCATGGCCGTAAAATCATGCCAGTCTTTTTTCGTATGTTTGGGAGGTACTAACTGTTGTTGCTGGCGATTATCGGCGTTATCTTGATCCTGGTTGGGATCTTCTTCATCTATGGCATTATTTAACTCTTCTTCATCTTCTTCCTCAATGACTTTTTGCTTAGAATCTTTAATTTGAGGCTGTTCAACAGGTGGCACAATATGCGGCTTTTGTGGAACAGCTTTCACCGGTGCCGGTACTACTTGTTCCAGAGGTTCCTTCAATTTCCTGCTTTGTCTTTGTATATCCTGTTCATAGGGCGCGGCATTTGGTCGTTGGTTGGCTAAACGATTGGTATATGGACTGGCTGATAAGTATCCTGTTAAGAGTATAAATAATGTTCCAACTACAACCAGCAGGCAGCCCGTTTTAAAAAGCCACTTAATATTTGGTCTCCTCATAGTTATCGTGTCAATTTGCAATAACTAAAGTGTTTGCTGTTAGTCCGCTTGAACTCGCTAGCGTTTCATTGAGATTCAAATGAAATTTTTTGAAAATTCAAATAAATTTTTGCGTATGAAACTGCAAGTTTTGCTTTTGTCTTTATTTGCTCATTTACGTGTTTTACCACACAAACTAAAATAAAAAGTAAATATTTAGCTGAAAGTAAAAAGAGAAAAAAAAATTGTAAGATAAATATTTCAACTAAATTTACTGATAACAGCAAAAGTCTTGTTGATTTTTAAGAGTTTGGGGTATAA
Organism: Stomorhina lunata; assembly: GCA_933228675.1. Classification (NCBI taxonomy): domain Eukaryota; kingdom Metazoa; phylum Arthropoda; class Insecta; order Diptera; family Rhiniidae; genus Stomorhina; species Stomorhina lunata. The sequence continues at coordinate 76,600,415 of OW121742.1, read as the reverse complement.
ACACAAAATACTTATGGTATTTTTGACTGGCGTCTTAAGGAGGGATTTTGGTTTCCTCAATTAATATTTTTTAAGTTTTAATTGTTCATACAATAAAAAAATTACAAAATTTGTTAAAGCATACAAGAGAAATTTTAAATTTATGTGGGCTGCAGAGATACGTTTTATGCATACTCGTATATATATATAAATATTCGTTTTATTCAGACAATACTGTTTGCTAGTAATTACATGAATTCTGCATTATACACTGTTACATTTTGCTGCATAAGTTAATTGATAGAAACAAATATACACTACGGTTCAATAGGATATGACAATTTCTTTAAGTTTAAAATCCGTGAAAATAACTGAACGATTTCGTTTAAACGTTAAGTCCTTCGAAGTGTACATTTTTCATATCCAAAAAAAATAAAAATGTTTATCATTGGTTTTGTAGTAGATTCGTTTCCACTTAAGAATAATCCAAATGTAGTTTATCGGAATAGTAGAAATAACAGGCATTCGTTCGGAATTGAAACCATTCCGTAGTTGGAACGGAATGGTTTTTGGTTCTATAGATTCCGAAAAATTTTGAAATTCCAAATACATTTCAAAACACGATTTTTTCAATTGAAATCAGAAACTCTTAGCCTGTTTCACGATTTCGAAAGAAAATCTACGCGAAAGAAAGTGAGTCATTCGAATTCGAATAAATTTTGGTTCCACTATTTCGAAGCCTTTCGTTCGCTTGCTTTCACGAGTGTGTTATGTACTTTTATGTATTGCAGATTATATTTTACCAGAGACTATAAAAAAATTAAATGCTAAGAAACAAACAAAAAATATGTTATTTATAGCATGTTCCATGGTTTCGAAAGAAAATCTACGCGAAAGAAAGTAACTCAAATTCGAAATAATTTTCAAAGCCTTTCGTTCGTTTTCATTCGAAAGCAAAATATCAAGTGACTCATTTTGACATTTGCTTTCGCATTGCTGGTAACTTGTTCGAAATAGTGGAACAGAAATTTGTATGAAAATACTTACGCTTTCTTTCGACTTATCTTCGCATAAAATAAAGTTAGTGAAATACAAAACAAATTTCTTTCGTATAGGATAAGAAAAATATAAGAAAGCACTCTTTCAAAATCGTGAAACAGGCTATCTATCTTTGTTTTAACAAACAATACTGATTAATTGATGAAATTGTTCAAATAATGGATAAACAAAGAAAAACATAGAAATTCATTCCGAAAAAAATTATCGTTTTACTTTTTCTGTAGAAGCAAAATACGGAATTCATTCCACTTCCGAACGGAATTGGGTTCTGTGACATGATTGAAAGAGTGTTGGGAATAAAATATGCATTTATTATTTTAAAAATTTATTCTTTTATAGATATGTCAGATACTATAATTTATTTATTATTTTCAATTATTATTACGATAAATATGGACTCCGAAAAAAAAGTACGGAAAAATATTATTAGAGCTTTTCAAAAAAATCCGGCAAACAATTTGCCGGCCTTCGAACTTCGAGCATTGAAAAAAAGACTGAATCAGGAAGTATAAAAAGCTTAAGAAATATTGGTAAGGCAAAAGAAGTCTTTTTTTCGTGTGTTTCCGTAAGTTTCTATATGTGAGCTATGGTATGACATAAGACTTCCTTATACTAAATTTAGTGGCCAAATCAAGTAAAGTTTACCATTTATTCGCATTTAAGTGTATTTTAGGTGGAGTTTAGGATATTCAACAGCACTTTGAATTCTAAAAATTTACTGGTTCTATTCCGTTGAAGGGCAGTGTATATGTACCTACAAAAACACTTAAGTGCAACCAAACGAAATTGAATGTGAACTACTTTTCCAGTCAGATTTTATACAAATTAAATTAAAACAAATTTTTAAATATCCGACAAACTGGCAAAGTCGTTGTAACTAATGCTGAATGTCATGTTACTTAGCTATAACTTCTTATGCGTTGTTTTAGGCAAAGCTTTAATACATATATTTTATAGTAACAAATATTAAAATCTCTAAATGTTTTGAGCTAGATTATAGTATTATCATAAATTTGATTAGTTAATGAAGTAGTACAGAAGTTATTAAGTAACGAATGACGTTTTTAGGATGACCAAATTACCATATTAAATTGACCCATGTAATAAAATTGTCTATAGAAATTGATTGGATGCGCTTCATTTGCTATTGTTAAAATTTGAGAAAGTGTGTACCCTTAATAGGTATCCTATACTCTACTCATATTAATTTCTTTTTTTTCAGTAAGTAGCTAGATGGAAATTTCATTTCTATCTTCTAAACTTATAAAGACAACAATGAAATTAATATTGACCTATGGTCTTTAACAAAACTTAGTTGACAGGTGTCTGATATTTTTGGGAATGTTTAGTATTGTGTAAAAAGAATTTTACGTGCTGTTTTAAAATCTTTATCAACATCGTGACTATTAAAATTTTTAATTAAAAAAATTGAAATTGTAATTTAAAAACGAAAAATAAATTTTGCTACACCATTTTCAATAGTAAATGAGAAATCTCCAACTGGAATTGAGAATTTGCATTTGAAAATGAGAAAATTCCAATTGAAATTGAAAATAAGAAATTTCCAATTGAAATTGAGAATTTTTATTTGAATTCGAGAAAATTCCAATTGAAATTGAGAAATTTCATTTGAAAGTGAGAAATTTTAAATTGATATTGGGAATTTTCCATTTGTGAATGAGAATTTTTCATTTGAAATTAAGAAAACTATAATTGAAAATGAGAAATTTTCATTTGAAATTAAGTTTTCTATTTGAAAATAAGAAAAGTATAATTGAAAATGAGAAATTTTCATTTGTAATTGAGAAATTTTTATTTGAAATGGAGAAATGTGTAATTGAAAATGAGAAATTTCCATTTGTAATTAAGAAATTTTCATAGGGTTTTTCTTAATTTCAAATGAAAATTTCTCAATTACAATTAAATATCTCATTTCCAAATGGAAATTCTGAATTTCAATTTGAATTTTCCCATTTTCAAATGAAAATCTCAATTTCAAATGGAATTTTCTCATTTACAAATGTAAATTCTCATTTTCAATTAGAATTTTCTCATTTACAATTGAAAATGGTGTAGTAATTGTAATATAAAAATAATTCTAAATTAATATTATTTTGTAACTTTGGTATTATAATATTTTCTGCCTCTTTAAGACCAAATAATAAACTTGTACATTGATACATACATATCGACACCTGAAATGCAAAAGGGTGTAACAACACTTCTAGTTTTTTTTTTTACAGGAGAAGCAGAAAACGTTGTAACTTTTAAACAACCAAGAACATTAAATCCAAATTTTGGAATTGGGTCAACAAGCCATCAGCAAAAAAACTCTAAAAACTAAAAGGGTATTTAGTTTTTGAGCAATTGGGAAAAAACAAAAAGGCTTAACTGAATATTTTCTGAAACCAAAAGGGCTTAACTACCATACAAATTTTGAGCAAAAATTTAAACCTTTCAAAAAAACTTCTTTTATCAATGATATAGAGACGGGTTACTACAGTTTAATGTAAAAAGATAATTTTTAAATAATTTAAAATAAGATATATAGAGGTTTCCTTAAGAGTTATTTCAGAAATAACATCGTAACTTAAAAAAACCTTAAAGATACTTAAATGAAATTTCATACGGTTAAAACAGAGAAGCTTAAGAATTGATCTGTGGACAAGCAGGTCAATGGACAGTCGGAAAGCTAACTTATAGCCTTTCAAAAATCTTTGTCTCTGCTAATAATTTTTTATATGATAAGCAAAAAAACATCATAACTTTTAAACTAAATAAAATATTAATTCAAAATTTTTAAATTTAGTTAACAATGCAACAGCAAAGACATTCCTTTAAACTTAAATGACAAAAAAACGATTAATTTTTAAGTAATTGTGAAAAAACAAAAGGCCTTAACTACAAGCAGAATATTTTCTGAAACCAAAAGGGCTTAACTACAATACAAATTTTGTTTTTGACCGTACACATACAAAATTTTGTAGCTTTTGCTGTGTCATAATCAAACAAAAAATAGAGTTTAATTTTTGTGTTAGTTACGCCCTTTTGCATTTCAGGTGACGATATGTCACCTGATAAAATCGCATACATATATCAAGGCAATCAGTCCACATTTTAACCTAGGCCCCATATTAGACAAACAGACGAAATTTGCATAAATACACAATAAAAATGTATCAATTTATCACAAAATTTAATATAGACACTTTTCTAAGCATTAAAAAAATCTTGACTATAGTCAAGATATGGACAAGATATGGTGTAGAGTATAATAGAATCGTGCTTGACTGACTAAGAACTTTCTTTATAGTTTTATATACAAATAAATATTAATCTTTTTGTATTGTTGGCCTAATTTTTGGAATATTTTTATAAATAGTTACATTTAAACAACATGAATTTGCTTTAAAATACACAACACAAATGAAATAAAATTATTCAGTATAAAAATTATTATTGCTTCAATTTGAAAATAATTATTTGATAAAAATTAAAGTTTAGATAATAATGTAAAATACATAAAAAAAACTTCAATTTTATATCAATTTTTTCAATCAATTTCATATCAATTTTATAGTTGTCATAAAGGATACTATAAAATTTATAGTTGACGTAGCAAACCATTTTGAATAAATATTAAACGCATCCAATATAGTAATTTATAGATTCAAATCTATACAGACAAAACCATTGCATCTAAAATTTTAAAATTTCAATAAAACCGGTATGAAAAGTTTACGAATTTCTTCCCAGACAAATTCAACAAGTTATTTAAATTGTTTTTGCTATAGGATAAAATATCCTGTTTTTTTATTACGAATAAAAAACATATAAATTACTCACGTATGTCTACACTCTTGTTGTTTTGTATTCTTTTAAAGTATAAGATGTAATTATATTCGTATCAACGGAGTAGTAAAATTTTGATGCACGAGACAGAGAACGTGGCACATTTGGTAAGGTCTTTGAAATAAAACACTTGTTATAACAGTTAAACAATATATTTTTTTTTTAATTGAAAATATGTATGTATTTTAATTGTGTTTAAGATAATAAACAGGTACCGAAAATAATTATTATTTAAAAATAAAAGTTATTTTGTGTCTTTATTTTGACAGAAATAAAGTTATTTTTACTTTTTTTTTAATTTACGAAAAACTATTTGCCTATTAATCTGAACGTTTTAAATCTTCAAAAACGTTTTGAGAAATTGTTTCTATAATGACGATATTCAGCAATTTTATTTTTGTGTTTAAGAAAAATAAACGACATTTATCTCGGTGAGGCTAAATTTTTTTCAGTATTTACAAATTGATTTAAGTCTTTTATCAAAAAAAAAAGTGCAACAAAAATAAATTTACATAATTTTGTAATATTAATTTGTTTTTTGCAAAAATCTCTTAAACTAAACAAGGTATTAGGATAATTTTTGAGCACAGTATAGACCAATTATAAATTCAGAAATATAAATTTCAGAACGAGATCAGAAATTTCAATAAAAATTTTTTAATACAGAAAATTACACTTTTTGTAATAAATTTATGTAATTTTTTTTTCCATTACTTTGTAATTTTTTTCGCAAAATCTCTAAAACTAAACAAGGAATTATGACCATTTTTAGACTCAGTATAGACCAATATATTAGAAACTCAGAAATTATATTTCCGAAAGAGTTTCCAAATTTGTATTAAATTTTTTTAATACAGAAGAGTACGCTTTTTGAAAATTGTAGTTTTTTTTAGAAAAATGGGCCGTGTGATCCCATTTATAACCGGACCCTATTCGATTTTTCCACAGATTTTAAAAACATTATAATTTATAAAAATTAATTAAAAAAAGATTTCAAATCTATAATCAAATTTTTTTATAGAGCAGTAGTAGTTTAGAAACTGCTGAGTTAATACCAGAGACCGAATATTGTTTTATTTTTTAAATCAATCAAGTGATGATATTTATCATTGCTGATGAAAATTTATTTTCATTTCGATCGATGAATAAAAATGAGGGATTTATATTTGAAATATAAATATCCCTCATGATGAAAATTTTAAATATCTTTAATGATAAATATCCGAACAGAAAAATATTTTATTGATTGTTTTATTTTTTAACTTCTGTTTTGACTTTGAAAAAATAAAATATTTTTGAAATTTTAAAATTTTCAACAATGAATGTATCAATATGTTTCCAATTAATTGGAATGTTTTAGGACATCGAAGTTAAACCTAATAGTCCTAATGGAACTATTGGTGGTTTCGTTGACCCGCAAAACCATTTCAACATAAAATTTGCAACAATAATTATTGTTAATAATTTATTGTCCTATTTTCCTTATTGTCCTAAAGACTTTTTATACCAGGACAAATCTTCTTCTGTCATCCTTGATTACCAGTGGAGCATAGGGCCTGGGAGGATGCAGCAATTGCCTGGCGTCTCTAGCTACCAGGTAAGAACTGTATCCAATTCCCACTCTAACCTTCTCGTGGTACATCCTGTAAATCTGAGCAACCTAGTTTTAGATGCGGTAAGCAACCCGTGTGGGATTCTAGGTCAGCGCTAATATAAAAGGGAGTTATCTTAGAGCGATTCCAACGTATATGGTCTAAGGGTCAAAGATAATTGTACTTGGTAAAGTACGAAAATGCAGCGTCTGTTCAACATGTTAGTTGCGGCTGCAAGCGGGCGTCAGTCTCGGATCGAGTGGCTCGCTATACAAACAAGTACAAGACATTACATAGTATGTACAACAAAATGATCCAAAATGCATTTTCAAAAATTGTCCAATCTTCATTGTTTACTTTTCAATGTTCCCTCGCAATTAAGTTCCAATGTACAAACAGCGAATAATTGTCGCTTATTAAAGCTTTGTTTCAATGTTTTGCGCTAACCTTAAACAAGTCAATAAACTCATTGAAAGACAAAGATTACAACCATGAAAGAGTTATGTACAATGATATTATAAATAACAATAAATAATCACTTGAAGATGACTTGATGAATCAAAATTTGTGAATATGCAGTTGAATATGAATATTTGTCCAAAAAGAAAGTGACACAAAAATTGGTGTTTTTATAAAAAAAAAATATGTAAAATTTTATAATAAACATAAAAATACAACATTTTTTAAAAACTTTAATTAAAGAAAAGAACACAAAAGCTATTCTGAGAATAAAGGTACAATAGAAGAGATTTAAAAAAGTAGGTTAACCTAGAATCCAAACACCTTAATATCAGCAATAAAAAAGTGGAATAAAAAACAAAAAAGTATTAAATTTATCCGAGCTATAAGACGAATATGAAACGTCAGCTTGAATTTTTTAAGAATTGTTTGATAATTACTTTTATTTAGTCTTATTATGTTTCTTCACTTAGTAAACACAAGTGTTTAAACCACAAGAAAAGAAAAGATTATAAGTGAATTAAAACAAAACAATGTGTAGACAAGGTGGAAGTAGGAAAAGATGTCTGTATATAAATACATACTAATAAAGCTGACAACACCCCTACTCTGATAACTACGTATATTCTATTAGCAATATTATCAAATTTATAATCAAGCATAAATTAACAGCTGATATTCATAATGAATAAATATTTTAAAATATTCTTATGATCTAGTTCAAATATAATATCATGGAATTCGGTCCATAACAGACAGATGATGTTAGTATATCAGACACTATTTACTTCATATTAGCAGTAAAACTAATTGATTTATACCAAATACGGATACGGGGGGATGCTATAAAAGACGGTTTTTGACTTCTACAATGACAGCACTCGGCTCAAAAATCACGTAGAATTCGAGGTCTACCTTTAATACCTACAGTTTAGTATAGCATGGACATGCATATGCTATAAATCTTTAAAAAAAACGAGTTAGCAGGACCTTGGTCAAATAGAATCTATTGACATGCTTTATCCACTTATACTACGAAAAGAGCATGCAATTTGCAAATAATTGTAAATACATAATACAAACAGATTTGGCTCGTTCTCACAGTTTACTGACATTGTTAAAATCCAAAGTATTCTTACTTATGTGCTTTATGACAGGTTAGACACACTGTCTGATTTGAAGCTAAAGGTTGTGAAAAAATTACTTTTACACAAGCTGTGACGATAAGAAGGAGGCGTTCCCATGGCAGTAAAAATATGTTGTTGATGAGTTGGCAGCCCTTGGCGGAAAAACCTCGAGTCATTCCGGTACATAGAACCGGCTGTCGCGGGTCAGCATCGCTAAGTGATACTCAGTGGAGAAATATTCAATTCTACCAAAATGCAGCCCTAACAACTATAACAGGATGCCTACAAATTATCTCACCACATCATCTTCACGAGGAAACAAAGGTCCTTCCAGTAAAGAAACACAACTCATCAGCAGTTCTTTTTGGGATGACATCGAAGAAATCATCCAAACTTTAACATCATACAGTTGGCATCTTCCCCGAGGAATGTCAGGAAAGATCTTCGCGTGTATGAGGATAGCATACGAAGATATGTACTTGATCCTTTAAATCATACCTCGTTATACCATTAATCCATTAAACAACAATTAAACAACATTCATAAAGACGCTACCAACTCCGCGATTTTAGGTTGTAGTTCGAATGTTGTATTAGGAGGTCGGCCACCGCCCATAGCAGAAGAAGAAAAGAACCTGCCGCGGAAAACAATATTCGTTCTGGTTCAATATTCGGAATGGTGGAATAGATTAAATATCTTTTGGTCCCGCATAGACCGTGCCGTCCCCAACATTTGCCCAGCTTGTGGTCAGGGTCCTCATGATACCCCCATATTTTCAACTGTACCGCCAACCCTACTTCAATTAGTCCTGAGGATTTGTGGACTCATTCAGTAGAAGATCCCCATAAAATTGTAAATCAGTCAGGTATTCAGTTTTTCTTACAGAAACTACTCGGAAATCTTAGGATTACAACCAACGACTGCTACTACTGCGATATTTCTAACAACATCAAAAAGAAAGAGGCCATAAAACATCTTCTGTGCATTTGCCCTTTTCTGTCATACAGAACGGAACTAACTTTTGGATAATATTTCTTAGCAGACCTGGGCGATCTGCTTGAATATTGGCCGAATTAAAATCTTTTTGCTGTAATTCGTGATAGTGTTTTCTGCTAGCTTTCGTGATAGCACAATAGGCATTATAGTCTAAGTCGTTCCTAGGGCTTTCGCTTCTTCGTAATAAAACGTCTGGGAAATCTTATGTTTCTGATCAATGACAGCATCTTCTGCTATATAATATAACAACAACATAGTCTTAGTTAATCTGGTTATCCAACGCCGCGCTTACATAACCAAAATAAGTAGCCCTCCTTGTAATAATGAGTTAATCGATATAGCTTTAATTTATGGTCTAAAAAGTCCCCGAGATGGCGCTAATTTTATATTTTCTAAACATAAAGACATATTTTAAAATATAACGGTATTTAATTTATAATTTGGGAAAATTATGTAAAAAATACTGTTCAAGCGAAGATATAACTTGAAAAGTGTTGACTCGGCTCTATTAAACGTGAAAAGTGTAGTTTGCTGACATCGTAAAGATATCAAACGAACATCCTGGCTTTATATTGCGTAAGTGGCTGCCACTGCTGACCGAAAACAAGAACGTGTTGAAAATATTGAGCAGAGATCACCTAATTTTAAATGTAAGAAACCGAATTTTTGACACTTAGAGACAATTTACTGTTCGCATCCTCAAAAAATGCTTACCGGTAAAAAATTTCACACGGATGAAGAGCTTTCCGATGATACTTAAACCTATTTTATCGTGTCAAAAAATTGGTATTGAAATCTTAGAATGACGCTGGAATGATTGAGTTGCTCTTAAAAGAAGTTACGTTAATGAATAAAGCCAAAAAAAAAAGTTTTTTTGATATGAAAGGGGGTTACTGAGTATCTCGATTCGAAAATAAAACGAGGTAACGTTAATGTATAAGGCCAAAACAAATATATATATATATATATATATATATATATATATTTTTTTTTTTTTTTTTTTGAGGGACTGTTTCATTCCTTGCTAGAGTCTTTCTTTGATCATGAGTTAAAGGAAACATCGTACAGAAATGTTGATTGGTAACCTTTTTCTTCAACTTGAAGATGATATTGTGTGGGGCAGAAGTTCTATAAGAATTTTTTTAGCATAAAATCAAGATATATATGTTTGTAACTATAGATTAAGGTTTCACATAATAACAATGTTTGGAAACTTGAATATGTATGCAGAAGAAATTCCCAAATAAGATTTAAGTAGGTGTAGTGTAAAATTTGCATAAAAAGATACTAAAGAATCATCACACAGTTAAATATATAAGCACGTTCGAAAATCGTTAAACAAAACTCTTCTTTATAGGCTAAAACAGGTTTAGAAGAAAATTGATTTCATTGTAATTATTTTTAACCATTCAACAATCATTTAACGAATATTCTATTTTGTTATCTCCAAATTAAATGTATTTGTATTTTCGCATAGAAATGTGTAGAATTTTTATCTTAACAATTTAATGAAAAACTGCAATAGATAACAGAAACTATTAGCCAGTTTGTTATTAACAAATTCACTTTATTATACAAACATTGTGTTGTTGTCGGTCCTTACCTTTTAGATTCTAAAATTTAGATAAACCAATTGTAATAATTTTTTAACACTCAAGAACTTTTTTTAATTCTTTATTTTTACAGATTCACACATTCTAAGATTTACAATTTTGCCGGATATACTTATATTCTTTTCATAGGGAATGTTAAAAACAAAATTTTATTTTGAAATTAAGAATTTGTTCTACGCAAACATAAATATTTTAGAAAAATTCAGTCCTCTCCGGTTTCTTGGTATTTTGACACTAAAAAAATAAGAAGTGAAAAAACAATATTAAACTGTTGCCAACATTCGTTTTAAATAAATAAACGTTTTTTTAAAACCGCTGGAAACAGTATTTGGCAATATTTGAAATAATTATTATCTCCTAACCCTTGTCACTGAAGACGTTAAAATGCCTTAAGAATTCTTGATTCTTTTACGTATAAATTGGAATAATATTTTAAACATTTTTAATTTTATTCTTTAATGCATTTAAAAAAACACGAATGTTTAGATGGCATCACTTAAATGAACACAGAGTTGTATAAAAACGTATTACTTTGTAGTTACCAATACGTGATGTCAACTATTATAACTTTAATCGCTTAAAAGAACTTTAAGTGTACGGAGGAAAAATTTTGTATGCTTATTTTTGTTAAAATGTGTTACACAGCACAGTGGGAAAATACGGCCAAAACTCAATAACTTGGTCATTTCTTGACTTTTGTTCTTGAAATTTTCAGTCCATATAAATGATATACCTTTAGCTAAACTGAAATAGTTTTTTTAAGAAAATATAAAGGCTGTGGTCACTTAAATCTGGACAACTAAACATGCTTAAAAATTTTAGCTGGCAATTATAAAAATTATTTACTTAAATAGGATAATATATAAAAGGAATACCTATCCTACGATACATGATTTGTCAAAATCGGACATGTCCTTTCAGAGATATTGGGCTCATACTATGAGCTTATAACCAGATTTTGTATGCTACTACTACAGAAAAACTCTAAACATCGAATATTTTTATAAAATTATGATTGCGTCCACAATTATGTGACTACTACCTATATACTTAAATAAATTATATAAAGGTTATTCATTTTTTTTGTTTTTATATATATTTTGCACAAAAAATAGAAAAGTAAAGAAAATGGCATAAAAATATTATATCACGCCTATATCTCAGTTCAAGAAGTGTTTTTTTTGTGATAAATTGCATAAAAAGGGATGTTACTAAAAACATTATAATTCTTAAAATGGGATGCAAAGGGATATGAAATTCATAAACCTTATTAACGATTCAATTCAGCTATTAGAGAGTGTTGTCCTTTAACCTCTAAAATTAATTTGCGGTCAATCAAACTTTGTATTTAAATTTTTCTTATAATTTTTTATAGTTGGTTTAACTGCACGAATTCTAGATGAAGCATAGGTCAAAAAAATATCGAATTGATTAGTAAAAGGTATCTACTTTTTAATCCAAAAAAGAAAAAGTTAAAATTTTACACGTATTCCAAAATTAAGCGAATTTTATATATAGGTTCAAATGGACAAATAATTTTATTAAAAACATACATATAAATAAAACTTTGATTATTACAGCCTTAGTAGACAATGCAGTATGGTAAAACATTGGGATTGATTAAATGTTTTGAAATGTCAGCTCTAATCTGACATAAAAATTTTTTAAATAAAATTAAAAACAATTCTGGTTGTTGGCCGTAATTTCCTACTGTGAACAGGGGGAGTGAAAATACATTTTTACAATTCTATAAATTTAGTGTGGAAATTGTGCAAGTATAAGTCGATTCAGTAACGGCACGGTCTATACGGGAAAAAAAGTTGTGAAGTCATTTTCTATTATATCTCGATTTTAGATGTACCAAAACTATTCTTGTTAATGCGGCAAATCCTTTTCTTCTTCAGCTATGCGCGGTTTCTCAATAAAACATTCATACGATAACCTGCAACAGCGGATTGGCATTCATATGAATGTACGTTAATAAAAATTCAAGATAGCACACGGATATTTAATTCATCCGTCTGTTTTTATTTTCTTTGCCTTAAACTTCATTTGACGCATCAGCAGTCTATGGAAACTTTTTTATATTTGAAATTAGGGCACATCGTTTTTTTTTGCGAATGAGACCAAATGGAGATGATAGAAGGCAATTAGTAGGCCAAAACTCTAAATGGGTTTTGAAAAGTTAGCTCGAGTTTTGAAGTTACAACTATTTGAAGTTTGGTTATTTGGGTATAAAATTTCCCATATAAGTTTCATGTAGAATAAATCAGTGAATAAATTTAACAGTTAAAACTGCATATTTTATAAATTAATTTTTATATTTTTTGTGAATTTGTATTATACTTTATTCCCCATTTTTCCATATATATACTTAAATTAGGTGACATTTACAATATCGAGTATTTAACTTTTTGGTGAATGTAGTAAAATTTCTTATTTTAATTTGTTTAGTATATGTTAAATTAACGATTGTTGTTAGTTGTTATGGCTGCATTTTGGCAGCATTTAATATTTATTCACAGAGTATTACTCAATTTGTTTCGAAAGTCAAGATTTCAGTCTTCTTTTCTCCATGCAAATAGCACAAGTTGACCACTCTCTATGACCCATGTAACGCGGACTATGTCGTCAGCCACCTAACCTGCTTAACCTAACCTTACCTATTAGTATACTACGCTAACAACTTTGGAGCTGCATAATCTGTATTTGTAGGGAAGTCAATCGTTTTATAGGTAAACAAGTTTCATTTTTTCATTTCTTAGTGCTGTGTGATAGTAACCCGCGGTATAACAGGTTAGTCATCCGCCTAACATACCAGAGGTCCCAAGTTTGATCCCCGGCGAAAATGAAAAATACCAACAAAATGGGAAATACCAACAAAATTTTTATGACAGTCATAAATATTTATGACAATAGGACAATAGCACACAATAGCAGAGACTGTGAATTGGCTAATTGATTATTGTAAAATAACCTGGGTAAACAAATATTACGTGTAAAATCACCTTATTACTAAATTTTACAACACTGGGTGGAAAATCTGTTCAACAGGCGAATTCACATAAATTCGCCTTAAGCTGCACATGTATCAGTCGCCGTATCAAAATAAATAAAAACAATCAAACGAACACATGGGTAGAGAAAATATATTTTACTTATAAAATATATACATTTATCAAACAATTTATTAAACCAGTAATTAATAAACAAATTGTTATTATTCTTTAAATTCTAATTGTGAAAAGTTATGAAAATCGTGACTTCAAAACAACAGGAACGCAGCGAAAAGAAGAAAAGGAAGCTGGCCGCTTTAGCCAATTTGGTAAAACTGAACGATAAAGATAGACAAGAGGAAGTTATGGCTGAAAGGCAGAAAGAACCCAAACAGGATGTTCCCGTTCAAAATTTTGCTGACAATAATGATGACGATGGTTTTATAAAGGTAAGACATTTAATGTTCCTTTTAACTTTCGTTTCAACAGAAGTTTTTTCCAAAATTGCAAAGGCATTGATTGTTGTTGTAACTGCGATATTATTTTTTGATAAAGCAGAAGTGGTAGTCCTTGGTCGGAATCCTAAGATTTTCGGGTCGACCCGGACCCTTGGTTGCTGGAAAGTCGTGAAGCTTTTAACTGTTACGCATTTCCCATAATAAAATTATGTTTGCTATCTTATAGATAAATTTCGAAAAGATTTTTTTTATCGTATGATTATCTATATGGAGACATTTGCTGAAACCATTTTATAACAATTTACCTAGTTGGCAGATCATTTAATAGTGACGACTTTTTCCCACCGCAAGTATCGGTTATTGTTGTTTATGATGTACATCATTGACCTCTTGGTTAATGATCTTTTCTGTCTGACTTTTGTATATGCCAATGAAGCACAGTTTGTTTAATGTAGATATTTGGGATGCGGCATTGGATCATGTGCTATTGCATTGTGGCTCTTCTTATTTTTTTATAAATCATTTATTAAGGGCCTTCCTAAATATATGTATAGTCGATAAATTTAATTTTTCTCGTTCCATTAGAAACCGACAAATTATTTTTTCCTTTAGAAAATCGAATGTATTTGAAAAGTCATTTCAATGTCTCATAAAATCACGAATTTGGATCATATTACCGATGAAATTAAGAAAATTTTTTTATTCATGGGCAGAATTTTGGACAAAAGTTTTGTTTTTTCCAAATCACTGGGTTTGTTAAGTTTTCTGTACTGACCCCAATAATTTCTAAATCAAAATTTTTTTTTAATCTTAAACGAGTAATATGTTGATGAAATAGCATAGAAAAATTTTCCTCGAAAGAAAGGTTTTTTATTTGCCTAAGTTTATCTTTTGTAGAATATTGGAATGACCGTTTGTCCTTAAGCGGCATTTTGCCATAGAATTATGTCTAATCGCAGTACCAAATTTAATTTGTTTTGTCATCTAATTCATTGCATCACATTGCAGCAGCAGTGTAGCCGATATACTAGACTTTAAAAACATATTAGATTAAAAACAATTATTGCTTAAAATTAACATTACACTAACTTTTTTTAAAAGTTCAACCAAAGCTTACCAAATCGAAAACTGTTTTCAATCTTTTCAGGTGACCCACAAGAAGAAACAAGGTAAAAAGAACCGTTTTAATAGCACTTCTGAGGAACCTCAAGTAAAGAAAAAGAAGATTATGAATGAAGATAGTGAAAGTACAGATGGCCCAGAGGAAGAAGAATTAAGAAATTTAAATTTATCAGAGGAACAGTACAAACAGCTTAAAAAAGAACTTAGAGAACGTAAACGGCAATTGGAAAATATACCATCTCTACGACTACGTGAATTCGGTCAACGTGCATTGCTTTCCGTTAAAGATGATGAGCGTACGCCTATATTTTTAACGGACGTACAACATCTAGTTATGTCGGCACTTTTGGGCAAAAAGTCCCCATGTGCACCGGACAGATGGTGCTTTTTCGATAAACCTCAACAATTATCGCATACTGTAGTTGTTTGCCTAGAAGGCCTATCGTTGTATCATTATTTATCAAATGAAAGCAAATTTGATAAAAGTAATAAAATTTTTGAAACCAGATTAGAAGTTGTCATGCCAAGTAGTAAAAAAGACAGTAGATCAATGGTTATGATTGAAGAATTGTCCCAGGTGCCTCTTACGAATGCTCAAGCACACGAGTTAATCGAAAAACACGGTTCACTTGAAGCAGCTATGGAATTAAACAAAGATCCAACACTTTTGATTAATGGTATTTTTCCGGTTGAAGACTCAATAGTAAATCCTGCCGACAATGATTTACACCCAAATGACAAATTTCCACGAACAAAACTGCTTCTATCTGCTCTACAATTGGTGGATGAAGGTTATCCCATGCCGCTAAGAGGAGAATTAAATAAACAATTCAAAAGTTATGTAATGACCAAAGATAAATATGCTCCCGTTACGAATCGTAGTCCTCTTTTTGGTATCGATTGTGAAATGTGTCGCACATCCAAAGGTTTAAATGAACTGACACGTATTTCGATTGTTAATGAAAATTGTGAGACGGTTTATGAAACCCTCGTAAGGCCCACTAATAAGATTATCGATTATTTAACTCAATATTCCGGTATAACTGAGCAAATTATGTTAAAAGTAACCAAAAATTTAGCAGACGTCCACAAAGAAGTAAGAGAACTTCTACCACCTGATGCCATTCTGGTAGGTCAATCGTTGAATTGTGATTTAAACGCCATGAGAATGATGCATCCCTATATTATTGATACCAGTGTCTGTTTTAATTTAAGTGGTGTACGCCGGCGTAAATCGAAATTGCAAAAATTAGCAATGGCTTTCCTTAAAGAAACAATTCAGGAACATGAAGGTGGTCACGACTCTGTAGAAGATTCGGTATCAAGTTTAAAGTTAGTAAAACTTAAACTTGCCAACAGCGTGGAATTTGGAGATGAAATTTTGACACAAAAAAAGCGTTTACACGACATTATAAGAGTCGCCAGCGGTGATGCAATAAAGAATAATTTATTTGCCCACGCTTCACAACGCGATAAACGTACCGCAATTATAACTGCCAATCCACTACCATCTAGCATACAAAATCTTTTGAAGAAAGCTGAAGAAGCCTCTTTGGACAATTCTCAGAAATTATTTTTACTGCACGAGTTATCTTCGAACAAAGAAGCCGTACGCAAATGCAAAGAAATATCAATGGAAAATGCATTGACCCTTTGCAATCTTAGCATAACGTCAGACGAATTGTTAGCATCCTCATTCGATAACACAATCGAAAGTGTTAACAAATGGATATCAAAGATATGGAAGAGTATGGCACACAATGGTTTACTTTTAGTTTTAATGGGTGGTGCCGCTGAGTGTTCATCAGGTGTTGCTAAAATTGCTATTAAACGCAATGTCGCTGATGTTGCAGCCGAGGTGCCTTTAACTGTTTAGTAATTCTAATTTGCGTGCACTTTAATGGCACATATGACCTTTCCATTTCCCCGGTCGGAAAATGTTCTACTTGTTATGACATACATAATTTTAATAATAATATATCATACAATATATTAACATGAATATGTAATTGATTTGGACACTGGATAATAAAAATTATATTTTTGGTTAATCTACTAAAAAAATAAACTTTCAGTTATTTTGGAAATTGTGAAAACAAATTTTAAGATTTAAACAAAAATGTTTATTAAGTACGAATTTTAAACAAATTTATTTAGCTCACATTTAAATTTTATTTCGGTAATTGTATTCAGCTTATCTTTTATAATTACAACTTGCAAGGATTTTAAAACAAGAAATTTACTTGAACATACATACCTTTTTTAATAAAGATTTTAAAAATCCTTTCTATTATTATTATTTTTTTATTATTCCTACTATTGCTTATTTTAGTTATAAACTGAATATAATACATTTGAAATAGTATTTTAAGCAAATCAAGACAACCACAAAAAAGCTGACAAACTTTGCAGGAGCAGGTTTTTTTTTGAATTAACTGCTCTACTAATGCAGTTATGACATTATTTATTTGGTCTAACAATTGTAAGTAAATAAACTAAATTTCCAAATCAGCGATATATCGGTTGTTTATGTCCCTTAAGCTTTTTTTTCCGTCATTAACCTTTTTTAAGTGATGTTTCATTTTCTTTTAATTCTGGTACTTCTAAGTTCTTAATTAGAACGTCAATATAGAAAAATCTAGGTCTTTTACAAAAGTATCAAATGACGTTTTCAGTGTTTGCAAAAACGGTCCTACAAATTTGACCACCTAGGGTATAAAAAAATTCTCGGTCTATGTAACTTTTGCATGTATATAGGTTGAAGGTTAGGTTAGGTTGAAAAGGTAATGCCAGGTAAGTGGCATCTTCACTCGGAGACCTTCGGGTCCGTTGTGATCCTTTTTGAAAGTAAATAACGATAGCGGAAAGAGAGAGAAGAGTGAAGGGAGAAGTTTCTAGATAGTGTTAGAGATAGAAAAAGTGAGTCGTAGAGAAGAGAATTGTTGTCCAAAACGCTACCCTAGGGAAAGAGACCCGTCTAACTATGCCATCTGAGTCCCAGTATAAAGCCTACAACGTCAGTCAGTTTGCACTGCTGTATGTCGCCCAGTTCCTCGTGGAATCTATTACATAGAAATTTAAGTCTCTGGGTTTGGAGCATAGGACAGTGGCAGAAGACCGTTTCGGACGAATCCGCGTCCGAGTATAGTCTGCAAATGTCCTGAATTGCTCCATTCCATCTATTTAGTCTGGAACTCAGGGCGCAGTGGCCAGTTAGAAAACCTATTCATTCATTTCCTAAGACTGATTCTGCTAAGACCTAGCAAGAGCTTGGTCTTGCGTGTATTTAAGTCGGGCCATAAGGTCCTAGATATTGGCACTTTTTAATTGAAGGGGTGAGAAGCAAAACTCGCTCGTTCCATGTTTGCAAAATTTTGGTAAAATGCAAAATACTTCCTACAGCTTAATAAATGATCCAAATGAGTTGAAAGCTACTAATTCTAAAACATTATGATATTTCTTTATAAAGGCATATAGTTTACAAAATGAAAACTCCTTAAGTAAGGAAAAATAAAGTTTTGAAGTTTGGAACGAACGAGTTTTGCTACCAATTTTCGAAAGGAAACAGTTTTGCTACATTTCATATTGTAACGAACGAGTTTTGCAACTCACAGTAACCCATCAGTAAAACAAATCATTTAACTTCACTATATTTTTAAAGGTAAATTAATTTATTAAAATTAAGGAAACTTGTTAAAAGTGAAAATGAAAATTATTGAGTTCTTAAACGGACAAAGAAAATGCTTCAATCTCATCGTACTCCTCGTTATTTGCCTCCACGTCGTGATCA
This sequence comes from Stomorhina lunata, assembly GCA_933228675.1. Lineage (NCBI taxonomy): Eukaryota > Metazoa > Arthropoda > Insecta > Diptera > Rhiniidae > Stomorhina > Stomorhina lunata. The sequence goes on along the minus strand of OW121742.1, from coordinate 76,581,372 downwards.
TCATTGTTGTCATCTAAAATCGAAACATAAAAATCTAAGATTTTATTTTGTCTCCAATTTTCTCCAAAGTGGTTGGACAAAAGGGTTCCAATATCTTTTTTATTTTCAGGTTTTATCCCTACATTTATGGGAAGTAGTTTTGGAATGAAGTAATGGATCGATTTCAACCAATTTCAATAGGCATGGTCCCAGTACAAAAAGATATCTCTGTGCCAAATTTCATCAATTTATCTTCAAAATTGCGACCTGTACTTTAATTACAAGCTTTTCATGGACAGCCAGCAGGACGGACGGACGTCGTTAAATCGAGTCAGAAAGTGATTCTAAGTCGATCGGTATACTATAGACAAATATTTCGGTGCGTTACATACATCAGCACAAACTTATAATACCCTCTCAACCTATGGTATAAAAATGAGAAAGTCAAAACTCATTGTGGTGGTTTGTCTCACTTCAACCAAGTAACGAACGAGTTTTGCTACAGAATATGGAACGAGACAGTTTTGGAAATAAATAATAAATGGAACGAACGAGTTTTGCTACGAACTGCAATTTTAGGACATACAAAAACATAGAAAAGGATATGACTTGATGCAGTCTGTATATGTATCCTTATAAAGAACCAAAAGAACTATCAGAATCTATTGTTATCTCATTTTTTTTAAATTCTGGAACGAGCGAGTTTTGGAACTCACATCCACAATTGAAAAAAATATATAAGTCCCATAATTACAATACAAATGACAGTCAGTCGAGTGGTATGCATGTGATAAATGCAGAAAAAAAATATATTGTTAGACTTTAAAATTTTTTGCCCACCTGTTACTCCTTTTGACCATCTGAGAATAACCGTTTTAAGTATTTTTTAATCTTACAGTATCTCTACTTTTACTACGCCTACATATGTCTTAATTATTAAGTATAAATAAAAAATTTAAATTATACATTTGCCAAATTTAAATTATTCACACCGTCCACATGTTTATATTTATTTTACATTCTTATTAATGCTTGGCACGCTACCCTCTCTTTAAAATACAGTAGCATTAAAAAGGAGAACAACAAACAATTCTAGCTTACACTATTTCCAATTGCAGTTTAAGAATTTCTGATTATTTTCAGAATTTTATTATTATTTTCATAAAATTAAAACAAGGAATCGGACGCAGGACCGAATAGTTTGATAGATGGGATTGTCACTATGGAGAGAATCAAATGGGCCGTGAATACTTTCATGCCGTACAAATCGGCAGGTCCAGATGGCATCATCCCTGCCATGCTCCAAAATTCCTCCGACTATTGCCTTTTAATTCTTCGCTCCATTTTTGTTAGCTGTCTACTTGGAGGTTTCATTCCAGGTGGATGGAGAGAGGTTAGGGTGATTTTTATACCAAAGGCAGGGAAGGCTAGTCACTCAAAACCAAAAGATTTCAGGCCGATCAGCCTATCGTCTTTTCTTCTGAAGACACTAGAACGACTGATTGACCTTTATCTTAGGAACTCGTTAGAAACACACATCATTAGTACCGCTCAACATGCTTACCTAAAGGGTAAATCTGTTGAGAGTGCACTTCATGATGTGGTTGGTTTTATCGAAAAAGGGCTTTCTTAGATATCGAGGGAGCTTTCAACAATATCACGACTGACGCCATTAAGAAAGCACTCATAGACACGGGTGTGCAGGGTTTTCTGGTGGAGTGGATAACAACCATGCTAAACAGCAGGATAATCAACTCCAGTCTAGGAGACTGCAACACTCGTAGAATGGTCACAAGAGGTACTCCACAGGGGGGGGGGGGGGGGGGGTGTTGTCCCCTTTACTTTGGCTACTGGCGATCAATGTCATCCTTAAAAAATTTGATCAACTAGGCAGGAAGATTGTAGCCTACGCTGACGATGTAGTTATACTGGTATCAGGTAAATACCTGAATACAATCAGCGAAATTATGGAATCGGCACTAGGTGACCTCTCCTCCTGGGCCAGTGACAAAGGACTAGGGGTCAATCCTGAAAAGACAGAGCTAGTCCTTTTCACCAGGAGGTACAAGGTTGACAATTTCAAACTTCCAGTACTTAATGGGATAGAGTTAGGTCTTTCTTTAGAAGCTAAATTCCTAGGAATCATTCTGGATAGGAAGTTATCTTGGAAGAAAAACACGCTTGAGAGAATGAAAAAGGGACTTAATGCTTACTACTTCTGTAGGAATTCTGTGGGTAAGAGCTGGGGCTTAAACCCAATGGTAGTGTACTGGATATACACGACCATTGTAAGACCAGTTCTGACCTACGGGTGCGCAGTATGGTGGCAGGCAGTAAACAAAGTCTCCTTTCTCAGTCTCTTGAACAAAGTACAAAGATGCAGCAGCATAGGTATCACTGGTGCCCTTAGGAGCACTCCTCAGGCGGCCCTAGACGTGATGCTATCTCTTTTCCCTTTAGACATATTTATAAAGGGAACAGCAACTAGATGTCTATTGAGGCTACATGAGTCGGGCATACTTAGGCACAGGCAGGTTGGACACGCTAGCATACTGAACCGAATGATCGTCCCTCACTTCGAGTCAGGTTCAACTGTATCTGATTACGTCGTCAAGGAACTGTTGTTCAGTTCAGCACCAGAGGTCGTCATTCCTGATAGAACCAGCTGGGATAATCGTCAATCCCTCTTTGAGGGGAACTCGATCTTCACAGACGGCTCTAAAATGGAAATCGGCACTGGGGCTGGTGTTTTCTTAAAGGAGCAAAACATTAGGAAATCCTACAGGCTTAGAGATGAGTGTAGTGTGTTTCAGGCGGAAATCTTCGCCATTCTGAAAGCCACTGAACTTATCTCACTTAATATTCCTGTAGATAGCGAGGTGACCATCTACGTCGATAGTCAGGCTGCCCTCAAAGCCCTAGAAGGATGTAGCATCACCTCAAAACTAGTAAAGTCTTGTAGATTAGCTGTCATTAGCCTATCTAATACTTATAGGGTAAGACTCTGCTGGGTTCCTGGTCATTGCGATATCGAAGGCAATGAAACTGCTGACGAAGTCGCTAGACTTGGCTCGAGTCAGGAACTGTTGTCCGCGGTGACAGAGATAGCCCCACCTATTTGTCACCTTTTTATGGGCATCAAGTCCTGGATCGGTGAGGAAACAGCTAGGAACTGGCATAACTTGGCCACTTGCACGATATCTAGGACCTTATGGCCCGACTTGGATATACGCAAGACCAAGCTACTGCTAGGTCTTAGCAGAACCAGTCTCAGGAAATGTGTAGGTTTTCTAACTGGCCACTGTGCCCTGAACTCCAGGCTAAGCAGATGGGATGGAGCAATTCAGGACATTTTCAGACTATGCTCGGACGCGGATTCATCCGAAACGGTTGAGCATATCCTCTGCCACTGTCCTATGCTCCAAAACAAGAGACTTAAATTTCTAGGAAACAGATTTCTTGATGAACTGGGCGACATACAGCAGTGCGAGCTGACTGACGTTGTCGGGTTCATACTCGGACTCAGTTGGCTTAGATAAAAGGGTCTCTTTCCCTACAATTAGGGTTCCTTGACAGCACTTCTCTTCCTCACTCTATTCTCCATCTCCTAACACTGTTCAGAACTCCTCTCTCTCTTCACTCTCTTCCCTCTTTCTTTTTCCGCTATCATTTCTTTTAATTTCAGAAAGGATCACAATGGACCAGAAGGTCTCCGAGTGAATATGCCACTTCCCTGGCATCACCTTTTGAACCTAACCTAACCTAAATTATTTTCCGCTGTTAGTCACTCGGGGCTAAATCTGGAGAATGTGGCGGATAGGGAGCAAGTTTGGAAACTTCATACGTGTTCACCCTTTCACTTTTCTGGCGGAAAATGCTATTTGGTATAATATTCTTATATTAATTGTTTTCCTCTTATCAAGTTAGTCAATGTGGATAATGCCCCATGCGACCCAACGTTTTATCAATTGTTTCGGATGTAGAGACCTTAAAATTATAAATTATGCTTTTCGGCAGGCTCCTAATATTTTATCCAAATAATCAATAAAGTTTTTTTTTAAACTGTCGTTAATCGTTGATATCTATTCAAGATTAGTTTTGAACAGTTTTGGGATTATTCCTGCATAAATGATTTGAAAATAAAAACCCACAAGAAAAGAAAAAGGTATAAAATCTCATGATTTTGGTGGCCAATTTTTACTCCTTCTTTACGAGAAATAAAAAAAAATAACCACCATAGGTGGAAAGGGTATTATAAGTTTGTGCTGATGTATGTAACGCATAGAAATATTTGTCTTAGAACCAACTTTTAGTATAGGCTTAGAAAAAGTATCTTAGTCGATTTAGCGATGTCAGTCCGTCCGTCCGTCTGGCTGGCTGGACCCCCATGAAAACCATGTAATAAAAGTACAGGTCGCAACTCTTAAGAGAAATTGATGAAATTTGGCAGATATAATTTTTTTGATAGTGGTACAATGGCTATTGAAATTCGTCACAATCGATCCATTTTTTCATGAAATTTGAAACAAATACTGCTTATAAGAAGTAATATATTATTGAAGTAATATATTTGGAATTTGGATTTGAATTTTAATATTAAATTCTTAACATTCCTAAATTTTCCTATAGAAAATGAAAAAAAACTAAAATTTTGACATTTGACCTTGGGGAAGAAAGGTTTAAGGTTTACCAATCGACCTCGTTCTTTTTGTATTTTATTTCTCAAATTGTTTGTTTACTGATACCGTAACGCAAAATTATTATTTTTAATATTTGTTTAACAAAATTTTCAAAAAATGATTTTTGAAACTGGCCTGAAAAAAAGTATTATTTTCGTATATGAAAAAAAATTAAGTAAATTCGATTATATTTTAACAAATTTCAACCAATTAGTACTTACAGGTCATGGAATTGTAAATCGTGTCTTACTTTGAAATTTATTTATCCTTAAAAATTTTTTGGCTGCATATCCTTAGGCGTGTCGTCAAGAACACGAATTTTCGGGGAAAAATCGCAATAACTCCGAAACCACCATAGGTGTATGTATGGATGTATGTAACGCATACAAATATTTGTCTTAGACCCACCTTTTAGCATACCAATAGGCTTAGAATCACTTTCTAAGTCGATGTAGCGATGTCAGTCCGTCCGTCCATCTGTCTGGACCCCCATGTAAACGATGTAATCAAAATACAGGTCGCAATTCTAAAGATAATTTGATGAAACAGATCATTTTTTGATAGTGGGAACATGGCTATTGAATTTCGTCAAAATCGGTCCATTATTTATGGTACCTCCCATTGGTCCCACTTCCCGGAATTGATATATTGGCCACAAATATCAATATTTTTCATGAAATTTAAATCAAATACTGCTTATGTAAACTTAAATCACTGTACCAAATTGAAATCGGTCCATATTTGACCATAGCTCCCATACAAACTTTTAAGTTTATTTTTTGCATACATAACTTCTGTAACAACTGTAATCAATTTGCCAAATTTCGAGATAATCGGTCCACATTTGACCCTAGCTCTCATATAAGTCTAAATGACGGAAACAGCTTAAATATATAAGTTTTGAGAAAATGTTTGTATGTAGGCAAAATTTAGCAAATATTTGTTTTTATACAGGAAAAAGAACACCTTTGACCTTAGTGGTGAAGGGTATCGTATGGTCGACTTAACCGACTTTAGCACTTTCTTGGTTGTTGAACTAATATGTATATTTACAATATATTAAAATAACAATGGAAATGGTTTAGTCTAGTTTAAGGGACATTAATTTTTCAGTTTTTTACGCGCAGAAATTATTTCACCATTTAAAAGTTCACTGGCTCTCTAAAAGTAAACATTAGAAATAGAAAATAAGAATAAAATATAATAATTAAAAAACCTGTTCAGTTTAAAAAAAATCATAAAAATAACAATAAATCACAAAAAAAAATATATAATTTTAATATAACGCTCCACATTGTAAAATAATTTAAATAAATATAAGTTTAAAATTTATTGTGCAGAAAAAAATGATGTTAAAATAGAAATTAGTCATTCAGTGTCCAAATTTTAATGTTGTCTACTACGGGAAAATCCCCTTTATATTAATTTTTTCAATAGTGATTTTTCTGTGGAGAACATTAATGTGAAAATAAAGTTAATGAGAGTTACAAATATTTATCTTAAAGATTTAGATATTGCTTTCAATCCATGAGTGTGTTTTTGTATTTTGAAATTTCTGCCATTTCCAACTCTAGTAACTAAGAGTCTGGTTTAATAAAAGTGATTTGAAATCTTATAATGACGTCGATTTTTTGTATTTTGAAAAGTTTGTCTTTACAATTCACACAGATACTCAACACTCAAACAATTACATTTTCATACATATTTTATTTATTTGGTCATTTTGTTCATTTACTCAGTTCTAAGAAACCATACAATAATTTTACTATTTTCCCTCTCTTAATTGGTCGAAGAGTATTTTATATTTTAATTCGTATAATTTAACTTTTCTCTTTTAGAACTCAGCACTTTAAGGGGATTTATGAAATTTATAGTGATTCCCAAATCACAATAAATTTATTATTTTTTTTAATTACATATGTATTTCTTAGTGGTTATTAATAATCTAGTAAATCAAATATGGAAATGTAGTATAATAATTTTAAGTTATAACTAGCAATTTCTTAAAAAAACTTTATGCGAAAAAGAACTTGGAACATTTATTTCTTGGGTTTGTTCTACAACTTCTTTGTTTCGAAATTCTGTTAAAAGATGACACTATTTATACTAGGGTTTGCAGTTCGGTTTTAACCGAAACCGAAACCTCGGTTTTTTATGCCTTGAAACCGAAACCGAAAACTGTAGAAAAAACCGCGATTTTAGCTATTTATTTTTCATAATTTTTTGTTGGTATTATTCAGAAATAACATTAGCTTATCATAAATTTGTTCGTAATTTGTCTATTTAATGAAGCGGAAGAATGAAACAAGCAAAAGTTGTTTATAATGGACGAATGGACAGGTGTAGGGGAAGACGGTATATGAACGTAAATATTCACGATTCTCATGGTAAATTTTATAACCTGGGCCGTATTTTATGAACGTGTAATTTAAGCAAACGTAAGAAATCATTAGACAAAGGCAAATGGAGTTTAATATTTCACTTGATACAAACATCGTAGCATGTACTATAGATGGAGCAGCAGCCAATATCAAATTTGTATCTGAAAATCAATTTTGAAGACGGCGGCGATGAAACTTTGACTCATTTAAAACCGATTGCCCATATACATTTGAACCTAGAGGCTGTAAGAAAAACTGATCGGTATTTCAAAAATTCTTCAGTTCGTTATAATATTTTACAAACAAGAGTTAAAAAGCATCATAATCGTGAATTAAGTTTACTCTTAGATTTCTGCTTCTAAACAAAGTATTCATGAGAGTTTAGAAATGCTGTCGACCTTAGATTTGCTTCATTCTATCGACTTTAAAATTGTAAATTCTTTAAAATCGTTGCTATTTGTAAAAATTACTATTGAAGCAATTTGTCGCTCGGATGCAAATATTATTCGCGCTAAAGGGGCTCTGCAGTTTCTCCAAAAGAAACAAGACTTATTTAAGAAATCCCTCATATTTAAAAAACCTGAATTATTTTCCTGAGTTTTAGTATTAAATAAATTATAACATGTCTTAATGAAGTTATCTAAATTTTCCTACAAATTTAAAATGAAATAGTTTTATTTAAAAAACCGAAAACCGAACCGAAAACGGAAGGTTTTGGCTGTTTGAAAACCGAAACCGCAGTTTCTCATTTTCACGGTTTTTTGCAAACCCTAATTTATACCCTTCACAACCATAGGTGGAAAGCGTATTAAAAATTTGTGCTGATGAATGTAACGCATAGATATATTAGTCTTAGACCCACCTTTTAGTATACCAATAGAATCACTTTCTAAATCGATTTAGCTATGTCAGTCCGTCCGTCTAACTGGCAGGCTGGACCCCCATATAAACCTTGTAATCAAAGTACAGGTCGCAATTCTAAAGATAATAAATTAAGTGGCCAAAGCTATTACAGTTTATCATTTATTGGCATTTAAGTATATTTCAGGTGGAATTTAGGCTGTTTATGGTTAAATGTGAACCGATTTCGATGAAATTTTATATGCTGCCTAGTGCTTATGTAGAACTTCTCGATTCCAATATAGCTGTTATAATTTGTTATTTATTAGCAAATAAGCGATTAGCCTAGACGAGGTTATACGGGAGCTATGGTCAAATGTGAACCGATTTTGCCCGATTTCAATACCAAGAAATGAAGAATATTTGTGCCAAATTTCAGTGACCTATATCCTTTTGTTAAAGTTTTATCGTGCCGACAACAGACAGACAGACATTGCTCTATCGTCTTAGAATTTCATAAGGATTCAGAATATACTTCAATTTTGGTTTTTGAGCCAATATTAAGGAAATAACAAACGGAATGACAATCTCAATATACCCCCATTATTTTTGATGGTGGGTAGAAAAACTAAGTAAATTCGATTATGTTTTAACAAAACTCAACTAATAACTACTTATAGGTTATGGAATTGCAAATCATGTCTTACTTTGAAATTTATTTATCCTTAAGTAAATTTTTGGCTGCATATCCTTAGTCGTGTCGTCAAGAATCCGAATTTTCGGGGAAAAATTGCAATAACTCCGAAACCACTTCATGGATTTTTAATTGCGATAAAGCAACTTTAGTTCTCTTTTATATTGTATTAATTTTGCTTAAACATTGTAATTCTTAGTGGGTAAAATTTAGGCAAAATCCAAAATACTCAAATTTTTTCCTTACAAAAAAGTTCAACACATTATGGGCGGATGCGGCACGTGTTGCCCATATAAAATTAAAAAAAAAAAAATGCACAACATATTTTTATGTTACGTAGAACATTTCTGGGTTCATTTTCGCACTTTCCGGTTCCATTTCGCACTTTCGTAATATAATGTACATCAATAGGTCATTTACTTATTATACCACAATAGGTGGAAAGGGTATTATAAGTTTGTGCTGATGTATGTAACGCATAGAAATATTTGTCTTAGACCCACCTTTTAGCATACCAATAGGCTTAGAATCACTTTCTGAGTAGATTTAGAGATGCCAGTCCGTCCGTCCATCCGTCTGGACGGCTGAACCCCCATGTAAACAATGTAATCAAAGTACAGGTCGCAATTCAAAAGATAATTTGATGAAACTTGGCACAGATCATTTTTTTGATAGTGGGGCCATGGCTATTGAAATTCGTCAAAATCGGTCCATTATTTATGGTACCTCCCATAGGTCCCACTTCCCGGAATTGATATATTGGCCACAAATATCAATATTTTTTCATGAAATTTAAATCAAATACTGCTTATGTAAACTTAAATCATTGTACCAAATTGAAATCGGTGCATATTTGACCATAGCTCCCATACAAACTTTTAAGTTTATTTTTTGCATACATAACTTTTGTAACAACTGTAATCAATTTGCCAAATTTCGGGATAATCGGTCCACATTTGACCCTAGCTCTCATATAAGTCCAAATGACGGAAACAGCTTAAATATATAAGTTTTGAGAAAATGTCTGTATGATGGCAAAATTTAGCAAATATTTGTCTTTATACAGGAAAACTAACACCTTTAACCTTAATGGTAAAGGGTATCGTATGGTCGGGCTTGACCGATTATAGCACTTTCTTACTTGTTTTTAAGTAAACTTGATTTGAAACATTACGTGTAAGAAGCAAAATATAGAAAAACACAACCCCAATATTAAAATGCCAAATATTGCAAAGAAGTTGTCATATAGGAATATTAGGGCTTTCGATTAAATTTATGGGATTGAACGATTTGTATCAACAATAATATAAGACAAATAAACTTTAATGGCATAGTAAGCTCTTTAACAAGCTTAATATGTTGATATCGGTCATTAAATTCAAATAATTTAAGCATTATAGTAGATACTCTTACCTCTCTAATTTTACCCAAAATAACTTTACAGTACGTTTACACACGTAGGTGACTTGTTACAAGTTGTGTATACGTATTCTTCTGACATGCAAGTAAAAAAATCACTGGCAATTAAAATCGCTTGCCAGTGAGCCTACAACTTGCAGAAGTGTGATTGTGTTAGTAAAAAAATATAAATGTATTGAGCTTGCACTTGCATGTGTAAATGCCGTGTTAGCATATTCATCTTTTTTTATTTAGGCTATTCTAAATAAAAAAGGGGAAACCCTCATCGCTGAAAATAAGTAGCGTACAAGACAACGGTGCAAGATAAATTTTCACGTTAGTCTTCAATTTAATTTGTTGGATGCAGTTAAAATACCTTATTTTTCATCATTAACATTTTTATTCAGTGTTTCACCAATAAACGTATAATACCATATAGTACGATAGTGAAAATCGGTCTAAAATTTTTTATAGCTCCCATACAACCAAAGTAGTCCATCCTTGACCTTAGCTTGTACATCGGTTTTCTCTTAATTGTTAATCCAATTTTAAAAAATTAAATTACAATTTAAAACAAATTAATTTCAGAAACTGCCAGCACGTGAACCGCCCTGGTATAGCAGGTTAGTCATCCGCCTAGCATACCAGAGGTCCCAAGTTCGATCCCCGGCCAGACCCACTAAAAAAAAATTTAAAAAAGCGGAGGTTCACCTTATAATATATATTAGCTACTGGTTATTGAGTATTAGGCTGTGTAAAACTTCTCTAATTAATGCATTTTCCGTTCAGAGCTGAAGTTAAAACCTAGGTCCCTTTAATGAGTCGGATGCAGCTCATTGTCTGAGAGAATTACCCCTTGTTCCAACTGGAATATTGTCGGGGAATTATAAATATAATATAAAAATTTCAGAAACTAATTTTTAAATTTGTTTATGAATTATAGGATATATGTATGTATTTAATTGTTTTTGAAATTTAAAAAAAAAATTAATTTTTAAACATAACTAATTCTTAAACGAAAAATAAAATCAAATTAAATAAACTTTTGATAATTTTATTTATGAATTAGAGGGTACATTTTTAGCAATTCAATTTTTAATAAATATAACTTTTTTTTTTTAAATTCTTTAATTTTGAATTTGTATATAATGTTATAGGATTTAAACGATTGGGTGTGAAATTAATGGTGGGCATATAAGATTTGGCAGTCTTGTTTTTTTTTGATAACAGATTTTTTAATGTATTAAAACACATTTTGAAATTATATATATTCGCATAAAATTCGCATAATAAAAAACCGCAAACATAAAAATATATGTGGGCAAAAATCAAACAGTTTTGATTCCTTTGAAACCGACTTTCAACTCGAATAATTTTTGTACCCTTAAGAGTTAGGAAAATCTAATTACAGATCTTGAACTCGCAAAAAGTTCTGTATACTGAACGCAATAAATTTGTTGCGCAAATTTGCGCTTCTAAGCGTAATTGGCATGCAAATTTAAAAAAACGTAAAAAAATCGATTGAAGCATTCAAGTTTTTCTTCATATTTCGTCTTCTTCTGCATTCGTTTTAACATTTGGGCCCAAGTCGTTGTTCTACGAAATAGACACCACACTTAGGGGATAAATCCACTTCCCTCTAAATTTTAATTTTGTCACTTCTAATACTAGTTAATGGCTGCCAAAATTTGAAGCTCGTTTTCGCCACTTTTTAATTTTTTTCGCATATTTTTTGGTCGCCTCAAAGAATTAAAAAAAAAAATAGATAACGATTTGGAGACCTTTCAATTTCGCATCGTTTGATATATATCTCGTTAATGTGCTCTATACAGGTATAATACACGACAGGTGTAAATAAGGAGTTTTTGAGCGTAAATTTTTCAAAATATCGGTTTTTCGTGGAGCACACTCGCAAATATGAATGAAAATTTCCAAACTACCGCGTAAACCGAGTTTTTTGAAAATCGTGCAAAAAAGTGCATACTGATTTAAATGGTTTTAGATTGCAAAGTGAGACAAAATCACATAATGCATGAAAGCGATGTCATTTATAACCGATTTGCATCAAAAGTTTTTCAAAAATCTCTTTATTAACTGAGAACGCGAAGGTTTTATCTAAAAACATTTCAATGAAGCACATCGCGAATTTATTTATTTATTTATTTATTTGTTCATTAGTCTATGGATACAATATTATCCTTACAGACTACTTAATATAAAATTGATCAGGAATGGTCTTAAAACTATTCCTAAAAAAAGCTTTACCTTAGATCTGAAGCGCACCAAAATATTATAAGGAGTAACGATTTGACGAGCAAAATAAGAATTTTATATTTTAAAAAGATATGCACCTATTAAAAATTATATTTAAATCAGAGACCGAATATTAATACTTTTAAAACAATATTTTCATATTTTAATCCATACAAAAACAATCATTGAAGTTTAAAAAATAATAAAAATCCCTAATGATTTTTAATTGTTCAAAAAATTTTGTATCGTTTTTCAATCCGATGAAAATAAAAAATAAAAAAATCGTTTGGGATATTTATCAGTTCAAAATAATTTTCATCTTTTTTCATCCGATGAAAAAAAAAATTTTGATAGAAAATATTCAAACTTTATTTCTGTATTTTTTCAGCAAAAATTTTCCTGGTTTCATTCATCATAATGTTTATGTTAATGGATAGATTAGGCAATTCTAAAATCCTTGTGCCAAATGCCATAACAGGGGGATTTCTCACATCATTACCCCTTGGAGTAGTATATTCTGTAATGTTGTTTCTATACATGCTTAAAACATCGTAAGTGCTAAGTCGATGGGTGATGGGTCCAAATAAACAAGACTCGTTTGTATAGCGATCCGCTCGATCCGAGACAGACGCTCGTTTGCAGCCGCAACTAACTGTCCCTGCATTGGAATGGCTCTAAGATAACTCCCTCTTATATTAGCCCTGACCTAGAATTCTACACGGGTTGTTTACCGCATCTAAAACTACTTTGCTCAGTTTTCCAAGATGTACCACGAGGAGGTTAGAGTGGGAATTGGATACAGTTCTTACCTGGTAACTGGAGACGCTAGGCAACTGCTGCATTCTCCCATGCCCTATGCTCTACTGGGAGTCAAGGATGTCTTCTGTCATCCTTGAGAAGATTTGTCCTGGTACAAAAAGTCTTTAGAACGTTTAAATAACAATAAATTCAATTATTGTTGCAAATTTTACGTTGAAATGGTTTTTCGAATCAAAGAAACCACCAATATTTCCATTAGGTTTAACTTCGATGTACTAAAACATTCCAATTAATTGGAAACATATTCATACATTCATTGTTGAAAATTTTAAAATTTCAAAAACATTTTATTTTTTCAAAGTCAAAACAGAAGTTCAAAAATAAAACAATCAATAAAATATTTTTCTGTTCGGATATTTATCGTTAAAGATATTTAAAATTTTCATCATGAGGGATATTTATATTTCAAATATAAATCCCTCTTTTTTATTCATCGATCGAAATGAAAATAAATTTTCATCGGCAATGATATTTATACTTGATTGATTTAAAAAATAAAACAATATTCGGTCTCTGATTTAAATAGAAAATTCTTTTAAATTAAATTTGTCTATAGGTCAAGGCAGCAGAATTTCACTAAGACTCACACTTTGTCAAATTTCGCGAAAATCGCGGTTAAAAAAATAAAAAAAAAACATTGTTAAAAAATATTTTTTTCACTTGCATAATTGCATTATTTCTTCGTGTTAAGGCATATCTAAATTACCATAATACCATGAAATCAACATAAAACTGTGTCGAAATCAACATAAAACTATTAAAAATAAAATAGTTTTTAATTTTTTTAGAAATTTTTGTTTTAACCGTCATAACTTCTGCGCGCATCGCGTAAAATCATTAACGCGAACGGATTTTACATTCACTAAGCTCCTTTAATAGAAACCAAAAAAAAATTTAGTGCGCGATCAAAAAATTTTTTGAATTTTTTTAATTCCGAAAATTAAAACTATTTGATTTTGTCCATGTATATTTATGTACAGGACACGATTCACCTATGTATATATATATAATTCCCCGACAACATTCCAATTGGAACAAGGGGTACTTCTCTCAGACAATGAGCTGCATCCGATTCTATTTTTAGACTCATTGAAAGGGACCTACGTTTTAACGCCGACTCCGAACGGCAAATGATTAGTTAGAGAAGTTTTACATAGTCTAATACTCAATAACCAGTGGCTAGCTGAGTTATGAGGTGAACCTCCGTTTTTTTTGAAAATTATTTTTTTTCAAGTAGGTCTGGCCGGGGATTGAACTTGGACCTCTGGTATGCTAGGCGGATGACTTACCTGCTATACCACGGCGGTTCACCTATGTATGGTTAAATTTTTACTCATAACATAAAATTTCTTGTGGCTCATTTCATCATCAAATTAAAATTGGGGGAAGAAATATTTGTACTTTTTGATTAGATACTAAATACAAACCTATATGTATTAATTATTTGTTTTTTAATTTCTAGTATAATTTCGGTGGTTCCCTCCATTAAAACGCATACATTTTGAGAACATCTGCCTAAGAGAATTTATGTTTAATAATTCAAAGAGAAAATAATAAAGACCCCCTTCATCAAATGATCTCTTAAAGATCTTTTCAAATTCGGACATTCAAGTCTCCTTAATAAACTAAGCAGCATCTATAAAATTCAGTTTATAAAAATTGCTAATACTGCCAGCACGTCTTAACGGTGCTAATAAATAAATTCAGAATTTTGTTAAAAAAACAAGTGTATACCAAACATTAAATAGAATTTAGTATATTAAACAAAAAGGAATTAACTTAAGATAAACAAAAACAAAATTGTGATAAAATTTATTAAACAAACAGAAGCGAAAGTTAATATCTATTGAAAATCATTTTGTGTGAAAGTCCATAAACATTTTGGGCGAATTTTGAATACTGAAAAATATAGAAGAGTTCGTGGAATTTTTAAAAAATTTAAATATTATGACAGAGAATCATCAGACAGAACAACAGCAACATCAACACACAACTTTAGATATGGACAATAGCCAGCATTTAAGTCATGAATTGGATAATCTAACAGATACAAATAATGATCATGTAAGTATTGAAAGCTGTTCTCAATATTAAGCCAAAAACTCTGAAAAAATTTTTTTATAAATATTTATAAGTTTGTAAGTTTATTTTGTTTAATATTCCTTAACGTTATTAGAAATTTTATACTATATTTCAAATATAAATATGCAATAGTTTATTAATAAATTAAAGTTTTTGCAATTAGCTTTTGGAAATTTTAGTGTAAACAAAAAAATTTCTAAGTCATTAAAATTTTATGAACATATTTTAAAATTTGTATAAATCTCATATAACGAAATTATTATTAAGGAATTAGTCTGAAAATAAACATTTCGAATTTAGATTGATAAGAATGCAATTTTAGTGTTAAGTCTGAGGCAAAAACATTAAATTTTAACCTTCTGAATTTTATATAAAAAATGATAACATGTAGAACTTTTTAAATTTAAAATAAAGTTATTTGCTTATTCAGAAGTTTATATGACGAAATAAACGGAAAATTCTGAAAGTGTATCCCATAGTTGATTCCGGGAAATTATAAATTTCTGGAAATTATGTAATTGTTTAAAGATTGACATTCTTGTTAATTAAGTAACAAATTTTATGTTATTGTTTATGTTAAATTTAAAAAAAAAAATAAACCTAACTGTCCTTTTTTTGCAATTAAAATTATATGAAAATTTGTCATTTTTTATAAAAACCTTTTTTCTGGATTCGTTTATGAATACGAGCTACATTTTACTTTTGTAATAAAAATATAATATTTGGAGCTATATAACTGCATTTCAGAAAGTTGAAAAATCGGCTTGACTTTTTTGTTATATCTTCGAAAACACAAAAATTCTCATAAAAATTAGATCAATTTCGGTCAATGGTGTACCTACGGAGAATGTTGTACTGACTTAAAATTTTGATTTTAATCATCCTAGAACCCTATTCTATACGAATATATAAAAATATTAAGTTCGTAGTCAAAAGCGAAAAATTTATAGCATCTTTTTGAGAAAAAAAAATCAATTTTTTCTATCAGCAAAAATATTTAACTTTGCAAATTTCTCAATACAAAACGGTTTGAGATAATTAAAAATTGTTTTCACAGTTTTTTTTTCTAAACTGTTATATCTGCTTAATATCGAATGCACAATCTGCCAAAAACTAAAAAATCGAAAAGTAAAATAAGTTTTTTTTTATTTTTGAAATTAAATACCTTAAAATCCATAACAGTTATTACACAGTACGACAGTGGTAGGTACACATGAGAAATGTTAACAGAATATGAAAATAGGCTTAAAATAAAGAAATACGTGTCTCGGCTTTCTGCTGTAGCACGTCAGAATTTTAAGAAAAACCGTGGAGGTTCACTTGTAAGGTAATACTATTATGCTTGAGCCAGTTTTGAAAAGGGAATTAAATTTGGATTTGTTTTTATTAAAAAACAAATCCATATTCCGCTAGATGGCGCTTTAATTTTCATGTAAAATTAAAAAATATCCAAAAAAATTTACAAAAGTAATGACAAACTTATGCGCTGTTTATATAACACAATCAGCTGACGATTGAGAGAAATTTACATGTATTTTGTTTTTGTTACAATAACAAAACACATGCAAATTTCACACAATCATCAGGTGATTGTGTTCTATAAACAGCACATTAGAAATGATCGACCGCCATACGGTTCAAATCGCAGACGACTTGTTTTAATTTTTTTCTAATTGCAGAATTGTATTTTCAATGAATTTCGTACATTTTTTTGGATATTTTTTTAATTTTACATGAAAATTTACATGAAAATTTAAGAAATAGTGATTTTTAATAAAAACAAATCCAAATTTAATTGCATTTTCAAAAGTGGCTCAAATCGGTTCACCCATTCTATTTTTATAGAACTTTTTATAATAGTATTACGTTACAAGTGAACCTCCACGGTCCTTCGAATCTTTAAAATCGATTTTCTTAAAATTCTGACGTGCTGCAGCAAAACGCCGAGACACGTATTTCTTTTTTTTAAGCCTTTTTTCATATTCTGTTAACATTACTCATGTGTACTCAGAAAAATTTGATTTTGTCATATTGTGATTCATACGAATCAGGTTTACTTGATCAGTTTCACACACAAACATTTTCTTTATCAGTTTTCATTTTATTTTCCTTAAATTTCATACAAATTTTCAAAATTTTCGTAAACTTGATAGTACGGTTAGGTTTGCTCAATTTTAATTCTGTCAGTTTTTTCTCATACAACTTGAAGACTTGATAAGCCAAACCTGACTAATGTAAAAGTAGACTAAGCACATTTTTTCTTCATTTCTTCAAGCTCTTTCCAAAATGTAAAAGTAACCATATTGGATTTATGGTCTTCACAGGGCGTCAAAGTAGACCACACCTCAAAAGTAAAATAGCTTTAGAACCCTGTACCTACAATTTCTTAAATTATATGTACTTGACAAATAGGATTCGGATTCCTTTGAAAATATAATAAAACATATCTACAACTACAGAGTGCACATTGCGAATCTTGTACTCCACAAGTATAGTTCAAGTTAAGCTTACCAACCAATATCTGACAGAATAATAACCTTTATCACCATAGGTGATAGATCGCCTTAAAATAATCCGCTGACCTCAGACCAAAAACCATTTTCGTTCAAGAAAGTTTTGTGGCTTTTTGTGAAATGAACGCTAAAGTGAAGTGAAGGATAAGGAGATCGGCATTTGTAAGAGGTACATGAACCTTGACTTTATACACGTAAGTATATGATGTAAACGTAAACCGCCGTGGTATAGTAGAGGTTAGTCATCCGCCTAGCATACCAAAGGCCCAAGTTCGGTTCCTGGCCAGACCCACTTAAATTTTTTTAATGACTAATGCATTTGCCGTTGTTTCAATTGGAATGTTGTATGGGAACTAAATATATAAATATATATATATACATATATATATATTTATATATTTAGTATATATATATATATATATAAGATGTGAACAAAAGGTCAAGGAAGAAGTTATGAGACTCGAGTGGCGAAGACAAAATGAATTGTATACACTTAAATCACTCTTGAAAATCTTCTAACTAGAATCGAAATAATTTACGTTTTCGACTATTTATTACCATGTTCTTATCCAACTTTTTACTATTGTGGCTCTTTAAAAAATAATTTCACGGGAAATAGATCTTATTGATCTTACACGTGCCTATCCCTATTTTATGTCATACATTTAATCTTTGCTCCTCTTTTTCAAATGATAACTTTTCTAAAAAGTTTATACAAAAAATTTGACCATATTTTACAAGATCGCCATTACTCTTATAAATTGTTTGATTTATTTTTTAGATATTTTTGGTGTTCTAATTATATCAATATATAAATATTAGTATGAATCATACAGTTGTTTGTATTACACTGTTCCAACTTTACTAAGGTTTATTCTCGAACCTCCCTGTAGCAAAACTAGAACTAACACTTATGTCGCAACACTTTAAATGTCCCCAATTTTAGGTCAGTACTGGAATAGAAAAAATATAGAGAATACTATTCTAGTATTTTTCTGGTGGAACTGTCAACGAATGCGTCAACATATTTGTTATTGTCTCAAATGTCTCCAAAGAAAATGGCATATATTTACAACCTGTAAAGGTCAAAGGCCAAACTTATTTTAGAATTCTATGCGCTTCGAACTTGCGCATATTCTTCAATTTCGTAGATCAAACTTTGAAAGATTTTCCTCTATTTGGTCTTTCCGTCGAAGTACTCTACCACGAGTTCCTTTGGGATCGTTTTCGGAAAAATACGTACATATTTATGTACTACTGGAGACATTGTCATTAGTTGAAGAGTATTGTTTCTCTACCGGCATTTATTGGTTTCTTACACAATGTGTTGAATTAATTTCTTCTTTATCTAAACCCCTTCCATACAGCTGTTTCTGATTTCCAACAAAGTCTATTTAATTAATAGGGGTTATCTATCCCCTGAGTTATGGTTCTAAAATTAAAAAAATTTAAGGATATATTTAAAGTGCTCAACTAATCTATCAGAAATTATTCTTCAGACGTCTAAAGAAAGTCTTCTTAAATTCTATTAAATATTTTTAAAAACTAAAAGCTGCGCGAAGTCTAAATAGGTCATATGTAGACTAATTGTCAACAGTTTTGTAATGCTAAGTAAAGTCTTGCCTTTTATTTGCTTAATAATGCTCAAGTTTTCTTGAGACTTTCGTATATTAAAGGCAATTGTTCATATTGGAAAAATATTATCCCAATTAAATTTATTACTGAAGTAATTCCGGGAGTAGGTATGAAAAAAGGTCGAATTTCTTTAATTTATGTTAAAACGATAAAACCGTCAATATGGACAAACATTCTTAAGTCGATTCTGAAAGCGATTCAGAGCACAAACCCAATTTTCCAAAATTCTTCGTTGTTTAACTTTTAAAGTCGCTATCCTTGTAGCTTCTATTGTCAAAGATCAAAAGTTCCTATTGGATTATTCTTTTTGTATATAATCAAGTTATTTTTTGTATATAATCAATTTATTTAACTAAATTCTTACTAGAATTAATGCGTTATTCAATAAAACATTCCCTTCAAGTGTAATTAGAACTATTTAAAACTAAATTAATAATTAATGATTTTTTGTCATGCTCAATTAAAACTCAGCTAATTTTGAGTTATGCCATTATTTATGTAAATGAACTAGTTTTGTTATGATAAGAATTTCTTTTTTGTTTTAAACCGCATATCTGCAATTATAATTTTATATTTAATTAAAATGAATTAGTAGATTTGAAATATTAAAAAAAGCAAATTTATTCCTTGTCACAATTCATTATTATTTTAGTTTTGCGATAAACTTGAAAACTTTTCAATATTAAGCGGCAAAATATGTATAAAGACGATTATTGAAAAAAATGAAAAAAATCGAAATTATTAAAGTTTGTACTTAAATGTAAAGTAATTGTACGGTTCCCTTTGTCAAAATTACATTTACAATTTCCTTTTTTATTGTATTAAAACTGTGACGTCAAAAATTGAATTTACAACATGAGAATCTTAATTCTGATCATGATCTGACGGACACTTTAAACTTGGTTTTATATTTTTAAAAGAGCTGATGCGTCATTTTAATATGAATGGAAGATAAAGAACTCGTAGAAATGAGATGACAAACCTGAAAATGTATCTGATGGATATAAGGTTACTTAATGTTGTAACCATAAATGGGAAAATTGTATATATACGCACAAATACTTGTATTACAAGCATAGCCTTTTTTAGAATACTAGCAGTAAATTACAACTAAAAGTATACAAAACTTTTGAATTCACTCTAAGCACTAGAAACAAAGTCTTGGACGTTAATTGAAAAAATTTCAATTACAATTTTAGTAATGGTAAAATTTCACGCTTGACCAAGCCTGCATGTTGGAGTTGGGAAAACCCCGAAGACATTGCGTTTTCAATAACACTTGAACGTTGCCGTCTACCTCTTCCCTGTTGAAAACCACTACAAAGCTGTAATGGTCCACCACTGCAAAGACTTTTGGGACCATTATGACCAGGCCTTTCAGGTACCATTGAATTAACGACGAACCGCTATCTTTAATTAGTTTCCTTATAACTAGACGGGTCGTCCTGTTTCAGAAATGCCTCTCGCCCATTTCAGAGACTCTCTCCGCTTGGCAGTTAGAGTTTTTAAATTGGCTTTTTTAAATCTCTCAATGATTTTGAAAGCATTTCATCGAAGGTCTAGAATTTTTAAGACCTCAGTATTCTCAGGTACAGTACCAGTTACGGAGGAAGAGGTTGAATCACTAGAATGCGGTCAGGTTCAATTATCATTCTACTGTTGTCAGACGCTTTGCGCAAATCTCTTCTCGATTAACAGTTTGCCCCAAGGAATTACCCGATTATTTAAATTTAAATATTCTTCTGTTATCCTTGACTCCCATTGGAGCATAGGGCCTCCAATATAAAATTTAAATATTAAGGGACATTAATTGTAATAAATTTTGGCTATTTATTTATTCAGTGTTCATTATATAAAGCTTATATTGTATATGTGGAGCCGCGGAACAAAAGGTTCTTTTTGCATACTTTTTACATTTTGGTTTTTTGTTATTTTTGTAATATTTAGGTTGAAATCTTTCAAATACAAATGAGAAACCATAATAATTTTTTTCATTTAGTAATTAAATGGACATTAAAAAAGTTTTACTAAACAAAAGGTTCTTTTCTACTTTTTTTGTAACAAAAGGTTCTTTTTCCATAGTAAGTAAGTTACATGTTTTTTCCCTTTTTCGTATAGTTTAGGGTGCACCTTATTTTATGAAAGTGCGTAATTGAACCTTTGCTCGCCCTAGAAATGTTCTAGGCAATACAGAAACATGCTACACAAATTTTTTCCGCCCACAAAGTGGTAAACTTTTTGGAATAGGAAAAAGGGAGTATTTTTGGTTTTGCCCAAATTAAATTTTTTACTGGAATGTAAAAGGAACTAAAGAAGCTTTATTTTAAGTCATCAATATTACAAATCCAAGAAGTAGTTTCAAAGATATTGCAATTTTTCCCAGAAAATGCGTGTCCTTAACGACTCGCCCAAGGATATGCAGCTAAAAAATTTATTTAAATCAGTTTTTAATTTTTTTGAAAATTTTGTTAAAAAAATATTACAAATAATACATTTACTTCTCAGTCTCACAAAAAAACAATTGGCAGAATAAAAACCAAAAAAATGAGGTCCGTATCATTAACCGTTTTGCCGTACCTGTGATTTCAAATCGAAGAGTTAGGCGAAAACTGTTCCAATGTTCAACATTAATAAAAGTAATAGTGAATATTTTTCCTCAGACTATTTATAATGTAAACGGCATTGTTATTTTATTATTGTAAAAGTTGAACACTTTCTTTCCCGGGGTTAAATGTCATAATATAGAGTTTTTTTTAATTTTTAATTGAAAAATGACAGAATATGAAGAATTTATTACCAAATTTTGTTCAAAAGCACAAAGATTCACCTACTGGTAACTAACTAACTTAAATATATTTCGCGGTTCATTGATTTTTTAAAGTGCCAAATAACAAAAAACTTAATTTCCCAAAATTTTTAATTGATGCAAAAATAACCTTTTGTTCCGCGGCTCCACATATAGATTGATCCACAACACTTTCTAAGTCGAGGTATGATCGGTACATATCTGAACATATGAACGAACTACTTAAAGATGAAAAAATATCCAAACACTAAAAAACTTTTAAATTTGTTAAGTAGTGTAGTCTATATAGTAGAGTGGTTCGAAAAAAAGTTGTATCAGTCACCCCCTAGGATTAAAGATAATGTAAAAGCAATTTTAGGGCTATATTTCTTTTTTGATAGTTTTCTACCACTTCAATTTCTAGTCATAACCTTTTAAAATTCGATTTGTACTCACCCAAATCAAATGGGGTACGAATCGAGTTTTAAAAATTTATGTCTAGAAATTTACTTGGTAGTAAAAAACTATAAAAGAGAGAAATGTAGCACTTACAGAGCAGTGAAAACCGATATATAAAATGTTATGATCGGACTAAAAATGGGTACACAGTGAACAGAATACTAAAAGGGCGGTATTTGTATGCGTGAAAAAACAAAATTTTTAGAATTGCTTTTACATTATCTTTAATCCTGGGGGGTGACAGATACAACTTTTTTTTATGGAAAGCGAACCGCTCTATTATATAGTCTAGCTTTAGTGCTTTCTTATACAAGTATGTTGTGTTGTATTTTTTTTTAACCATTAAGATTATTTAAAAATAATTATTGAATCGAAATACAGTTGCGTGTTTAACAATCTTTAGCAAATTACAAGTACCCAGCAAAACTTTGGTAACGGCAAGTACTCTGGTATCTGGTTACCTTGTAATGACTACAGCATACCCTCCGAATAACTAATAAGTTATTACATAAGTACTTATTTGTAATTAAAATGGTAAGTTGAACTGAATAGCCCGGGTTCAAATCCCACCAAGAGCAAAAATTTTTTTTATTTTTTTTTTATTAAAAATGTATTTTTAAATGATTTTTGAATTTTAAAAACATAAATATTACCTTCTGTAAAAAAAATTTTGGAAAACTAACTCACGGTAATGAAAAAATACTATCATGAGTCAATTTTGATTATGTAGGCTACATACCTATTGGATACCAAGCAACGGTTCTGCTTGGTCTTAACTTGGTGAGCATAGACTTATCTTGGTTATCCTTTATTTCAACTGTGGACACTGACCTCCTAGTGACATCACCAAAAGAGCTACGTTACGTAGTGAGCTAACATGTACCGCGAGTTGTAAAATAAGAACGATAAAAAATGGGATGGAAAGACCAAGTAGAGGACAAATTTTCACAACTTGGCCTATAAAATTGAAGAATATTCGCACAAGATCGAAGAGAATAGGTTGTATCTATAGGCCATTTAAGTAAGTAAGAGCCAATATTATATAAAAACTTATACAAAAGGGAAGATTTAAATTGTTTAAGTTTTAAAATAATTAAAAAACACTTCTTTTTTGTTTATTAAATGCATTAAACATTTACAAAAAATCGTATAGAAATATGTTTCCAAAAATTACAACAAAGCAAAAAAGCAGAGAAAAACAAAGTTATTGTCACATGATTTTGGATCTAAAAATAAAAATTGTTTATATTAATTATAAGCTGCTAAGTTTTCAACATATGAAGTAGCTCGGTGGAAGAGTCTCCGCCTAGCAGTCGGAGGGTCTGGGTTCGAGCCCCCATGGGGTCATAAGAAAAAATTTGTATTTCGTTTAAAAATATGTTTTTTAAATAAAACAACAACAAAAAAGTTGTTGTTGTTGTTGTTGTCTTCCAATTACTTACCCAAGTCATTACATTTCTGCAATTGGTAAGTACTTGCCTCCAATGACATCCCCATGTTAATGTAATGACTTAAACAGTGAATGAGTAAGTAGTTCGTGTTCAATAGTTTAACTGTTTAACTCATTATTTGGTAATGAAAAGTTTTGCTGGGTAATTTTAAATGTATTTCACATAGCAGCAGTTTTGGATTTTCCATTTAACAAGAGCTGTTTTCTTTTTAATTGCTATTTTTAAAAATTAATTTTCAAGACCTAAACCCACTCTAAGAAGCATTTTTAGGAAAGTATGTACTTAATTTGAAACTTAATTTCTATGGCATATCGTCAGCTTAAACACAAGCGGCGCTAAATAACTAAAGATTTGAGATTAACTTTTCTATTTTTCTGAAAATATTATTATTTAATTATCTACTTTTTAAGGATATTTACAGACCTTTAAGCTAAAATATTTGCATGTTATTTTCGCTTTTTCGGAAAGCAATCAATCTCGGTCCCAGCTTAAAGGTATATCCGTAACTACGACAAAAAATTGTTTGGTAAGCAAGAAGATAAAAGGGACTGATCCCAACATAAATAGGTTCCTAGGGCAGGATGGTATTCCAGCATTCGCTTTGAAGCGCTAGCGCCGAATAGCACCTTATACCATGACGGTGAATGTCTCAGTTTTAGAAGGTTGTATCGCGAATTATTAAAAGGTTGTGCTAACAGCCCTAAAATTTTGCATTTTGCACAGTTCTTGAACCACCATTGTGTTAATTATTTATATATAACAACTTTCTAAGCTGTAACTAAGCTCTACTGGAGAAGTGGTAGACTTCATCTTGGGAAAAATAATATGAAAGTATTTGATAAAGTGATGCATGGAGGCACTTTTATCAAAACTTATTGTTTTTGATGTTGGTAATAGCTTCTCCCGATTTATATAGGGCTTCCTCAGTGATCGTACTATAAATGTTGTGGTAGAAGAATTCGAACAAGGTTTGGTCCTTTACATTTTCTATATGATAGTAATATTTTTATACCCTTCACCACCCTTCAGTATTATAAGTTTGTACTGATGTATGCAACGCATGGAAATATTTGTCGTAGACCCACCTTTTAGTATACCAATAGGCTTAGAATCACTTTCTGAGTCGATTTAGCGATGTCAGTCCGTCCGTCCGTCGGCTGGCTGGCTGGACCCCCATGTAAACCACGTAATCAAAGTACAGGTCGCAATTCTAAAGATAATTTGATGAAATTTAGCACATATCATTTATTTGATTGTGGGACCATGGCTATTGAAATCTCCCATAGGTCCCGCTTAACGGAATTGACATATTGGTCACAAATATCAATATTTTTTCATGAAATTTTAAACAAATTTCGTTGAAATCGGTCCACATTTGACCATAGCTCCTATTCAAACTCTTCTGTCAAAACGCACTAAATGAGACAAAAATCTCTAAAACGCTCGTAAATCTGAAGATAATGAGAATTTTAAGTTTTTTTGCGTACATAATTCTTGTAACATGTAATCAATTTGCCAAATTTCGAGATTGACCCTAGCTCTCATATAAGTTCAAATGAAGTATGAAACACAATTGGAACGAACGACCAATTTTTCGGAACGAATATTCGTCGTTAGAAATAGAACATATGTGTTCTCACAATAGATGCGTACGACGAAATTCGTCGTGCGTATCAAATAGTGGGATAGGTTTATTTCTATTTCATACGCAGACGAACGACGACTAAACTGGTTTAGAGTGGCTGTTTTTCTATTTCTGTTGTAAAGTATTAGAAATTAAATGTGTTTTTGTAAAATATGGTCACCTTATAAATTGTAAACAAAAAAATAATTATTTCAAATAAAATTAATTAAATATTTTCTTTTTGTGAAAAAATGAAAGAATAAAATAAAAAAATATTGCAAATGTTGTGAGTGCGCGATATGTACGAAAGTGTGTGTAATTTGTGCTAATGAAAAATAAACAAAAATGGCGTCAGCAACGTTTATTCGTCCCAAATGTGTTCAATGGACGAATATACAAGACGAATTTTCAAAGCCGAATTCGTCGTGCTGGACGAAATTAGTCATTCGTCCCAATTGTGTTTCTACCTTGACTTAAACGGCTTAAATATATAAGTTTTGAGAAAATGTTTGTATGATGGCAAAATTTAGCAAATATTTTTCTTAATACAGGAAAAAAAAAACACCATTGACCTTAGTGGTGAAGGGTATCGTATGGTCGGGTTTGACCGACTATAGCACTTTCTTACTTGTTTTTCATTTTAGTTTAGTCATTGACGCATTGTATAATTACTTAACTGGCCTATATTTACAAACTGTTAAGGTCAAAGGCCGAGCTTAATTTAGAATTCCATACGTTTTGATCTTGTGCGCATATTCTCCAATATTATTACAAGGTTACTTACATAAATGTCCTATATTTACAACTTGTTAAGTTCAAAGGCCGAGCTTAATTTAGAATTCCATGCGCTTCGATCTTGTGCGCATATTCTAAAATTTCGTAGGCCAAGCTTTGAACGATCTTCTTCTACTTGGTCATTCCATCGAAGTTTCGGACGTTCTTTTTGACGAGTTCCTCAGGATCATTTTCGAACATTTGTTTAACTATGTCGATGCCAGCGTATAACTCATACAACTTTTGGTTCATTTGATGTCGTTATTACAAATTGTATAACTATTGCAAATTAATCCCAAGACGTTAAAATTTTGACTATCATATTCGTTATTATATTCTAATAATCTTGAAGATTGACAAAATCAAAAATAAATCATGCAGGTGTGATTATAATATGATTGTAATTATGTATTTTATGATCATATTTTGGTCAGATAGATGATTAAGCACTGACAATTAAAGACTTCCCAAATATACTAATAAATTACTCATAAAAAACTCGTATGCTACTAAATGATGTCTGAAAGACGACTCGAAAAAGAATCATAAACGAAGGTTAATAAGATTAAAAAATGATCAGAAAGCGATTCAAAAATTATCATAAAAATGTCTACTTAAAAAGGGTCCAAAATTAACTGATACAGAAAATGACTTATTAATGACTTTTTTAAGAAGAGTTGTGAGTAGTCACTGTTTTCTTCCGACAAAAGTATCTTCTATGATCAGAAAATGAGTGAATATTCTAGCTTTTAAATATATAGAAATAGAATATATATATATATATATATATAAGATAAGATAATGTTGGATTTACTATATAGAGTTACCTAAATGCGAATACACGTTCTTATTATGAGCACACATATTTTTTCTATATCGAAACATTCACATTTAACCCCAGTTCTGATATAGGTCACAAAAATGACACAAATATACATAAATATAGAGAAAATTAATGTATGATATCTGTAAATGTCAAACGGTTTAATCCGTTTCTTGGCATTAAGCATTTTGTAAAATGTAAATACTAGCTCAAACTTGACTTTAGTACCGTAGGATATTTGCTAGTCGGACTTGACCAACTATATTACTTTCTTACTCTTTATACCCTTCACCATCATAGGCGAAAAGAATATATTTGTTTTGTAATGATGCTTGTAACGCGTGTTATGCGTTGATGTGCGATATCCAGGTACTGTAGCCAAATTACAGTTTTCGATCGAAAACACATACTTTTTTGCAAATATTTTGTTGCATACTTTAGGGATGTTTTTTAAAATTTGATATTCAAAAAGTGCTATCTACAAATTCACAATTTTACAGGAGAGCGAAAAAAACTGTTTTTGTCATTAACTATAGCGAGAATAAATTTCATTATATTTGATAAATGGTTATCATTCTAAGCATTTATTAAACATGCTTGGAAAAGGTTGTTGCAATTTAAAAAAAATTAAATTGCATTAGTATTTAAAATGTAATACAAATATATAATTTTACAGTTCCATAAATCAATATATAATTACATACTAACCATTTGCTATAAACAGATATTTATATTACCGCATCACGAATAGAGTTAATAATTTTATTTTATTTATTGATAAATATTTATAATTTTCTTTGCAGCAAAACGATTTATATCCCCCTTCAGACATTGATGATATTGATGGCCGTATACCTCGTATCCCTCGAGCAAGTAAGTAAAAGTTATATAAATAAAATATATTGCTAGTGCCCTATCCCAATGCTTTATACTTATTGTTTTTTTTATTATTTTGCTTTATTACCCAATTTATTAAAATATAAAATAGTTCCTGAAACTGATGATGAAGATGACGATGAACGACCATCTTTTATAGGTCCACGCATAGGAGTTGATGATGGTCTTTTACCTAGTGTTGAAAATGGTGTTATTCCAAATAACTATCCTGGAAAAGTACCCACCAGACGTCCCAGTTTTTCTTTTCCTGGTTATGATGGCCCTGGTTTTGTAAATATCAATGGCGTTGACACTCCCATACCCGACATTAACGCTTACCAGCATAAGAAGACTTTGGCCCAAGGAATGATGGACTTAGCTTTGCTATCCGCCAATGCCAATCAGTTACGTTATGTCTTGGAGTCTTATTCACGTCATCCCTATTTTTATCCCAGTTTGATTTTCATTTCCATCAGTATTATCTTTCAAGTAAGTCCTTATTTTTTTTAATCTACCCAATTATTTCGTTATTTAAAATATTTTCAATTCAATTTTAGATTGCTGTTGGAGTTGGATTGATTTTAAATAGCAAATACAATATTAAAAACGAAAAGGATATTTGTCGTGCGAATAAAGTGAATAATTATACAGTTATTGGCATTTTCATCATAACAGTCGTGAATGTTTTTATATCCTCGTTTGGTGTGGCCGATCCTCAGTCGGAAAAGAATACATAATTAAATAAATACTCAAATTTAATTAATTATAGTTAAGTAGTTGTTAAGTGCACTTATGTTAATTTAAAATACAAATTTTTACAATAGCTTTCCCATCGAATAAAATTATTTTTGTACAAAATGAAAGCATATTTTTTTAAATGGTTTTATTTTAGTTCGAATTTTTTCAATATTTTTATTATTTTTAAATTATTCAATGAAATTTAGATGTATAAAATTAGTAATGCATTAGTGCTATAACTTTTTGGAATTTTGTTAATTTTGCGAAAAACGGCGCAGTTATTTAACAAATAGCAATTGATTGGTACCGTAATACTAAAGCGTCCCATTTGGTACAAGTTTTTTTTTGTCGGAGCCGACAGTTAAAGATTTAAAAATGGTATCGGAAGACTTAAACCTCTAACTGATCCCACAAGATCGGCACCAAGGAATAAATAAAAATTAGCTTTGTTTTAATTCATGATGCATTTTTTTGATAAATGTGAATTTATCATGAATTAAAACAAACAACTTTTTTTCAGCCCGAAAAAATAAAAGTAAAAAAATACCTTTTATTTCGACTAAAAAAATAAAAACCAAGAATAACTGTTATTTCCAAAAAAAAAATAACTTTTATTTCTGCTCGTTAGAACAAAAATAAAAAAATAATTATTTTTTATAAAAAATAAAAATCTAGTTTATAAAAATTTAGTCCAATATAAAAAGAATGGGAGGTATATTGAGATTGTCATTCCGTTTGTAACTTTCTTAATATTGTTTTAAAAACCAAAAGTGATATATATTTTAAATCCTTATGAAATTATGACGATTGACCGACGTCTGTCTGTCTGTTGAAAGCATGATAGGGAATAAACCTATCGAAACTTGACAAAAATATTCCTCATATCTTGGAAAATTTTTGTATTAAAATTAAGAGAAATCGACTAGAAATCCCATGTAACCTCGCCTAGGCTAATAGCTTATTTGCTTATAAATGACAAATTATAACATGCAT
Organism: Stomorhina lunata; assembly: GCA_933228675.1. Classification (NCBI taxonomy): domain Eukaryota; kingdom Metazoa; phylum Arthropoda; class Insecta; order Diptera; family Rhiniidae; genus Stomorhina; species Stomorhina lunata. Next base: position 76,551,576 of record OW121742.1, on the reverse strand, counting down.
GATGATAAAATTTTATTACAGAAAAGTTCTACATAAGCACTAGGTATATAAAATTTCATCGAAATAGGCCCACATTTAACCATAGCTCCCATACAAAACACTTAATAAATGATAAACTGTAATAGCCATGGCTACTTAATTTAGCAAAAGGAAGTTTTAAGTCAATGCCAGCCAGTACACAAAATTCTGTTACAATCGGTCACCATTTGACAATACCTCCCATATAAAAAACTTACGGAACACAAAAATACCAAAAAGATAGGGAATTCGTCATATGAAAGCGCGATAGCGCCTAAAGGTAAAGAGCTAGAGAGACAAAATTTTACAAAAGTATTTTCGATATCATAAAAATGTCATATATCATATAAAATAAGCGAAATCGGTTCACATTTATTTAGAGCCGCCCCGGGAATCACATTAATGGTGGTAAATTAAATTCAATTGTAATATATATGACAACTTAATTTAGAATAGAGAAGTTTTATGCACCAATTGGTCAGTACAAAGTTTATTTTTTATTTTAAAAAAGTATTTTGAGCGCATAGAAAAAGGGACCTAATGGTAAAAACAATTTTATTCAGTAGAGCCATTTTAAAGATTAAAATATTATTTTTTACCTTATTTTTTACCCTTAGGTTCCTTTCTCTATGCGCTGTCACAAATATGTATATAAACTCCCCTTAAATCTACAATATTAATTAAGATTGCACCTACGAAATTAGGTAGGTATCACAGTATATTAAGTCCAGGCTTTATGCATTAGGAACTCGTAACAAAATATATGAATCTGTCATATAACTATCATATTTGAATTTTGATACCACGTGACAAGTGTTCCATACTTGACCCTAGCTCTCATATAAGTCCTACTACCTAAAGACCTTAGTAGTTGAGGGTATCACAGAATCGGTCTAACCCGACTATTATTTCAAAAAATAAGATCCATTGTATAGTTTCGAATTTGATACCCGTCAAATGAAATGTTTGTATATTTCGTACAAACTATAAGCCCAGACTGATCTTGTTTTATCCTTTATGTCAACTGTGGATACTGACCTCTTGGTATCGCCTGGGAACCTATGTTAACACCCGTTTAAGTAGCGAGCCAAAATGTGCCACGAGTTCACCCATAAGAACGATAAAAATTTGTTAGGACCCAGTCCTGCAAAAATCACTTACTATGAAAAAGCAAGCAAAGGTTAATAAGCGATTTCTGTAATAATGTGTAAAAAAAAAATCTTGAGAGATGCTGTAGTTAACACAATTTTAACAATTTTCAACAGAAAACACATGCTACTCTCGTTTGCCGATGATATTAATACCCTATGACGCGAATTGGGCGAGATGACTGCCGTCTTTTCAAGTATTGAGAAGGAATCAATAAAATGGGTCTAGTTGTCAGTGAATTATAAAAAAACTGATGATTTCTACAAACAGACAGTCCACTAGAATTGGATCACATGTGTCCGTTGAGAACTATAGCTTCGAGGTTGTAAAAGAATTTGTATACCTTGGTACCGCTGCCAACGTCAACAACGATATAAGCTTTGAAACCAAACGAAGATTCATACTTGCCAATCGATTCTATTTTAGCCTAAGCAAACAAATAAGAAATAAAGTAATTTCAGTAAGAACAAAAATTACGCTCTATAAAACGCTTATAATACCCGTGTACGGTGCTGAATCACGGGCACTTGCACAAGCAGATGAAGCTATCCCTGGAATGTTTGAGAGGAAAATTCTACGAAGAATCTTTGGACAAGTTTGCTCAACAATGAGTATCGACATCGAATGAATCATGAGCTGCACAGGTTATACGCTGACATATACATTAAGCAACGGCGGCTGCGTTGGATGAAAATACTCCGGCTAGCTAACTGTTCGATAATGATCCTAAAGAAACTCGTAAACGAAGGCGTCCACAACTTCGATGGAAAGACCAAGTAAAAGAAAATTTTTCAAAACTTGGCCTACGAAATTGGAGAAAATGCGCACAAGATAAATGGAATTCTAAAATATGATCGGCCTTTGACTTAAACATGTTGTAATTTTAGGCCATTTAAGTTACGGTGGAGGATTTTTGTATGGGTATTTCTATTAAAATGTGTTACACAGGGAGAGGTAAAAATCTGCGAAATAGCTTTGCATAATATGTGAACAGCCCCTTATATTCATCGTTTTCATATATATTACAAGTACCATCATGGTGTAAAAAGTATATTTTATATTTATTTTTGGTACATTAACCTGATATAGAATGTGGATACGTGATTAAAAAAATATTGCAGACGATTATCTGCATGTTGCTTTTTGTACATTTCATTCATTCCTGATATTCTGTACAAACAATTCTATAATATATGCGTGATTTTTAATTTGAATGGTTATTCAGAAATCTTTGTACTTAATAAAGTCTGATAAGATTATTATTTTGTATATAAATATAAATACTAATATCATCCTTCTATAATCTTATGACATACTGCTGAAGTACATAAATTAAACAAACAAAATTTAAAAGATATTTGTTTTTTACTTTTTTTATTTTATTTAATTACCTCTATAAAAGTTATTAATAAAAGTTTTGTATTAGAAAATAAAAATATAAAAACAAAAAACAATCGAAAATAAAATAAAAAAACACAAAATATCTGAAGTAAATCTATAAAAAAAGTATCTAAAGTGTTTTATGTGTGTATGTAATTTTGTTTAAGTATTTCCGTTTGTATGTGAATAGTATGTATTGATGTATGTAATCATGTAATTTTTGCTTTTATGTAATGTTTTCATGTATGTAACTAAAAACTAATATCACAATTTTAAAGAGTGAATCTGCAGCTGTATGTGGATGTATGTTAGTTTTTGTATCTGTCTGCCTGTCTGTATATATTAGTGTAGGGTGTTTGTCCTTTGTGTAATTATTTGTGTATAACATCTAATAAAGTAAAGTGTAATGTCTGTGTATAATTAAAACAAAATCATACTAAATTAAAATCCTTCTTAAAACTTTGATTCATACAATGATTCCCTTTTGTTAACTTAAAATGTAAAAAATTAATTTAAATTCACTCTTTGTTTAAACTCATTGAGTTTTGCTTTTATCCTGCTTAGCTCCATTCTGCGGCTGTTGATCTACAACTTCAAAATCACAAATCAAAGAGAAATGATCCGAGGGATACTGGAAGCTGGGTGTACGATTTTTGCCAATTTCATCACCTTCCGGGAATTCCAAGCAATTTTTTACCTTTATAAATATTAAAACGATATTTATTAAAAAACTGTATTCAATTTAGTAAAAAATCATCTTAGTTTACCTTTAAATTATCTTTAGTATAGAAAACATAGTCAATTGTATGACACTCTTCACCATTTTCCCTTATTTTCCAAGTGGTATATGGCGGTTCATTTTCTATGGATTTTTGTACCTTATCGCAATTATCTAAATTTTTCTTTGTTTTACTTTCATTATTGCATTCATCACTCTCCGCTCGTATATCGGAATAGGCACTGGATAATTTCAAGAATTCACAATTCAAAATAGTCGAATATACAGGTTCAATGGGCTCAGCATTAAAATCACCACATAACAATACCGCACGTTCGCCGGCGAATTGTTTAACAAAACGTATTAGATCGCGACCCTGTTCATTACGTAGTTTCGATAGCAATGAACCATGTCGAGCCTTAAGATGGGTAGTGCACACACATATCTCACGTCCTGTAGCTTTAATTTTCAAATTGGCTGCAATGGCGACCTGATTACTTTGTACCCGCCAAACTTCTAGAATGCGCGTATCGAAATTCTTCAAATCAAATTTATCGCGTTTATAGAAAATGGCACAACCATCTGGTCCATTGTTTTCCTCTATGTAGAGACAAGGCGAATCGGGTTTAGGAAAGAAAATGCCTTCATAGTTTTGTGTACCCAAAATGTTTTGAAGGAATTTGAAATGATCTACCTCCTATGAAAAGGAAAATTAAAGAAATTACTAAAATGGAATTATTTTGAGTAGAGGTAATACAAACCTGTAGACACACTATATCTGGATTGTTTTGTAAAATTTCTTGTACTATTAAAAATTTACGATTTTCCCAAGTTAAAGCCTCTTCGGGACATCGTACAAAGCCATCATTGTTTTGACCAAGAGCTAAAATACATAATAGATATAATTTAAAATATATATAAATTGTTTTTGTTTCAAATTAGGATATTTCAACAGATTAACGATTAACCAAGGAATTTTCTAACATTAGCTTCATATAAAAATTAGTTAGTAAGTTATTGGTATAGACTAAAACCTGTTTTTGTATCATATTTGGAGTACACCTTTTTTTATCTATTTAATCGAAAAAGTAGCGAACACATGTCTGATTATTTTTATTGTTAATCGACTGCGATATAATTTCATATCTAACTTTATTGGTGCCAAAATACACATGGGTTTAAAAAACTACCAACAAAAGTTTATACCCCTTTTTTCACCCTCTTTTTTAGTGAACTTTGAAAAAGTACCAAATTGGTGCCACTTTTTTATTTCTGATTCAAATGCATTTTCCTTTCTCTCTTTGATATAACGTTACCGATTTTATCCCTTTTTGCCCCAAAACGGTCAAAATTCTTAAAATTATTACCTTTTTGTTTTATGGGGTAAAAAACTGGTTAAAAATTGTAATTGTAAATTATTTATACATTAAAGCCTAGCTAAAACGAAAAAACGTACATGGGCTAAATAGGCGCATTCGATATCAACTTTTGAACAAATATTGAGTAACATTTCGTAATAATTTATTTGTAAAAAGTTTAACAAATTTGATATCCAAACATATCCGTTTGTTTGTGAAAACATTTAAAAATTCACCAAAAATCTATACATAGATGGATTGAAGAAAAATGTTAAACTTTAGTTATCCTTGAGTAGATCTAAAAAAAATATATGTCTAGGCTATCTCTTTTGCCTTTCGAGATATTTGGGTAAAAAGGAATTTTTGGCTTTGTTTTTACCTATTTTTTCAAGCTTTTTTTAATCTGGCGGCTTATTTAAAAGTTAAAAATATTTAAAGTTGAAACATAAAAAATATAAAATATTTTGGAGTTTTTAACTAAAAGATGGCTATATTTTTTCACTTATAAAAAAATATTTTCTTAAAAAACATAAAAAATGTTTTGGAGTTTTTAAATGAAATCATAATGAGAATGCGTATAAAACAAATTTCTGTTCAACTGGACTTTTGGTCCTCGCACATGCCCTTTCAAAAAAAGCACAATTTGTAAAAAATATTTAGTTTAAATAAAAATGTCAAAATTATTATGTTTCCCGACATATCTGTTATTGATTGGAAAAGTTTTTTCTGAAACTTGCAAATTGCGTCAGTGTTCCCATTTTTGTAAAAGAAACCCATTTTTGTAAAAGAAACCCATTTTTTTAAATACGTTTTTCCCTGGTTAGGAATTGCAGAAATAAAATTTCTGCTACTTATGACTGTAACTAGGAGCTAGAAGTCTTCTAAGGATTATCAAGTCAGGTATGTTGAAGCCAAGAGAGGAAAGACAATGATACTAAAACTAATATACGTATTAGAAGGACTTCCTGACAAGCTCAATAGGAAGGACCAGCCTTGGCTCTTTGCGGAATATGTAGTCTTCACGTACGAATCAAAAAAAAAAACATCGGTACTGGTTCTGGAGTGTACATTATAAAACAAAACTGAGGAAGTCTTTTTAATGAGTGCAGATTCCGCAAAACTTGTGCTATTTTTGTTTTTTCTCCAGTCGAACTAGGTTCGTAAAGAGAACTTATAGTATGCTTTACATTAGGGTAAAAATATATGTATGTTAATATAGCATTTTACAGAATAATATGTAGAGGAAAGTGTGTAGCGTCCGTTACTTATGACTATAACTAGGAGCTAGAAGTCTTCTAAGGATTATCAAGTCAGGTATGTTGAAGCCAAGAGAGGAAAGACAATGATACTAAAACTAATATACGTATTAGAAGGACTTCCTGACAAGCTCAATAGGAAGGACCAGCCTTGGCTCTTTGCGGAATATGTAGTCCTCACGTACGAATCAAAAAAAAAACATCGGTACTGGTTCTGGATTTACATGTTTTCATTAACTCTTTCAAGTTGACATTAAATTCAAAATTTGCATTAACGTAAAAGAATAAACAAAAACTTGTCAAAACGTAAATCTTTGTCTTCATTACCAGCTGACAGTTGGCAAGTACAAAGTAAATGTAGAATAATAAAGGATAGGGATACAAAACATAAAGGAAAAAACTATGGTGTATAAGTTCGTCTAACTGAATCGATCATATGGTCATATGTGAAATAGAAATGAGTGTTAACATAATTCTCGTTTTCCATTTCGCTTTAGAATTCAGTTAAGTAGATGATTTTAACTACTGGCATCTAACAGTTAGTGACACAGTGTGCTGACGAAGTTCGTAGCGGGACAGAAAATGCAGCATTCCACACTGCTAAGTGTCACATAGTTTTTTCAGTATTCCTAAAAATTTATTCATTTAATTTAAAAAATCATAAATTAAAAAAATAATTTATGACATGAACCTAAGCCCGACTCGAACTCACGACCATCAAAATAATATTTATTAAATACAAAATTTAGGAACACATGTCTGTCTTGTTCATAAAGCAATCCGCAGATTAAATTAAATGGGGCAAATTTGATGCTCTTGAATTTTTTTTTTTTTTTGATTTTTTGGGACACTCTAACAGCTAGCCGCAGCATTCTTGGGACGAAAAATAAGACATAAAGAGCGTAAAATTTTGAATAAATATATGTTTGTAGCCGTTTTGTGAAATATTAAATTGTGCCCAAAAATCGCATTTTCAACCGCTAACATGAAATTCGGAAACAAATTAAATAATTCGTACTTCTATGCATTTTTCCTAATAAAAAACATTCACGTAAAAACTGTATCGTCCGTCACGTAGCGTCCGCAGTTCATTTGTGGATTTTTCGTAAAACTGGAAACTTTAAAATATTTTATAAAAGCTGTTTTGTAATCCTCTGATTTTCCTCTATCATCAATGTATTTACATTTTTTTATTACGATAGTAAAACATGGGGGAGGGTCTGTAATGGTTTGAGGATGTATGTCAAGTGCTGGTGTTGGAAATTTGCATTTCATAGATGGAAAAATGGACAATTTTGTCTATTTAGATATTTTAAAGCAAAATGTTAAGCAGAGCGCAGAAAAACCTGGAATTTTAAACAAGTTCGCTTTCTACAAAGACAATGACCGTAAGCACACATCTGCTGTTGCGAAGCTCTGGCTGATCCACCCCTGCCCTAAGCTGTTGAGTGCTCCCCCACAATCCCCAGACTTAAATGTTATAGAGCATTTATGGATTGAACAAGGTCGTAGAGTGTATAAAAACAGCTACAACAATATAACTGAACTAAAATCAGCGTTGCTACATGAGTGGAACAATATTCCGTCGGAAGTGTGCTCCAATTTGGTTAATTCAATGCAAAACAGACTCAGAAGAGTTATTGAATCCAAAGGATATGCTACAAAATATTATTTTTTTTTCTAAGTTGTTAAAAAGTCTGTATTTATTATTGTGTCCGATTATTCGTTTGATCTCAAAATATAAATAATTTTTGTTATTTTTTGTTTTCTTATGAAAAAAATTGTTTTTTCTCTTTTTTGGTTTTATAGACAAATAAAATAATTTTTATAGCGAAATAAATCAAAAATAATTTTTTTATTAAAAAAGATCTTATAAAAGCACTTAAGCTTAGTGTTAAACCGATGTCCGATTATACGTTTGAACCACTGTATGTTTGCACAATGAGTAAAACATACACCAAATGTTCTTATTTACCGTTATATTTTTATTTTATGATGTTTTATGAGTGTTATCCAATGAAATTAAAGTTATAAAAAGTATTGTAAAAAAATGTGTGCTTAGTTGTCCTATATTTAAAAAAAATGCTGCAAAATTAATTTCGAAAGGCGTTGTAGAATTTTTTCACTTCGGACTTAAGCCCCTAGTGCTGGAGTGCCGTTTTTCCTTCTTCTGTTATCCTTGACTCCCAGTGGAGCATAGGGCCTCAACCATCCTTTTATATCGAACTCTATTGCGAGATGTTAGGCATACATCATTCCATGAATAGTTTGCTGCTTGTAACTCCGCATCAATTGACCTTCCTTGTGGATTCCTACGAAGCGCTTGTCGAGCAATGTTGGTAAATCCCTTCTATAGAAGAAGGGATTTGGTTTGTAGCGTTTAGTAGATCTTCATTTCTTATTCGATTTGGCCACCATATATTAAGGATTTGCCGCAAGCATTTGTTTGCAAAGGTTTGCAGGCGCTTATCGATGGCATTTGTGCGTTTCCAAGTTTCGCAGCCGTAATACAAGATGGACTTGACATTCGAGTTATATATTCGTAACTTAGTTGTTGTTGATATTTGCCGAGATTTCCTAGTGTTTTCTTGAAGGTGAGCTGGTCTTTGGCTTAGAAGACATACGTCATCGGCGTATTCCAAGTCCTCGAGTTGCTTAAATGGTGTCCATTGGATACCACGTCTACCATTCAGTGCCGTGCGCATTATATTGTCAATGACAAGGATAAAAAGTATAGGTGATAATATACATCCTTGTCTTACTCCAGTAGTAACTTCAAACGGATTAGACAATTTACCTTTATGTAGAACGCGGCATTTAAAGTCCACGTACATTGCCCGAATTAAGTTCAGAATTTTCGTTGACATGTTACGGTTTTCTAAAATTCTCCATAGATAGCACCTGTTGACACTGTCGAAGGCCTTCATAAAGTCGATAAACGCTAGATAAATGGGGGTGCGGAATTCATTACATTGCTCCAATACTATTCTTACTGTGTTGATTAGATCAACACAAGATCTATTCTCTCGGAACCCAAACTGATTTTCGCGGAGTGTTTCAGAAACTGCGTCAGACATTCTATTCAAAATTACTCGACTTAGTATTTTGCTCGGTATTGGAAGAAGTGTTATTCCCCTGTAGTTATTGCAGTCTTTGGAGTCACCCTTTTTTGGTATTTTGACTAGTATACCTTCATTCCAGGAGGTTGGTAGAGCTTCTTCTTCCCATATTTTACGCACAAATGGGTGCCACAGTCTCGCCGTTCCTTCAACGTCACATAAAAGCATCTCCGCTGATATATTGTCATTGCCCGCGGCCTTGTTACGCTTAAGGCTTTTAATGGCATTCTTCACTTCTTGTAATGTAGGTGGGCTGTCTGAAATTCCACTGAATAAACAGTCATGGTTGGTTTCATTTTGCACTTCCGTCAGCGGTTCTAATCCAATGGGATTAGATTGTTTAATGTTGACTGGAAGTGTTCCATCCATCGTATTAATTGTTCATCCGGGGTTGAGAGAAGTGTACCGCTACTACTCAGAATGGGATTATTGGTGTAGGTAGGTTTGCCACACAACGCCCTTGATATATTGTATAAGGTCCTCATGTCGCCTTTATTTACAGCTGACTCAGCTTGGCTTGCTTGTTCATCTACCCACATTCTCTTGTCCCTCCTTGCAGACCTTTTTATTCTGTTGGACAGGTCACGGTACATTGTGTTAAGCTCTTCAACATCAGCGTTTGCATTTAGACTCGCATTTTTTTATGGTTTTACGTTGTTGAACCAGGTCCCATATTGCTTGGGTGAGCCATACTTTCCTTTTATGGTCTTTAAAACCTAACGTTTGTTGACCAACCTCATTGTATGTCTGAGTGATACACCTTCCGATTTCGTTTATATTTGCGGCGTTGTTGTTTAAAATATCTGGAAGCCGATTCCTTATGGATGTTATAAAGGCAGTTCGGTGTCGCTCTAATTCCAGTTTCCCAACATCAATTTTCCGATCGACTTTTGCAGTTTCTGACCTCAGAGCCGCTACCTTCAAACGAACTTTAGATATAACTAGATGTTTGTCGCTGTTTATATCTGCTCCGCGCTTCGAGCGTACATCAAGTAAAGATGATCGCCACTTAGAGTTGATCAAAATGTGATCAATTTGGTTCTTAGTGACACCGTTCGGCGATATCCAAGTTATTTTATGGTGGAGCTTATGAGGAAAAATTGTGCCACCTACAACCAGTTTCCTCTCACAGCATAGTTCGATTAATCTTTCTCCGTTGTCATTTCTTACTCCGACACCGTGCTTACCAATGTAGTGTTCCAAACCGGTGTTGTTTGAGCCAACTTTGGCGTTAAAGTCGCCCAGTATCATAGTAATGTCACAATTATGTACATTACTGTTCATCCAACTGCAGCCGTTTTTCCTAGAAGGTTCTAATAATTTTACTTTAAATTTGTATTGTTTTATATTTTGGACTACATTGTAGCCCTTTTAATTCCATCATTTCTTCACTTTTAGCATGGGATCTGATGTCCTAACCATACGAGAGAACATTTTAGCGATTTCCCTGGCGGATTTGCCCTTATAGTGATGGAAATACGCTAATTCTATAACGCCTTTCGAAATTAATTTTTTTAAATTTAGGACAACTAATGCACAAACTTTTTTTTAAATACTTTTTATATCTTTAATTTCATTGGACAACACTCAAAAAACATTATAAAATCAAAAATATAACGGAAAATAAGAACATTGTGTGTTATTTTAACTCATTGCGCAAACATTTATTTGACGCCTTTTAAATTGGGTATATTTCTGTTTTTATTGTTGTTGTTGCAATGCATGTATTAATTTCAATTTTTTTACGACTTTTTAAAGTAAACAGTTTCAGTAACGGTATTTGTTAGACAAAAGAAACAAGTTTAAACGATTTGATGTTTAATTTCCTAAATTTAAATAGCATTTTCAAAATTTTTTTTTGAATGCAAACATTTACTTGACAAACTGTGTGGCTAATATTCTCTGAAATCTGTGAAAAGATATCTCGTGTAAAACGACAATGGGATTCATTTAAGTAATTACAACAAAATCCGTACAAATGTATCGTCCGTCAAGCAGGATTTGTCCATATCTGATATATCTCCGCTCTGGTCTTTTTCATATGTTGTGGAGTTTAGAATAGTAGTAGTAGACAAATGTTAGTAGCGAAAAATATTCACTATTATATCCTGGCCTTAGAACGGAAAGAAACGATAATTTTATGTTTGTTTCATTACTTTAACGAAACAACCCAAAATTACTTAAAAGTGTTCCCGTACAAAATTTTAAAATTTCTGACAACTTCGAAATGATTTGGGTAGTTTTGTTAGAGTACGGGAACAAACAGTTTTTTCCATGTAAGATTAATATGTATAAAATATTTATAAATAAATTATTGTGTTACAAATAAAATGCACATAAATTAAATATTGAATTCAAATCTTAAAGCAAATTTATCGTTAAATTGTACGTAATATCCTGTGGCAAAACAAAAAAAAAAATACTTACTTTGTGATAAAAGATTCCATTGCAAAAGACGTATGTAGTTTGGATCCGATATTGGTGCACTGCATACTATTGTAGCATCAAATGAAATCGAAATAGAAATTTACATTAAATCAAATTCATGTTAATTTCAAATTTAAGTAAGTTAATTCAATTCAATTTGACTGAAAGATATTCAAATTTAAAAGAATTGCTTACAAATTTATAATCGCTTACCTCGTGATACTGTATCTAATTTGAGACAACGCAAACCATCTGTTATGTCTGAGGCAACCATTTGAGCCGATAATGTGGTTAAGGGTTTCAAAAAGAAACGTGTTAGCAGAGGCGGCTGATGTTCGCCCCTTAAATGTTTACAGTGCTGTAAAAGTTCGGGTGTATTTAGACCTTTGGGTATCTCTAGACTGTCATCTTGAGAATCGGAATTATTAATTTTTGGGGCCGAATTGAATGAACCCATTCTGAAAAAAGTTGAAAGGAAATTAGGATTAAAAAATATTTAGGTTAATAAAAAATAACTAAATATTTAAATAAAAGTAACAAAATAAAACTTAATAAACTTATTAGTTTTAAATAATAACATCATTTTATTTTTAGTAAAAAAATAACGGCTTGAACTCAAACAAATATTAACAAGCAACATTCCAAATTCAGCTTTAACAAAATTTTAAGGTAGCAAATAATTTCACAACAATAAACTTGCAGCAGTCGAAACATTTGCACTTTTGTAAACTACCATTTACTATACTTACAAGGCTGGTTTCGGAAATAATATCTTTTTTATATAAATTGTTATTATAAATAAAGTATGACTGTCACGTGTGGAACCTATATTCGAGGTATTACTGAAATTACAAATTTTATCAGACATAATTAAATATGGAACCAAAACAAAAAAAAATTATCTAAATTATAATCTATGGGTGATAGTATTAAATGGGCTCTGAATGTTTCAAAATTTCGCATATAAATACATTATTATAATGCAAGCACTCAGGGGATACCCCTCCCTATAAATTCGATGCGTTGAACACTTAGCAGTGTGGAATGCTGCATTTTCTGTCCCGCTACTATTCCACACTGCAAAGTGTCACATAGTTTTTTCAGTATTCCTAAAAATTATTAATCTAATTTAAAAATCATAAAAATTATTATAAATAAAAATGTATGATATGAACCTGAGCCCGGATTCGAAGCCACAACCTATTAGCATAAATGAACCTGAGCCCGGATTCGAACCCACAATCTCTTAGCATAAATTTTTGGTTCAACTAAAAATTAATTTCTTTCAATTAAATTGCATGGGCACCGCGATTTACATGTTTTCATTAACTCTTTCAAGTTGATACTAAAATTCAAAATTTGCATTAACGTAAAAGATAAACAAAAACTTGTCAAAACAAAAAATCTTTGTCTTCATTACCAGCTGACAGTTGGTTAAAGTACGAAGTAAATGTAGATTAATAAAGGATAGGGATACAAAACATAAAGAAAAAAACTATGGTGGATAAATTCGTCTAACTGAATCGATCATATGGTCATAGGTGAAATAGAAATGAGTGTTAACATAATTCTCGTTTTCCATTTCGCTTAAGAATTCAGTTAAATAGATGATCTTAACTACTGGCATTCAACAGTTGGTGACACAGTGTGCTGATGAAGTCCGTAGCGGGACAGAAAATGCAGCATTCCACACTGCTAAGTGTCACATAGTTTTTTCAGTATTCCTAAAAATTATTAATCTAATTTAAAAATCATAAAAATTATTAAATATAAAAATCTATGATATGAACCTGAGCCCGGGTTCGAACCCACAACATCTTAGCATAAATTATTGGTTCAACTAAAAATTAATTTCTTTCAACCAAAATAATAATTCGTATTTATTCTGTCCCTCAGATAAGATATAATGTGTGGTTTCGCCCTGTCTAGAATAATAAACCATCGAAACGCGTCGAGGAAAGGTTTCCCCACCAATATTTTTTTTATCAAAAAACTATTTATTGTAATAATAAATAATTGTAATAAATTGGGATCTTAGTGCAATACACTTTTAATTAAATGTTTGACGTCCCAAAATTTTTGAAAAACCGTTTTTAAGAAAATAACTTAATCTCGTTTATAGTTTAGGAGATATCAGGAAATCTCAAAAAGGTCTACAACATTCAGTTTTTTCGTTTTCCTTTGGACAAAAACTAAGTTGGTTCGGTGCTTCAGCCATAACCTCGTAAAAGGCGAAAGTCTCTTCTTAAGATTGCACTAAAAAAAATTCACCGAAATTTATCGATCGTAGAAGAACGTTTAAAATAAACTAAAATTAGTAGAACTTCTTTTGGGTCACCTAGTAGACGTTTGGCGAATTTCTTAAAACTTTTGATGAGAATTCCCGCTTTGAGATAAAAAAATAAGTGAACAAGTGGGGGTCCAATTCAGGTAGCTCAAAGAGTCAAAGGATCCCAACAAAATTAGTATAACACTTTCTTGGATCAATTAATAGACGTGTGCCGAATTATATCAAATTCTGTTGAGAATTGCGGCTTATGCACTGAAAAAAAAAAAATTGTAAAAAATGGGGATCGAAGGCAGGTAACCAAATAGTCATTTAAAGTAATTTCGTTTAGGCTTAACTTTTTAATCAAATTACATTTAAGTGTAAGTCCAAGGCAGGTACCTCTAGGAGTCTACGGATTTCAATTAAAATTAATAGAGCTTTTTTGGGTTACCTAGTCGACGTGTGCCGAATTTCATCAACTTTTGTTGAGAGTTCCAGCTTTGAGATAAAAAAGTGAAAAAATTGGGGTCCAAGACAGGTACCTCAAAGAGTCAAGTGATCTCAACCAAAATAAGTATATCTCTTTCTTGGATCAAGTAAAAGACATGTGCCGAATTATTTCAAGTTCTGTTAAAAATTGCGGCTTATGTACTAAAAAAAATGTGAAAAATGGGAGTCCAAAGGAAGGTACCCTAGGGGTAAACTGATACCCCAATTTCAACTAAAATTAGTAGATCTCTTTTTTGAATTAATTAATAGATGTTTTACGAATTTTATCAAATTCTGTTGAGAATTATGAATTGTACACTAAAAAGAAAATAGGCGAAATAATGGGGGTCCAAGCAGTTACCCTAAGGAGTCGACGAATTTCAACCAAAATTAGTGGACCTCTTTTTTTAATTAATTAATAGACGCGTGTTGAATTTCATAAAATTCTGTTAAGAATTCCTACTTGTACATTGAGAAGAATAATAGGTGTAAAAAGGTCCCCCTTTTTACACCCATCCCAAGGAGTCGAATATTTGAAACATTTTTCAATTTATCCTATTTATATAAAACTGTATGCAAAATTTCATCGTTGTATAAAGAAATACCACTGTGATTTGTATTCACCGTTGGAAATAAAAGAATGTTTAGGAAAAAAATAAGGTTAGATTTGAATTTTATAAAGGTAAGAATTGAATTTATGTACATTACATTGAATGGGACACGACATTCGCTTTCTAGTATTCCACAAATGATTTAAAATACAAAAATACCATGATTCCATCGAAAGTCATATTATATCTCTAAAGGATCGAGATGAAGTCCGTTTGTTCAAAATATATCTCCCATTTGAAGATTTGAGGGTGGAAAATTATCAAACTGATATTGCACTTTACTTTGATCTTTTCAATTTGAATCTCCAGTTCAGCGACCAATGCAGGCATACTAACAGACCGCTGTGCAGTAAACTTTAGGCTTAACATGTGTGATGGGAGCATTCCGGACTTTTGCAGACTGTGTTTAGTTTGGGGGAAACACATCCTCTGTCATTGTCCAATGCTTCAGAATCAGACATCTTAGACATCTAGAAAATAGATTTCTTGATGAACTTCAGAAGATAAGACTGTGCAAACTGTGTGATCTTGTAGGTTTTATAACTGGACTTAAGAAATCTGAGTCGCTACCTTTATATAATTCCCCGACAACATTCCAATTGGAACAAGGGGTACTTCTCACAGACAATGAGCGGCATCCGATTCTATTTTTAGACTCATTAAAAGGGACCTACGTTTTAACTCCGGCTCCGAACATCAAATGCATAAGTTAGAGAAGTTTTATATAGCCTAATACTCAATAACCAGTGGTTAGCTTATTAATGAGGTGAACCGCCGCTTTTTGAAAATTAATTTTTTTCAAGTGGGTCTGGCCGGGGATCGAACTTGGGACCTCTGGTATGCTAGGCGGATGACTAACCCGCTATACCATGACGGTTCACGAGATTCGCTACCTTTTAAACAATTAATATTATAATACTTTCTTCTTTTTACAATTTATATTTTTTCCCCAAAAGTCTCCGAGTAATGGTGTCATTTAAAATCACGTTTAAGCCCTAACCTAACCCAAGCTACATAATTTGATCGGAATACTTTTTATTGCGTAGTACTCGTAACATTCCGATCATTTTTTATTTAGTTTCAAAAGATTTTGAAAAATTTCAATAAAACTAACACGTTAACCAAAGCGACAAACACGGGTCCAATACTTTTAAATGTTACAACCCAAATCGACAAATGTAGAACAGATTTACGTGATGAAATAGAAAACTAAAAATTTTGTATTTTTTTTTAAATATCCGATTCAACAATTTTACAAAATTTTAATTTCTATAAAACACTTACAATTTTTCTTCGATGTGCATTGCTATACGATTTACGAGTGTCTACTTACAATTACTTTCAACTTGTAAAATAAATTATTAAAACAGATAAAAAGTTTAATATTTAATGATTCATACAATTATAGTTCTTTCCTATATTGAGTGATTGTGTCTTCATTGATATTTTAATTAATGAATAATTAATTGGATTACTATCTCTAGTTTATTAATTAAATGTTTCTTTTATTTTTTATAAAAAAAAACTTGTTAACTTTTGAAAATTTCATTAAAGACTAAAAAAGGCAGACAGACTGATTAACTGATGATGGCAGTGAGCGATGTCTTTACAATTTGTGTGTTTGAAAATGTTTTATCTAAAATTCTTTATTTTTGTTTAATTGTTTATGACGTCAATTAAAACAAAAAAAGTTAATCTAGTATAAATATTTTCTTGAAATATAAAGAAATTAAAATATTATTTCAGACAATTTTTTGCGGCACATGTTGATATCGACCATTTTCTGTCACTTTGTTATAACTTAAATGATATAGTTTTGGCTAAAGCGGGTTTAAACTGTTTTATCGTCTTTTTAATAATTTTACCTAATAGTTGTGCTTCCGCGCCAATAGCGAAACTACCTAAACCAGTCCGAAGTTACCCAACATTCACAAAATTGCGTTCCCGTACTCTTTTTTAGTTTGACTTTTTACTAAATTGAAAGAGTAATTTTATTTCCCCTCTTACTCAAAACCATGATACAAGTACAAGGTAGATCCATTAGTCTTACTAAATTTTTAATAAGGATTTTTGAAGTTTCATTTTTATATTTACATTTGAAAAAATATTGCCACACAGTTTTGAATGTCGAACGGCATCAAATTTGCATATCATTATAAACACATTTTTAACCTTGTAATTGTTATAATGGTTGTCTAGGAGTATTCCTCTATGATCCATTCTCTCTTAAATTCAATATTTAATATTTTTTTTTTTTTGATATTTATATTGAAGAAAAATAATTTCAATTAAAAAATTAATATGCTTCAAAAATATTCAATATTTACAAAATTGAAAACAAATCCAAACATATATGGTAGCTTTATTTTTTCACAAATGTCATAATCCTTATATATGTCAGATAGTGATTTTTAAATTTAAAAGTGACAATGGAACTACCGTGTACATATATCTTGCTCAAAACCATGAAATAATAACAAGGAAGTTTCATTCTCTCTTTTCAAAATTATTTTGAAGTATATTGGGTTTTTGAAGTTTGATATTTGAAAACAAATTAAAGAAAAACGTTGCCACAATAAGAAAATGGGTAATTAATTATCAAAAATGGGTAATTTTGAAATTAATCATATAATGAAGACATTCAATATTAAAGGAATATAATAAAAACAAATTGTATGACTATTTATTAAACTTTTAAGTAAATATTCATAAGTTTTTTATGCATAAAGACATATATACTTGTATAAATTTTGTCATCATACCATTTTACAAAAGTGGGATTGTCGACAAAAATATGGTAGCACAAACTTTCACTATCCTAATGATATATTTTTAATGAAGTTATTTGAAGTTATGACAGTTTTGTTGCAAATATTAACCCAAATATCAAGTATTAACCTAAATATCAAGTATTCTTGCTGCGTAATTTCCCTGGATTCCATCTAATTCCTTCAAACTAAGTTTCACTGAAAAGTCACTTATATAAAGTTTAAAACCCCTAATATTTAGCTTGATATTATGAGAAAAAGCTGACATTTTACTCGACAATTAAAAAATTGTTTGAGTAATCAAATAATGGTGAACCGCCGTGGTATAGCAGGATAGTCATCCGCCTAGCATATCAGAGGCCCAAGTTCGATCCCTGGCCAGACTCACTTGAAAAAATAAATTTTCAAAAAAGCGGCGGTTCACCTCATTACTCAGCTAGCCACTGGTTATTGAGTATTAGGCTATGTAAAACTTCTCTAACTAATGCATTTGCCGTTCGGAGCCGGCGTTAAAACGTAGGTCCCTTTCAATGAGTCTAAAAATAGAATCGGATGCAGCTCATTGTCTGAGAGAAGTACCCCTTGTTCCAATTGGAATGTTACCGGGGAATTATATATATTATATATATAATCAAATAACTTGAAAATGGGTTTTTTGAATTACTCAGAAAATCGATTAATCGTCAAAAATTACTCGAGTTAATCGAGTAAAATATTCATCTTAAAATTACTCGAGTAAGATTTTTTAATCAGCTGTTTTAATGAAATTATAGTGTTTTATTAACAAAAATTTTAACAATATACAATAAAAATACATAAAAGAAAGATAAAGAAGACATTTGTACCATATATTTGAAACATATCGTCACCCTACATATTTAAAGTGAGTCTATTTATGTATACATGTCTACATTGATCGTCTAAAGTAATATTTCGATTTGAAAAATCCTGATTTTGATCTAATAGGTTTGTAGAATCTATGACTACCTTTTACCTATCTTTACAATGAGATCTTCAACACTACTATAGTAGGATATGCGATTACATTGCGTCCTTTAATTTAACTATAGTAGGACGTACTATTACAGTAGTAGGGCCTAGGATTACATAAGAATCTTCAACTAAACTATAGTAGTACCTACGAATACATTGGAAACATCAAGGTTTTACGAATACAATGGTACCTCAACTGGACTATAATAAGATCTACAATTACATTAGGACCTTTAAATTAACAATAGTAGAAATTACGAATACACTGGATACCACAACTGGTCTATGTTAAACTTTCATTTCTGAACATACAACCAGCTATATTTGGAAATACGATAATTGAACCATCGATGGACTATATTACAACTCTTGATTATTGCTTAGAATTGACAATATTAAACCCCACGATTATTTCATGGACTTCATGGCAAATGGACTATATTTAAATCTCTATTATTGGTCACATTCTCATTTTGAGATTGAGCACTTTCATTTAAAAACGCTGTCTTTTTGGGCAACGTTGTTTCAAACAAACTTAGCAGTTAAGGAATACACTGAGACAAACTTTAGTCGTTTTATTTTATTAATATTTTAAAAAATACACAAAATTATTAAAATGTTTTTACTCGAGTAACTCGATTACTCGTGGAAAATTACTCAAATAAATCTTTATTTGAAATTAGTCATTTTTATTTACTCGAGCGATTAATCGATTTTATTTTTCCGAGTAATCGAGCAAACATAACTCGAGTAAACACCCTACTTGATATGCAGACCTGCTTAGTCCACTTTTTAAGTAAATTGAAATTTTGATGTCATGTAGCAGAGGTATAGATACACCCCGTTGACCAGCATTTAAGTTTTCTTAAATTGGTGTCTCGAAGTGTGTAAAAATATTCCATAAGAAAAACTGCTAAGTCCACCAATAGAAAATGTTTGTTAGAAAAACTGTTAAATCCAGTACAACGTACCATATTTTTGTTTTTAAATATGAAAATATAAAATATAATTTTGAAATACATATATTTTTTTAGGTTTTCTGTAAAATTTGCTGAAAGTGAGTTAGCAGGTTTGCATATTAAGCCGACTTTATGTACCATAAGAAATATTTAGTTAGGGTTACTCTGAGATCAAAATTACCGATACGGGTAGACAAAGTGCAAAACTACTCTATAAAGATATATTCACATTAAGAACTTCAATAAAATCAGTTTGGATTTTGATTTAATTTTTTGGCTTATGTGGTACACAATATTTGCCTTTTATGGTAGATTTCGAGGCCCTATGCTCCACTGGGAGTCAAGGATAACAGAAGAAGATAGGTAGGTTTCACGCCCACTTGAGATTCCAAAAAAAAATGTTTAGACTGAAAATCTTTTAGACAGTGATGGGTAGCACAATAACAAATTATATTTATGACAGCAACAATATCTACCACATGTGCTAGAAAAATAGAAATGGTAGATCAGCGAATTTTTTAAAATTATTTTTTCATATCCACCCACAAAGTGTTAATATTTTTTGTATGGGAAAAAATGGGAATATTTTTTGTATTGCCAAAATTTTAACCACGAAGAATTGAATTATTTAAAAAACTAAATGAAATAAATTAGCTTTATTTTAAGTTATCATAAAGCAGTTTTGGAGTTATTGCAATTTTCCCCGAAAATTCATGTTCTTGATGACATGCCTAAGGATATGCAGGAAAAAACTAACTTAAGAATAAATAAACTTCAAAGTACGAAATGATTTACAATTATATAGCCTGTAAGTACAAAATAGTTTTTGAAAATTTTGTTCAACAAATTTTAAAAATTATAAATTTTGTTTTTATTCTCATAAAATGAACTACAGTAAAAATAAAAATCAATTTATTTGCAATTTCAAATTGTAGATTTTCGCGAAAATGTAAACTTTTAGTAATGAAAATTTTTGGTAAAAAAATGCTAAAGGGAAGTATAGTTATATTATCCATAATATTTATTAGTTATAAACAATATTACATTTACAAAATATAATTTTAAATTATAATTTAGAAAAAATATGTTTTTTTTATCAATTTTTGTATTTGAATTTGCAAAACTCGCTGATGTGATAGAGAAAAATGGCTATTATTTCTGAAATCAGCGCATTCTAAAATATATAATTTTCAATTTTCATTTTGTAGACCGGTGTAATTTGTTTAATCGATTGAAGTCCCTAATAAATACTTTAGTATTTTTGTTTGCTACTTTCGACTAAATATTATTTGTTGAAAAATCCACTAAATGTTTGTGATAAAAAACATTCAATAATTTAGTTAAATTCTCACGTTCATAAACAAATTGTCAATTAGTAATTTAATAAAATTCCATTATTAACGTATAGAACTATGTTAGTTACTTTACGAGTAAAAGTGTTAATGCTCATCTTCATACTATATTAACCCTTTCCCTGTCATCATACAAAAAAAGAATTGTATGGCGCACGGTGGCTCAGAATCACTTTTCATTGGCCAAAACCTATATTTTTTCTTGACATAGATTCTTAAAATTTTTATGCCATCGGAAAGGAAACAGATCAAAACTAAGTTAGCAAAAAAATGTTGTCAAAATAATCGAAGTAGTGGGCGTGGCATGTTGCCTAATTTAAAACAAGTAAGAAAGTGCTATAGTCGGTCAAGCCCGACCATACGATACCCTTGTCTATTAAGGTCAAAGGTGTTCATTTTCCTCTATACTCGTAAAGACAAATATTTGGGTAAATTTTGCCATCATACAAACATTTTCTCAAAACGTATACGTTTAAGCTGTTTCCGTCATTTGGACTTATATGAGAGCTAGGGTCAAATGTGGACCGATTATCTCAAAATTCTCATTATCTTCAGATTTATGAGCGTTTTAGAGATTTTTGTCTCATTAATTGCGTTTTGACAAAAGAGTTTGTATGGGAGCTATATTTGACCATAGCTCCCATACAAACTCTTTTGTCAAAACGCTCCGATTTTAACGAAATTGATTTTGGTTTACATAAGCAGTATTTGATTTCATGAAAAAATATTGATATTTGTGGCTAAAATATCAATTCCGGGAAGTGGGAGGTCCCATAATGGACCGATTTTGGCGAATTTTAATAGCCATGGTCCTACTATCAAAATATTTTTAGAATTGCGACCTGCACTTTGATTACATGGTTTACGTGAGGGTCCAGCCAGCCAGCCGTCCAGCCAGACGGACGGACTGACATCGCTAAATCGACTAAGCCTATTGGTATACTAAAAGGTCGGTCCAAGGCGAATATTTCTTTGCGTTACATACATCAGCACAAACTTATAATACCATTTCCACCTATGGTGGCGAAGGGTATAATGATATGGTATATTAAAGCGCAATCTGTTTTCTTTTATTTGCAAACTGGCTGAGCTATGGGTCGATAAGTTGACAAGTATCGTTAAAATTTTGCATATAACTCTTAAACTTGTACGTATATCTACAATTTGTCATGTTCTCAATAAGGCCTTCAACCCATTAGTTGTAGTTCTCTATTAGTTGTTTCCGAATTGGAGTATACTTTCTTTTTTATGGGACTTAGCGAAGGGACCATATGGCAAATCAATGTATGGAAGTACAACATTTTTATATTACTTAGTCTTTGAGTAGAGTTAGGTACATGGGTACTTGAACCTACATAACATAATGATATCTCAAAAAAAATCTCTAATTCATTATCTATCTCATCTTTATTAAAATACAAACTTTCAAAAATAATACTATGGATAAATTACATAAAATGCATCAACGTATGAAAACGTGTATATCATTAGATATACTTTATATCAATTAGATAACTTCTGTGCATCATATGTGATTCAACAGTGATAAGGTTTACGAAAATAGCCCTCAATTTTTTTAAAACTTTAAAAGGTTCTTCAAGTTTAATGTTAACGATATTTATCTGATCTGTAGTGCAGATATTGCACTTTGATTTTTATCCAGTTTGGTAAAAATTTTAATTAACCAGTAAGAAGAGTTTGACTTGTTAATCCGACTTGTTCCAAAATTAAATTTTTTGCTTTATCTTTAAAATCGCAACTTGTTTCCCTTTCGTTAAATTTTGATAATAACAATTAAAAATCGGTCAATAGCACTTAAAAATTATATAAATAATGACTAATTTGAAAATTTCTTTAAGCCAACAAAAAAAAGGCTTAAATACCTGTTTTAAAACACAAAAATCAATTAATTGCAAATTAAATGTTAAATTTAAACTTAAATAATTTATCATTAAGATAAAGTTTGAAACATAAGCGATTAATGGGTTTGAGTGATACCTGGTCAACATAACTTTTTGCAAATATGCTTTACGATCATTTTTGCAGGGCGTTTTGCCGGCACGTTTTATTTCCAATGATTGTTCCATGTCCGACATGATTTCTTAGTTTTTTTGTTAATTAGTTTATTCTTTTAATATGTTTTTGATAAAAAATCAAATGTTTAAGAACTTTTTTTTAATCACTGCAGTTTCACTTTTTTATGTTTAATAAATCTACGATCGATCAATTGCCAATTGTATAATTGTGAAATTGAAAAAAAAAAAATCTTCGATAAAAATTTAAGACTGGATTTTTTTTTTTTTTTTTGGAAAGAGAGGAATTTGTTCTTGAGCAAACCGTTCTTGAAAGAGGTTTTTATAAAACTGATTTTGTTGAAATGTGAAATATTAGAACGGGAACTGGTTGAATACGATTTTTGTTTTATTTTGTATTTAAATTTTTTTTTGTATTATTTTCGTTGTTGCTGCTTTAAAGATTTTGTTTTTATTTAAAATTTTAATGTATCTTGTATCTCACGTGCGCCGTCAACGAAAACGAAAACTACTACAAATATCAATAAAAAAATAATAATAAAAACAATATTAGAATTCCGAGGCAGACAGACAGACAAATATATTCAGTCAATACAAATGAGTGTGAATTTTGAGTATCAATAGTTTAAAACGGGCCAAACCAGGTGAAAACGGACTCATCGTGATACAATTTGTTAAAAAATTTATTACTTGTGATATGAACTTTTTGTAGATCTCCACTTCGGTTAAGAACTAAAAATTTCAATAATTTATAAGCACTTACTACATTTTTCATGTACATTATATCTGTGGCTTGGTCCTAAAAGGGCCAAAGTCAAAAAAAAAAGTTTTGAGAAAATTTGATTGAAAGTTTTTATTTTCCATATAAATTCATAGCAACATTGTCCAAAAAACACTTATAAATCTGTTATGAGTTAAGTTAGAGATTAGCTGTTGGAGCCAAATAAAAGGGGTCAAAGAAGGGAATCAATGCAATGATTAACTCAAAACAGTCGAAAATTGACATTGGCCCTTTTAGCACCAAGCCACAGATATGTATGTAAACGAGCGATGGACACCATTTCATTTTTCCTATCACTAGTTTTAAGAGTTGTTGTAAGAATACATATAAATGTAGACGTTCGCATCAAAACGTAACAATTCCATCATAAATCATTTTGAGTAAATTGAGAAAACATTTTTTTACAATAAATTGTTGAAAAATGTCAACACACTTATTTTTCGAAAATGATTTTTTTTTGTGAGTCCAGTGCATTTGACGCAAATACACCTCCTCACAAAAATTTAAGGAAATTTTATCAAAATTAGCGGTTATATAAGTAATTTTCTAAAAAGCTTATTCCTAAAAAAACATATTTTTTAATGCCCTTTCACGCCAAATTATGTGTCGTTGCATCTATAAATAGTATAAAACTTTCGAATCTTGAAGGTTTCCGTTTAACGTATAATAATTTCTTATATAAAACCTTTTTTGACAAAATATTTCGGATAAAAAACTTTCCTCTTTAAAACGTCCAATATTCAAAGAGTTCCTATAGGTAACTTTTAATATCTCAAGCTTTCTACTAAAAACATTTCACATCGAAAACTTTTCAATAAAAAACTGCCTTTATCTAAAGTTGTCTTGTATAAAACTTTCGATGTCGGAAGGTTTTTCATAATAAACTTTCGATATTTCTTATATAAAACTTTTCTATAGAAATCTTTGAATATCAAAAGTATTCCTATAGGCAACTTTTGATGTTAAAAGCTTTCAACTTAAAATCGAAAGCTTTTCAAAAACAAAGATTTCCTATATAAAACTTTCGATGTCGAAAGGTTTTCTATAATATACTTTTGATATTGAAAATTTTCTAAAGAAAACTTTCGATATCAAAAGATTTCTTATATAAAACTTTTATCGTCAAAATATTTCGGGTAGAAAACTTTTTTTCAACAGATCTCCTAAAAGTTACTTTTAATATCAAAAACTTTTGTCAACAAAAAATTTCGGATAGAAAACTTTTATATAGAAAACTTCCAATATCAAAAGAGTTCCTATAGGTTACTTTTAATATCTCAAGATTTCTACTAAAAACATTCCACATCGAAAGCTATTCAA
The DNA here is from genome assembly GCA_933228675.1 of Stomorhina lunata. Classification (NCBI taxonomy): domain Eukaryota; kingdom Metazoa; phylum Arthropoda; class Insecta; order Diptera; family Rhiniidae; genus Stomorhina; species Stomorhina lunata. Next base: position 76,526,576 of record OW121742.1, on the reverse strand, counting down.
TAAAAAACTGCCTTTATCTAAAGTTTTCTTATATAAAACTTTCGACATCGAAAGGTTTTTTATAATAAACTTTCGATATTTCTTATATGAAACTTTTCTATAGAAATCTTTGAATATCAAAAGTATTCCTATAGGCAACATTTGATGTTAAAAGCTTTCAACTTAAAATCGAAAGCTTTTCAAAAACAAAGATTTCCTATATAAAACTTTCGATGACGAAAGGTTTTCTATTATAAACTTTTGATATTGAAAATTTTCTAAAGAAAACTTTCGATATCAAAAGATTTCTTATATAAAACTTTTATCGTCAAAATATTTCGGGTAGAAAACTTTTTTTCAACAGATCTCCTAAAGGTTAATTTTAATATCAAAAACTTTTGTCAACAAAATATTTCGGATAGAAAACTTTCATATAGAAAACTTCCAATATCAAAAGAGTTCCTATAGGTTACTTTTAATATCTCAAGATTTCTACTAAAAACATTCCACATCGAAAGCTATTGAATAAAAAACTGCCTTTATCTAAAGTTGTCTTGCATAAAACTTTCGATGTCGGAAGGTTTTTTATAATAAACTTTCGATATCGACAGATTTCTATTTATAAAACTTTTCTATAGAAATTTTTGAATATCAAAAGTATTCCTATAGGCAACTTTTGATGTAAAAAGCTTTCAACTTAAAATCGAAAGCTTTTCAATAAAAAAAGATTTCCTATATAAAACTTTCGATTTCGAAAGGTTTCCTATAATATACTTTTGATATTGAAAATTTTCTATAGAAAACATTCGATATCAAAAGATTTCTTATATAAAACTTTTTTTATTTCGGATAGAAAACTTTTTATATTAACAGATTTGCTAAAGGTAAATTTTAATATCAAAAGCTTTCTACTAAAATTATTCCATATCAAAAGCTTTCCAATACGAAACTGCCAATATTATAGGTAACTTTTAATATCTAAAGCGTTCTACTAAAAACATTTCACATCGAAAACTTTTCAATAAAAAACTGTCTTTATCTAAAGTTTGCTTGCATAACACTTACGATGTCGGAAGGTTTTTGAAAATAAACTTTCGATATCGAAAGATTTCTTATATAAAACTTTTCTATAGAAAACTTTGAATATCAAAAAGTATTCATATATGCAACTTTTAATGTAAAAAATTTTTTTATCAAAAATTTTTCTATAGAAGATTCATCATTTTTTGATATAAAAATATTTTTATCGAAAATTTTTACAGAAAAATATTTTTATCGAAAAATTTTCTAAAAAATATTATTTTTATTTTTATTAAAATTTTTCTATAAAAAATTTTTTATCAAAAATTTTTCTATAGAAGATTTGATAGTTTTTTGATATAAAAATATTTTTATCGAAAATTTGTACAGAAAAATATTTTTATCGAAAAATTTTCTAAAAAATATATTTTTATTTTTATTAAAATTTTTCTGTAAAAAAATTTTTGGATTGAAATCATCTAAAAAAATATAAAAAATCTATAATTTTTTAATATTAGAATTTATTTCTCTTTTGAAAAATATTTCCAATATTTACAAAAATATTCCCAATGTTTACAAAAATAATAGTGTCGTGGCAACAATGTTCGAGATTATCAGGGGTGTCATAGAAACCAAGTCGATTTTTAAATTTCTCTGTTTTGAAAACCAATACTAGTATTATTTTGTGTTATGAAACCAAGTCGATTTTGTTATTATTGGTTTGAAATCAAACAAAATGTTCGAATCAATTGTTTATTATTTCATTTGATTTTTTTGTGAAACATCAAAAATCAAATAAAAAAATAAAATAAAAATTATTAAAAAAAAAATAATTTGAAGAAAAATTTTCAGTTTTTTGCGATGTTTGTGGTATAGATATAAAAAAAACGCTGCCATTTGGACAAATGAAGCTTGTATACCCCAACATAATGGAATGACCGAATTGCGGACTGAAAAAAATTTAATCTACCTACACCAAGAAACAAACCACAGCCAATCAAAGGACGATTGTCACTTACATGGGATATCCGTTAAATTCATATGCATTTGTTTCGCCAGTACCTTTACACAAAGAATATTCTAGCCTTACTAATTTCCCCATTTTTTAAATTGTTTATGTTTGTCGATAAGGTTCATTGATTCCAAAGACACAAAAAAGTACCAAAACTTGGTTTTATCTTATTACATGATAACAAATTCTATGTAAACTTTTCACCCATCTCTTTTTATTTGAAAGTTAAAGCTAAAAAGTACCAAAAATAATTTTTCTTTCCTTTTTTTCGAAAATTACTTACCACTTGTACAGTTATTTTTGTAGCTAATCCAAACTCGATTTAAATTTTAGTTCTATTGTTTTTAGTTTGGGAATCATATCGTTACTGAATTTACCCTTTTTTAACCCCCACAAGGCCGAATTATCAAAAATCCGTTCTTAGTGGCTCCTTAAATCGAAAAAGGCACCAGCTGGCCAGTAACGCCTTTGTTTTAAATAGATATACCAATTTTAAAATGAAATCTGTTAACTGTAAGTTGCTTGGTTTATTTCCAATACTAAACCAATAATATTATTTTCTGTGACACATAAAACCAATAGAAAATGTAGTTCGAACATTAATATTGGAATTTATGACACCAATTTAATTTTTTTGTCGTTTTCAAAACCAATACCAATGAAATTGGTTTCTATGACACCCCTGTATATTTCTTTTTTCTCTCGAACCATGTATTTTGTTGCTATTAATTGGATTTTGATTTGTTTCTTGCCTATTTTGTTTTTGTCTTTTCTTTAACAAAGCGGCAGCAACCAACTCTGTTAACATCTAAATTCCAACTGAATGATTTTTATACTCATTTTCAAGAGTTTTATTAATGATCGTGGTGGAATGGGCTGCCTACTCCTGATTATAAGCTTTACACGGACATCGTTGAATCGACTCAGGAAGTGATTTTGAGTATATACTTAAAAGTAGGTTTTAAGACTTATACAATTATAATATATTCTGAATTTCAAATGAAAGTGCTAAATCTTAAAGAGAATGTTTGTCTTTTTTTTTAGAACAAGTAAAGAAAAAGTTTGCTTTTTTAAAGTAAATTGTTGTTATTCTCCTGTCACGCAAATAATGGCCAAACTTGGTGTAGAGTTTCAAAATGATATAATTTTGGAGGAATCTAAAAATCATATTAATTCCCTTTGCCTTATATGATACAATATGAAAAAAAGGCCTAACTTGATTTTTGTTACTTTGCAAGAGATGTAAAAAACTTTATGAAAATCAAAAATTGTACATAAAACAAAAATTTTTTTAAATGTTCCATTTTTATTCAAAATTGTATTGTTGTATCTAAAATTTTACAAATTTTATTAAATTTTTTCCTTCTCCTGTAAAGTAACACAAAATCGAGTTAGACCTTTTTTATATTAAGCCATCGATAAATAAAATATGTTTTATCTCGTAAAGTTAAAAAGTTATACAACAATGTACATGGAAAATTAGGAATCTTAGATGTCAATTAACCACATCTTCGCTTAGATATGGATTTACCCAAATAGTAAGTAAATAACTGCCAAAAGAAAAGTAAATCGTAACAATAGATATTTACTCGTATAACAATAATGAATAGAAACAATAGTTTTAGGTAAGAAAATAGTTGAATTGACATCTTAAACTCTGTAATTGTTAAAAGACAAATCGGTGGCCCGACAGACAAACCGATAAATCTACATATTTTCAATATTCTTATGAGTTTCGAGCATTGTCTTTGGATACATAGACATTCATATTATGCGCATTCTGATGTTGGAGTTAATTTTATTTATTTTCTTTTTGTTTATTTTTTTTTTATTAAATGCTTGTATTTTTTATATTTGTTTGCTTTTGTCATTATACGATAAACTTTTTGCTTTATAATAGTGCAAAAAAGATACATTTATGCATGATCACAGCGTCTGAAATAATTATAAATGCAGTTGCTAGTATTAGCTATAAAATTGGTAAAAATTTAGGAAACAACTGATTTTGATAAAACTTATGGTGTATAGAGTTTTGATGGATGTTTTACCCTAAGGGAGTCATTTTCTATGTTTTGTTATAGAACCTGGTTTGGTAATGGGTCTTAATTAAGAATAAAATAGGACTGTATTTATCATATATCTGTGGCTTGGTGCTAAAAGGGCCAATGTCAAAAAAGTAGTTTTGAGAAAATTTGATTTAAAGTTTTTATTTTCCATATAAATTCATAGTAACATTATCCAGAAAACCCCTTATAAATCTGTTCTTAGTTATGTTAGAGATTAGCTGTTGTAGAGGATAAAGAAGTCATTCCAAAGCAATGATTAACTCAAAACAGCAAAAATTGACATTGGCCTTTTTAACACCAAGCCACAGATATAATGTTAAAAGAACTGGAAGGTGAATGATTGCTTATTCTTTAAAAGTGTAAAAAAGCTCGTACAGAGAGTTTTAAGACTTTGAATTTGAAGACGTGAGTTTTTTCTAAGACGATTGTATTTTTGCACATCAAATTTAACGAAGTCTTTTCAAAAAACGCCATTAATTTTATGTTATTGATCTGATAATTGCCTGTCCCTTAAATTATACAACAAACTGTTCGGACATTGTCAATATTTATTCGTAATGTATTCACTTTAATAATCAGCATCTTTTCTTATTCGTAACACACAATTGAGATGCTCCCGTTTATTATACCCAAGATAAAGGATTGTATTGAAATGTTTTGAATCGCGTTGAATTTGTTTTGTATTTTTAATTGTCTTTAAACAATTGTTTATGTTACGAGTAATTGTCGTAAAATTGCTACTCTTTTTTTCTGATTGTTTTTGCTTATTTATGCTAATTTATTACAAAAAAAATTAATAGATTCCTATGCTCATAATTATTTATTTATACAGATTTAGTATTCGATCGATTTTTTTTACAATATTAAAATTCGTTTTTCGAAACTGGGTTTCAATGAAAAGCGAAATGAAAATATCACTTTTTATAGAGTAAATTAAATTATTCGATATTTTTAGAAACGCAGTTGCTTAAATCTAGGTATCTTTTAAATGAGTTTTTAAGATGATTTCTGAGCAATAATACAAAAAAATATATATTCTCGGAATTGCAACTAAAAGTTACAAAAAAACTCCTTAAGTCATTTATTTTTGATACATTGATTACAACACTTTAAAAAATCCTTGAAAATGTATAAAGTTTTAAAATATCGGATTTTTTTTATAACTTATAAACTTTTCAAGATAAAATAACAAATTATACAGGTATGTGATGGAAAACGATCGTTCTCAAATCGATCGATTTCAGATATATTTTTGAGATAATTTTCAAACCAAATGAAAGATAAAATATCAGTCAAAAGGATTTAGCCAAAATTTTTAGTTTTTTCCTACTACGTCAATTTCTAGTCATAAACTTTTAAAACTCGATTCGTAGCCTCCCATATCGAATCAAGTACGGATCGAATTTAAAAAATTTATGACTAGAAATTGACTTAGTAGTAAAAAACAATCAAAGAGAGAAATGTAGCACTTACAGAGCAGTGAGAACCGATATATAAAACGTAATGATCGGACTAAAAATGACAACACGGTGAACAAAATACTAAAAAGGCGGTATTTGTAGGTGTGGCAAAAATATAAAAAAATGGTTTATTATTGATTTTACACTATCTTTAATCCTAGAGGGTGACTGACACGACTTTTTTTTGTATGGAAAGCGACCGCTCTAATGTGGCTTCACATACCACATTGATGAACAAATAATTTCACGTAATGGTCCAATTAATTAGTCTTCAAGATCGTGAGATTTAACTTTATTAGATTATTTTCTCTGGGGTTAAGTCAAATATCTATGTATGTCGATAAACCACAAACTATTTAAAACCTAAAAATTAACATTCAAAGAGTTATCGGCGAAATACGGAGCAAATGCTGCGAAAAAAAAAACATTACTTTAATAAAATTTGCATGCTTATAAAGTCCGTTCATTAATATTAAAAAATTCCTTGTTTTATTTATTACACGGTGCCACAAATAAGCAACTTTTGTAACAACTTGGAAAGCGACCTAATGGGGGTTATAGGCCTAGTTGGGGGCATACAAAAACCAAGAGATTAGGTAAGTTTTTATCAAAAGTTTCGCTTTTTTTTTTTAGTAATCTTAAAATTCAAAGCAAATTTTTTAACTTTTTTCTACAAAAACCTATGTTGTTTTTACAGTTCTTTAAAGCTAGTTCCATATGGAAGACATTACAGGCAAAGCCGGGTATAACGAATCCCGATTTAAAGAAAATTGGATATAACGAACGCTATTATTTTTTCCATTGAATACCTTATATAGCGAATATTAAGCAAATTTAATACACGATATAACGAATAATAAAAAAAGTTATGTAAAATTTCCATGAATTTAAACATTTTATTAATGTGTATTTGAAAACCCACTAAAAAGACAGTAAAAAAACAAGTAAAAATATGTAAACTGTGCAAAAAAAAGAATCAAATTGTCGTTTTCGTAAGATTTTGACCGATTCCAACGAAAATTTCGTACAGTGATTTTTAAATCTTAAAGAAATATTTCCTCTTAATTTTGTATAAATATAATAAAATTTGAGGGCAAAATCTAAATTTCGAGAAGCCAGACCTATGAAAGGTTCCTGAAATAAAGAACCGATTTCAGTATTGTTAGTCTAACTATAAAAAAGATGTCTGTACTAACTTTCATGAAATTATCCTTGAAAATTGGACTTTAATAAGAAGATTACAGGGATGACAAGCCTGAACAGCAGTCGAACGAACTGACATCGTTAAATCGACTCAGTTATTGATTATGAGTAGATTAGTAGGTGGTGTCAGACCAATATATCTTTGGTGGTGTAGAGTATAAAAACTTTGCGATATAACGAATATTTCTATATTACGAATGAGCCTGACATTATATCGTTCGTTATACCGGGAGTTGCCTGTATTTATTAATATCGGTTTATGTTTACAAAAGTTATTAAACTTTATCCAAAGTTAAAATTTTTCGATTCGATAATTTTAATAATGAATTTCTGGTAAAAATGTTTACATGCTTAGTACCATGGTAGTACGTAATGGGTGTTTTTTTAGAGGTATAGAACTTCGAATTGAAATAAAACACAAGAAAATCGTTTTAATGTCCACCAATTTGGCTTTATTGGAAGGATAATTTTATGCCATTAATGTTTAAATATGATTTCGGTCATGTGGCCGCCGCGGCTGGCTCGAATAAAGCCAATTCTACAGGTCCAATTTTCAACTACTTTTTCGAGCATATGGGGCCGTATGTTGGCAATAACGCCACGAATGTTGGCTTCCAAGTCCCCTAACGTTTCTGGTTTGTTGGAGTAGACGAGCGACTTCACATATCCCCAAAGAAAATAATCCAGTGGTGTCAAATTGCACGATCTTGGTGGCCAATTGACAGGTCCATTCCGCGAAATTATGCGCTCATCGAATGTTTCCTTCAATAAATCAATTGTGACGTGCGCTGTGTGGCATGTAGCGCCGTCTTGTTGGAACCACAACTCATCCACATTCATGCCATCCAAGTGGGGAACAAAGTAGTCGGTTATCATGGCTTTATACCGGTCTCCATTTATGGTAACTGACTCTCCAGCATTATTTCGGAAGAAGTATGGCCCAATGACTCCACCAGCCCATAGAGCACACCAAACAGTCAGTTTTTGTGGATGTAATGGCGTCTCAAGGGTCTCATGTGGATTCTCTTCACTCCAAATGCGGCAATTTTGCTTGTTGACGTAGCCATTCAACCAAAAATGAGCCTCATCACTGAACAAAATTTTGCGATGAAAATCAGCATCGAGATCAATCTCATTTTCGGCCCATACACCAAAATCACGACGCATAGCATGGTCTCGCGGCTTTAATTCTTGCACAAGCTGGATCTTGTAAGGTCGCAAGCCAAGATCTTTGCGCAAAATTTTCCATAAAGTTGATGGACAAAGCTCCAATTGCTGTGCACGGTGGCGAATCGATTCATTCGGGTCCTCTTCAACACTTTGCTCTACAGCGGCAATTGTTTCTTCGGTGCGCACTGTTCGACGTCGCTGCGGATGCGTATTATCACATAGAGTAAACGTAGTGCGAAAACGATCCATGGTTAACCGAATTAATTGCTCTGATGGACGATTATGTCGACCATAAAATGGACGGAGCTTGCGGTAAACTTCGCGAACTGAACCATTATTTTCGAAATAAATTTGCACGATTTGCAAGCGTTGTTCTTTTGTCAACCTGTTCATGATGAAATGGCAAACCAAACTAAATATTAATCACTTGATAGCTGACAAAATGGCCGCCAGTTAAAAAAGTGATGCCAACATAAAGTTCTATACCTCAATAAAAAACACCCGATAGTACATGGCCTAGTCGGTTTATTTATAACTTTTAAATTTTCCGTCTGATTTAAAAAATTAAAACCAAGTTTTATTAAGAACTAAATTCTTTTCATATTGATTTCAACTTTTGTGAGCTTTCATATAAGAGTAAGCAATAAAAAGCTACTAACGTCAAAAAAGTGGACAACTTTTGTTTTTTTTTTTTTAACAAAAAAAAAATTACTTTTGATTTACAAATGTATCAAAAATGATGATAAGCACAATCTGTTTTATTTTATTTGCTGGTAAAATCGCATACAAACTGACTGAGCTACTGGCCGATAAGTTGACGAACCTCGTTAAAATCGTCTTTTTGCGTATAACTCCTCGTATAACTTTGCATAATTTGTCATGTATATAACATGGCCTACAACCCACGCCAGGTCGTTTCCCGAAAATCAGATGGAGTTTTTAAAATATCGAGGCACTTGAAAACTTCTTTCGACACTTGGAGTATGTGTTGAGCACGTAGTACATGCACGTAGTACATGCGAGCAAAGAGCTTCTGATTTCTCAGTATTTATACCACTCCTGTTTACAGATGAAGCAACATTATCCGTTTTACGTTTATTTGATAACATGGATTTTGAGGTTAAAATCTGCGAAAACAGCGTTACGTAATTTATCAACAGAAAAAATGTATGGAGTGCAATATCTTTATATTATAGAGTCTTTGAAAGAAGTCTTGTAGTACCCTGAATTTCAGCTGGTGGGATGATGCTCCACCTATAACTTATTACACTGTGCGCCAAGAAATTTTTTCCCGAATGAGACCAATTGTAAGTAAAAGTAGGCTATTAGTAGAGCAAAACCCCTAAAGGAATTTGAAAACTTAGCTCGAATTTTTAAGTTTTCAATATATTTTCTATGTGGAGTAAATCTGCAAATAAACTTAAATGTTATAATTGAGTATTTTAATCATATTTTAATCATATTTATTAATTTTTATAATTTTCATGAATTTAATTTTAAGTTTTATCTCATTTTCTCGCAAAATTTGGGAAATTTTTCCAATAAATTTTCAAAAAAATCTTTATTTAGAAATATTTCATTGAATTAGGAAAGAAGTTTTATATTACTGACAAAAAAATATCCTGCAATGAAAAATAGAACGTTAAAATCCAATGTATAACAGTAATTTCCAGTTTTGAATCATTCAAATTTACTAAACGATATTTTTTCATGTATTGACTCTTTTTTTTGTTAAGAAAATTATATACAATTAGAAAATTTTGTCTTAAGTATAACCTCCTAATGATATAACAAGCTTATTAATAGAAATTTCCTACTATAAAGCTTTGATAATTTTATTATTCGTTTATAAATTTGGGGGATTAATTATTCTTAAAATGAACAAATGTTTCCTAGAGGAAAAAATACATTTAAACTTATATAGTTCACCCGGTTTTTGTCTTCTGAATCGATTCTGGTTAGCAAATTTAGAGTATATTTCTTTTAAATAGTAAGGAACTACTAAAGACCCCTCCATAATTAATTTAACACACACTAAACAAATTAAAATAGGAAATGTTACTAGATTCAGCAAAAAGTTACTCGATATTGTAAATTTTATCTAATTTTAGTATAAATATGGAAAAATGGGGAATAAAGTATAATACAAATTCACAAAAATCATAAAAAGTAATTTATAAAATTGTATTAAGACTAAAATTTGCAGTTTCAACTGTTAAATTTATTCTACATGAAACTTATATAGGAAATTTTATACACACATAACCAAACTTCAAATAGCTGTAACTTCAAAACTCGAGCTAACTTTTTAAAACCCATTTAGGGTTTAGATCTACAAATTGCCTTCTATCATCTCCATTTGGTCTCATTCGGGGAAAAAATCGATGACCCCTCATTTGGCGCACAGTGTTACAGACACCAAAATAAATATGAAAAAAGTCTAAAAATGTAAGACTTACACGATATACTAGGGTGTTCTTTTTACTCGACTTTTAATTGTTTAAGTAATCAAATAACTTGAAAATTGGGTTTTTTAATTACTCGGAAAATCGATTAATCGTTAAAAATTACTCGAGTTAATCGAATAAAAAATTCATCTTAAAATTACTGTAAGCTTTTTATATATATTTTCTTAATACAACAATTTTTTTAATAAAATTATAGTTTTATTAACAAAAAAGTTTAACAATTCGCAGTAAAAACCATAAAACAAAAATAAAAAAAATATTTTTAATACAAATTAATATTTGTAACATATTGTCACCCTAAATATTTTAAGTAAGTTTATTTACTTCTATATGTAAAAGGCAATCTTCCGATTTCATAAATCCTGAGTTTGATCTAATAGATTAGTAGGCTCTACGACTACCTTTTACCTATGTTTACAATGGGATCTTCAACTGCACTTAAGTTGGATCTACGATTACATTGCTTCCTTTAACTGAACTATAGTAGGTCGTACTAGGGATGGGCAAAAAATATCGATATTTAAAAATATCGATATTTAAAAAAAAAATATCGATAAATATCGTCGATATTTTAAAAACCGATATATCGATATATCGATTCTTTTTCGATTTCGATATTTTTTAGTTTTAGACGTTTTTTAACTATATACCATATTGGCATCACTGAACCCAGGGTTTATTTACACAGTGATTACGTAAGCCCAGCTGATTATTTTTTCCTCGTTTTTTTTTATATGAAGTTTATGTGAGTGGGACTGTCAAGTCCATATAAAAAAATGTGAGTGGAGTTAATGCTATGGACCAATTACGATCGGAACAGCAAGCATCTGGAAAAAGAGAAAGCAAAGTATTGATATTAATACAAGCTGTCAGCACTAGATGGAATTCGTGCTATAATATGTTTGAGCGATTCGTTAAATTGTATTCAATTGTAGCTAAAGTATTAGCTACAAGAAGTCAAACAAACAAAAATACGCCAGATATGATAACAACTTCACAGCTCAATGTCATGCGTGACCTTGTGTTCTCCTTGGTCCCTTCAAAGACGCAACTGAAGATATAAGTGGTCCAAACTACGTAACATCTCCTTCGAGCACCTTAGGACTTCATGTAAAAGCCGCTTTGATAAAAAAAAGTTGAAGAAAAACTTGCGCCTTTAGAAAATAATATATATTTTTTTTTCCAATAGCCACCATATTTTATTCGAGATTCAAACGTATTCACTTTACTTCTTAAGCAGCTGTCTCAAATGCAATATTGAAAATAAGCGATATTATTCTGTCAGAACATGGCAACATGACACAAACTTCTTCCGGTTCAAAATCTGCTCAAACAACACTAGAACAAAATGGTAACTCTTCTATCTGGTGCAGACACGAAACACTAATAACTTCCAACACAAATGTGTTACAGAGGTACTGTTCCCAATGAGCTTAAGCGATATCTTGATCAATCACTTTTAGAAAGAAAATCAGATCCTGTACATTTTTGGATGAATTGTAAAAATTTCACACCAGTTCTTTCCAAGGTAGCTTTGAAATTTTTGATCTGCCAGGCTTCATCAGTATCGTCTGAAAGAGTTGCTTCTGCTGTAAATTTAGTGGCCCCTGATTTAAGAAGCAGATTGACCGGGGAACACATAAAGCAAAGAGTGCTCCTAATGTCCATATCCGATGAGTACTGGTTTGCCTAACATCTGAAATTTTATTTCCATCTTCTTATCCTTTATTTATATGACCTTCTGGCAATTTTTTTAATTCTTTTGGATTTTTTTATTGTTTATTGAATTGTTTGAAGAAATAAATAATTTTGAATTAAAAATGTATGTAACTTGTTCGCACATAGTAATATGTGTACTTAATTTGAAAATTTGTAAGAATATACATTTCGATATATCGAAATATCGATATTTTTTGAAAATATATATCGATACTTTTCAAAAAAATTGATTCGATATATATCGATACTTTTTTTCCATTTGCCCATCCCTAGGTCGTACTGTTACTATAGTAGGACCTACGATTACACAGGGATCTTCAATTAAACTATAGTAGTATCTACGAATACATTGAAGACTTCAACTGGACTATAGTAGGTTTTACGATTGCAATGGTACCTTCAACTAATCTATAATAGGAGCTACGATTACATTAGGACCTTTAAATAAACGATAGTAGAAATTACGAATACCTTGGATACCACAACAGGTCTATGGTAGACTAGGCTATTTATATCTGAAATTACATTGGCTTTATATATACGATTATATCATAAATGGAAAATTAACTATATTAAAACCCTCGATTATTGCTTTAAATGAACTATGGTAGAACCATCAATTATTGCCTAAGATGGACCATAGAACGGTAGATAATTGATTTAAGTGGTCTTCATTTGTACCCTTGATTATTGCATAAAATGAAATATATCATTAGTAGCAGCAGATATTTTCAAGCCAAAGTTGGCCATTATTTGCGTGGCAGGGAAATAACAACAATTTACATTAAACAAACAAAATATTTTTTTTCCAACTCGTAATCAAAAAAAAAAAAAAAAAAAAAAACACAAAGAAAAATGCATACTAAACTAACAAAACATCAAGTACATAGTTTCTTAGCTCTCCATTTGGCCAACGTTTTTTACAAACTGAACAGTTTAGAAATACGCTAAAATAAATTTTAGTCGTTTTATTTTAAAAGAATACTTACGAAATTATTGAAATAATTTTACTCGAGTAATTTGATTACTCGTGGAATATTACTCAAATAAATCTTTATTTGAAATTAGCCATTTTATTTTACTCGAGCGATTAATCGATTTTATTTTTCCGATTAATCGAGCAAACATAACTCGAGTAAACACCCTACGATATACGTCCATGAAATCTAGATGTATAAGGTAAAAAAAGGTATTTCAAATATTTAATTTCGCTTAAAACTAATGTAGGGTTCATATAACTCAAGCGTCTGACGATTGAGTGAAATTTACATGTATTTTGTTTTTGTTACAATAACAAAACACATGTAAATTTCACTCAATCATCAGACGCTTGAGTTATATAAACCCCACATAAAACTTTAGCTTTTGTAAACTTTTAGATTTAAATCATAATTTTTAAATTCTTATAGAAGTTTTGAAAACTTTTTTCTTGAAATTTCAGGAATGAGATTAATTTTTCAAATTTGACATTACATTCACTTTTTCTTTGCAAAAAAAAAAAAAAATCCCAAAAATCTTTTTATTGTTAAATATAAAAAAAAATAAATGTTGAAAATGGACTTTACCTTGGTATGGGAACAGCAACGCGGCGTATAAATGTTCTTGACGTAACAATTAAACGTGATGATTTCAATAAAAACTCCATTATATTAATTGAATTAATCAATCAACAAAAATTTTATATTTTGTAAGGGATAATATTTGAGTAATATTTAGAGTAAGATCTAATACTTTTAGGTCGATTGGTCCTTTAACACTGAATCTTAAAATGAAACCGAGAATTTTTGAAGAATTTTTTTTTTTTTAATTTTATTCCGATAAACTCACTTTAATTTTGGTAATAAATAATTATTGCATATTAAAAGTTAGTTGGAGCTTATAATGTGATATAGAAATTGACAAAATCATAATGTCAAATAAACGACTTTGAGTCAAATGTACCTAAAATTAAAAAAAAAATATAAAAATGAAATTAATTTCAATTTAAATCGATATTTTATATTCACAATATTTCGGATATAGTATTACCATTGTAATGCACTTAAATGTTCGTATATTAAAAATAAATTGCGGATTTAATTTTTATATATATTTTCACGTTCACTGAGAAAATTTTCCAGAAATATCAGTAGAACTCGCATGTCTGAACAAACTGATTAGAATGAATTATAGAATGTCTGGTAAAAAAAATGCAATCTTTCTTTTTTTAAGTAATCGTAAAAATGTAACATCTGTAGCTGCTTAATTACACTGCTCTGCAGCCAAATCCTCCTTTTAATAAAACTATGTGGACTACATGGATTTTGATGCGCTAAACTCAGATCCGTTGTCGGGTTTTTTCCATCAGATCTGGATTTTTTTTATGGGCGTGGCAAATTTTTTTCCTTAAATTAGTCAGGTACGGAGACCTATTTCGTCCTAACACGAGAACGACTCATCCGGTTTTCAAAATTAAAACACTTAAAGATACATAACAAAATTGCATTTATTTTAGTTTAATTTAATTAAGAATAAAATAAGCTATAAACCATAAAAATCGTTTTAAAAATGTGAATTTTATTACCAATTTACCGATTACCAATTTACCAATTTTTATAAAAAATACCGTTGTATTTTAGCTTCATTACCTAATGAAATCTTATGGTCATATGTAAGGTTGGTTGCATTGCAATATTGGGTATCTGCGGTAAATTAGTAATAAAATTTACATTTTTAAACCGATTATGGTTTATAGCTTATTTTATTCTTAAGATATGTAGCTCTTAGAAAAATGTTTAAAATGTTAAAATTTTACTTTATCTTTTTTTTAATTACACTTTTAGCCTGAAAAAAATTACGAATTTCGCACGAAAAAAAAATTTTTCTCCATTAATTTCTAAATAACTCCAAAACGATAAGAGATACAGAAAAATTATATTAGACTAAAATAAATGCAATTTTGTTATGCATCTCCAACGAAATAGGTCTCCGTACCTGACTAATTTAAGGGGAAAAATTTACCACGCCCATAAAAAAAACCAGATCTGATGGAAAAAACCGACAACGGATCTGAGTTTAGCGCATCAAGATCCATATAGTCCGCATAGTTTTATTAAAAGGAAAGACAAAAAATGAATTTTTGCAGAGCAGTGTTATTGTTAAATTAAAGATTTCTACTTTTATTGGACTAACACGTTTCTCTGATCAGACTGAAATAATGTCTGGCAATAAATGTAATCTTTCATTTTCAATTTCTCTAGGTAGACAACACATGTTTATGTACTATTGTTTTATCAGTTGTCTAATTAAATACTAGACGATATTTTATATATTTTTATTCAAAAAAGTGTTACAATTTCATTAAAGGTACATTATTTCAAAGTCTGAACTTTCTTATCTTTATTATCAATATAGTAATATATGTTCGTAATCGGTAAAAATAAAAAGTTCCTATGTGTTAGAGAGTTTAAACATGAAAATCGCGGCTTAAGCCACGTGAAACAAAAGAAAAAGCTAAAAGATTAAAATTGCGACTAGTCTTCCCTTTACCTTAAATTCTTACAACATTGATTTTGAACCTGCCGAGCTGACCGGGTTTATTACAAAATTTTACATTATCAGTAAACTCACACCATTTGTAATTTTGAAGGTTACTTTATATGTTTTTTATTGCGAATAAATAAAAAAACTATTTAGATTAGAAAAAAAAAAAACGTTTTTCTACAGTTGTAATTATGAGATAGCGCACACATTAGCTAAAACGTGTAACGGGAAATAATTTTTCCATTAGTGGAAATATACTTAATTGTAATTTGTCAAATGTAAAATTAAAGTGGATAAAGAACAATGAAAAACACATCAACGCACAAACAAACATTTCATGAGCACGTGTATGTGCCTTAGCTTTCCTCTCGGTATACTATCTTTTTTATGGGACTTATCAAAAAGACCATAAGGCAAATCAATGTATGGAAGTGCAACATCTCTATATTATAGAGTCTTTGAATGAATCTTGAGGTATTTGAATACCATACAAATGTATGCAGTCGTATACTAATTAAGACATACAAGGGTCTTAAATCAAACTTGAGTTTTTCGTTTCCAACAGCAAACTTTTCTTCTCGTATAGTCTTCACCACCATAGCCACATTAGGTTTATGCTGATGTGTGTAATACATAAAAATATTAGCCTTAAATTCACCATTAAGTAACCGATCGTCTAGGAATCACTTTTTAATTCGACTTAACGATAACCGTTGCGCTATGTAAGCTTATTACACTGTGAGCCAGGGAATCTTTTCCGAACGAAACCAAATGATATGGAAATGATAGTAGGCTATCAGTTTACTTAAACCCCCAAGGAGTTTTGAAGAGTTAGCTCTAATTTTAAAGTTATAGCCCTTTAAAGTAATTGTTTCAATATATTTTTTTCGTATAAGTTCATCAGTAAAATTTTATAATTTGAATTGATTACACGGTGTTACACATGAGCAGCTTTTGTAAAAACTTGAAAATTGGAACAGTGAGGGTTAAAGGCCAAGGTAAGGACATACAAAAACCATTTTAAAAGTTTTCGAAAATCGTGCAAAATTTCGAGATATTCTCAAAAAACTGTTTTCGGGCAGTTCGTAGAAATTTAGTATCTCCAAGTCTCACATTTGAACAGCAATTTTAAAATTTAAACAGTTTTGGAGAGTCAAAAGATCATGCTTTGCTCCATGCATAGGGCAAATATTTTAACAAATTAGGTATGTTTTTATCAAAAATTTCGCTATTTTTTTTTTAAATTTTTTTAATCTTTAATATTCAAAAGCAATTATTTCAACTTTTTTTCTATAAAAAACATATTTGTTTAATACATCTTTTTAAAACTAGTTCTATATAAAAAATAAGAATGGTCGGTCAAGCCCGACCATACGATACCCTTCACCACTAAGGTCAAAGGTGTTCATTTTCCTAAATAAAGACAAAAATTTGCTAAATTTTGCCATCATACAAACATTTTCTCAAAACTTATATATATATATATTTAAGTTTCTGTCATTTGGACTTATATGAGAGCTAGGGTTAAATGTGGACCGATTATCTCGAAATTTGGCAAATTGATTACAGTTGTAAAAATAGGTATGCAAAAAATAAACTTAAAATTCTCATTAGCTTCAGATTTTCGAGCCTTTTAGTGATTCTTGTCTCACTTAATGAGTTTTGACAGAAGAGTTTATATGGAAGATATGGTCAAATGTGGACCGATTTCAACGAAATTTGGTACAGTGATTTTAGTTTAGATAAGCAGTATTTGTTTTAAATTTCATTAAATTTTGATATTTGTGCCCAATATATCAATTCCGGAAGTGGGACCTATGGGAGGTACCATAAATAATGAATTATGTGAATAGCTTTCAACGGTTAATTTTTTTAAATGTTTGTCTTATTAAAAGTGTGTTCTTTCCCGAAATAAGCGAAAAACGTTCAACTGTTGTTGGTTAATGTTTTGAGTGTTAAGTTGTTGAGTTTTGAGTGATTGTCTTACATATTACAAATCGGTTCTTCCCCGAGATAAGCAAGTGTGTGCGAAAAAATTGTGCGTATAAATACAAAAAAGCTTTTTGAGGTCATTAGTGTTTTTTACTTAGAGCATCAAATATGAAGCGCAAGATGTTAACGTTATGTGAAAAAAGTGACATTTTGGCAAGCTTGGACAAAGGTGCAAGCGTTACTTCTCCTGCACATAGATATGAAGTGGCCAAGTAAACAATTTGTGCTATTAAGAAAGTGACTGCAAAAAGGGAAGAAAAAGTTAAAAGGAAAACATTGAGAAAAGCTGAAATGCCGTTGGTGGAGGCGAAGCTATATCATTGGTTCAATCAACAAAGACTTAAAAATTTACCCATTACATGTGAATTAATTAAAGCAAAAGTAAAATATTTAACGACCAATTGAAAGAAAAAAGTTCTTTTAATGCAAGTGATGGGTGGCTGCAAAAATTTAAGCGACGGGTGAATGGTAGAGAAAGTGGCGATTAATTCATAAAAGTCGTAATATTAAAATATTGTTATTTTTTATTGATAAATATTAATAAATACATAAAAGTCCAATATTTAAAAGAAAAAATTTTGAAAAAAAATAAATTGTTAACCTTTTATGGGCTTTTTTCTGTTTTGGATAAAATGGTCTTATTTGACTATTTTTGCTGTAACTTTGGAATTAAAAACGATAAATTAATAAATTAAATTGTAAATTAGAGCATATTTTATGTGCCTTTAGAAATTTTTTTTTTGTTTAAATAAATAAAATAAATATTAAATATTTGTTTATGTTTAGTTTTAATAAAAAACACGTTTTTTTCAAAAATTCATAACTCCAAAGATTTTACTCAAAAAAGTCACATTAGAAAATATTATTAATTTTTATTTATAAATATTTGTAAACAGAAAACAAACATTTCAGAAACTAAACTTTAAAAAAATGCAAAGCCTCTTTATTTTCTTCATTAAGTTATTTATAAAAGCAATATTTACTACATAATCATCATATTTTTAAAATTTCGCGAAAATGTAATTTGTTGGTCATAATTTGAGGAGGTGCTTGGTAAATTTTACTTATATTCAAATTTAACAATATCTTAATGCATATTATTGTCTAGTATATAGAGAATGTATGCTGTATTTTTTTCGAAACTGTATGACATTAACACTTTCTTTCCCGGGCTCAAAAGTAAAAATTTGGATTTTTTAGTTTTTATGACAAAATTAGGAAAATTTAAGAATTTATAATTGAATTTCGGAAAATCTTCTAAAAATAATTATTTGTATAATTAATTTTATAAAAATAATTATTTGATTATTGTTATGATATTACCATGAAAAATAAAAAATTTAAAATTTGAGCTTTGCCCCGGGAAAGAAAGGTTAAAATTATCCAATTAAAATAAAAAGTCCACTATATATTTTTTATATACTGAGCAATAATATTGATTGACAGTTTTATTAAAATTGAACAGAAATAAACTTAATAAGCACTTGTAAAATAAAGATCAAAAAATTAAATTTTTCGCCGAAAATCGGCGAATTAAAATCGCTGGTACGGCGAAACTGTTAAAGAATTGACCTCCGTTTTTCATAATTTTAATTTTCCTAGTTGTATATTTTAAATTACTGGTGAAATAAGTTTTATATTCTTATATTTTCTAAGCAAAAATTTCGAAAATATAAAAAATGAGTTTTGAAACCGACCTATCGGCAACTAGAATTCTTTTATAAAAACTTCCATAACTCAAAAATCGCACTAATGCGCAACAAAATATTTTGGTATTTATTAGCTCAAATATTATATTTTAAGGCCATAAAATCATTTTTTCCTGCACTCATCCGCAAAGTTGTTGAAACTCAATGTATATATTAAAATTACCACATTTTTAGAGCAATTCATTTTTTTATTTTTTAAATATTTTTAAAACATTTATCTAAATAAAATATATATTTTTAAATGCTCATATACCTGAAGTTAACGGTTCCATTATAAAACTTTTACTTATAAAAGTTTTAATAAAATTTTTTTCTTTTAAGCAATTCGCGCAAGAATAACAAATATTATTGAACTTTAAACACACACTGTAAATGAAATAAACTACCAAGAACTTTTATTTTTGCAGTTAGTGTTGTAGAATTTTATCTACTTTCATATGGTACCAAATATGGTTGTGAAAGTTAAAGTTCATCTTTTAAATTAATCGCCATTATTGAAGGCTTTCGCCCCAAAGTGCGACGATTTGGTATACGCTTTTTGAAGATATCCGGTGAAAAATATCGTCCAATCCGGAGATAGGGCAATGCAGAAATCCCTTAAAGCAAAAAAAGTACAAAAAAATATAACCGACTACTTTCATGCTCATTAGTTATAAAAAAAATAAAAACTTAATGTAATAAAAACCATATGATATACTTATTTTAATTATTTATTTTATCCTCTCGATCTAGTGAACTTTTCCATTTAGTAAACAGGCTCTGTTTAAATTAGTTAACATAACCGAGCGACTACTGTACTTTAAAACAGTGATGGACATTAACATACAGTGGTTCAAACGTATAATCGGACATCGGTATAACACTTAGTTTAAGTGCTTTTATAACAAGATCTTTTTCAATAAAAAATTCTTTTTGATGAATTTCGCTATAAAAATTATTTTATTTGTCTATAAAACCAAAAAAGAGAAAAAACAACAATTTATTTCATAAAAAAACAAAAAATATCAAAAGTAATTCATATTTTGAGATCAAACGAATAATCGGACATAATAATAAATACAGACTTTTAAACAACTTAGAAAAAAAATTATTATTTCGTAGCACACCCTTTGGATTCAATAACATTTCTGAGTCTGTTTTGCATCGAATTGACCAAATTGGCGCACACTTCCGACGGAATATTGTTCCACTCATGTAACAACGCTGATTTTAGTTCATTTATATTGTTATAGCTGTTTTTATACACTCTACGACCTAGTTCATCCCATAAATTCTCTATGACATTTAAGTCTGAGGATTGTGGGGAGGACTCAACAGCTTAGTGCAATGGTGCATCAGCCAGAGCTTCACAACGGTAGATGTGTGCTTAGGGTCATTGTATTGGTAGAAAGCAAACTTGTTTAAAAACCAAGTTTTTCTGCGCTCTGCTTAACATTTTGCTTTATAATATCTAAATAGACAAACTTGTCCATTTTTCCATCTATTAAATGCAAATTTCCAACACCAGCACTTGACATACAGCCCCAAACCATTACAGACCCTCCCCCATAACTGTCGCACTTTACACAATAAAGAGTTATGTGATACGGTAAATTATTAATTTACGGCATATTTTATAAAAATTAAGTAATTTTTATACCTTATACAGGTCCTTTTTACCGATGAGAGTAAATTTAATCTTCACGGATCACATGGAAGGACCTTCGTTTGGTGTAAACCTAACACAGAATTTAAACCAACAAATACTCGTGCGGCACTAAAACATGGGTCTGTGATGGTTTGGGGCTGTATGTCAAGTGCTGGTGTTGGAAGTTTGCATTTCATAGATGAAAAAATGGACAAATTTGTCTATGTACATATTCTAAAGCAAAATGTTAAGCTGAGCGCAGAAAAACTTGGAATTTTAAACAAGTTTGCTTTCTACCAAGACAATGACCCTAAGCAAACATTTGCTATTGCGAAGCTCTGGCTGATCCACTGCCCTAAGCTATTGAGTCCTCCCCCACATTCCTCAGACTTAAATGTTATAGAGCATTTATGTGATGAACTAGGTCGTAGAGTGTATAAAAACAACTACAACAATATAATGGAACTAAAATCAGCGTATCTACATGAACAATATTCCGCTGGAAGTGGGCGCCAATTTGGTCAATTCGATGTAAAATAGACTCAGAAATGTTACTGAATCCAAAGGATATGCTACGAAATATTTTTTTTATTTCTAAGTTGTTTAAAAGTCTGTATTTATTATTATGTCCGATTATTCGTTTGATCTCAAAATATGAATTATTTTTGTTATTTTTTGTTTTTTTATGAAATAAATTGTTGTTTTTTCTCTTTTTTGGTTTTATAGATAAATAAAATAATTTTTATAGCGAAATACATCGAAAAGAATTTTTTTGTTAAAAACGATATTGTTATAAAAGCACTTAAACTAAGTGTTATACCGATGTCCGATTATACGTTTGAACCACTGCATGTAAATTTGCAATTGAACTGTTAGCAGCAAAGAAAATTTAAAAAATATGTTTAAAATAAACAGAAGTATATTTGCATGCAGTTTTATAAAAAAAACTGCATGTGCTTTTCAAGCATATAAATTTATGGCGGGCATAGTCACTCAATGTCGAATTTGGTACATATGCGGGCGATACTCGTCATTTCAAGGTGTTAAGGAAGCAAAATTAAAAATGTTCACATACAAAGTCTTTAATGCAATTAAAAGTTTAATTGTCTTAATTAAGATACTTTTCTAAACTACTAAAATTTTAATCTATTTATGTTAGAGTGATATTACTAATTTTAATTAAACTCGAGTCTCATAACTACAACAAAAAAATACATTAAATCAAAACATATTATAAACTTAAATAAATAATTTGAACTTGGGTTATTTTGAAAAGTTAAAATGATTGAAAATCGAACAAAACATACAATAAACTACCATGAACCATTAAAAATAGAAAATAAATTATTTACAATATTTCTAATCCAAGATAGTAGAAAACTTGAATAGAACAATTGAAATTTTTTGCAAAATTCTTTATAACAATAAATGATTCTGGGGAATAGCCGCAAAACATTTGTTTATTAATCTTAAAAGGCGATAAAAAATCCCCCTTTAGTAACAAATATTTTATAAATGACGCAGTTGCTCTAAATATTGAATTATCTGAGATCTGACTTAAGACAATCAAACGAACCAATTAACCAGTTTTTGCAACATTTGTGTGAAACATAATTATAGTGTTTTGTTAAGTTTTTGTTAAATGATTTATAAAGTTTAAATTACTTATAAAATTGTTGTATTTGTATTTGATTGTTCAATTACCTTACAAGGTAGAGCAGCAATTCGCGTGGTGGCTCATATTCGTTATCGAAGTACGGAGGAGACACAGTGTCTAGAATTTTATGACTCAAGTTCTGTGTTGTAACGGCATCGTCATCATCATCATCATCGGGCACACCTTGCACATCGTCTGTTCCAATACTTGTGCAATCATCGTCAACAATTTTGCTTTTTAGACGGGTTTTTTGTTTATAGCTGTCATCTACTATTCCCCCAGTAGACGATGAGATGCTAGTGCCAGTATTGGCTGTATTTTTAGATTTATTTTCATTATTTGTTGCTGCAGCAGCCGCCGCCAATGCTTTTGCATTCTCCAGTTCGATTTCCAGTTTACGAGCGGCTAGACGTTGTTTTATTTTTGATGTTGAGGTCATTGCCGAGGTCTTGGCAAGTGCTTCCGCAATTTCAAATTTCTCACGAAAATCCTTGAGCATTTCCAATTCATGAGGATCTACATTAACATTTGGGTGATTTGTTTCAACATTTTGTGATTTTTGAGGAGGTTGGTTTAGTGAAGTTATAGTAGCTGATGATGTCGGCATAACTATGCTCGTTACTATATCGAGCAATTCTTTTGGTGGCTCTTGCTTATCCAAATCCTCTTCATCACTGCTCATATTGGAATTTTGCATTAAAATGTCGGTAAGAAATTTCTTACGCTGTATGGCAATATTACCGGGAGGCCTTAGGGGTACATTAGGAGGTTTTAATTCTTCCTCTTCTATTTTTACAGGTCGCGGTGGCAATTTTGGTGGTGTATCATAGATTTCCTCAGCTGGCTTTTCTAGTGACTCCTTAACATATTCCTCCAATAGCTTTCGATTGTTTAAAATTGTTTCAGAAGGTGTAACCAAACCGGCCAAGCTTAAACGTAAACGACATTCTTCAGTACATAAACGCCTACACATTTCATTAATGGCACTAGGACGACTAGTCAATTCCGTGGGTGCCGAGCCCACACAGGTTAAACATGGTGTATAGAATTTAGAGTTTCCAATAAGCGAAATATATTCCTCAGAGTTGGATTTACGTTTATCACCTTCTCGGTCCGAATCACCGATACTACTGCTACATTCCGAGACTAAAATTTCATATTCTTGTTCTAGATTATCTAATTCATCGTCTGTGTCAAAATGAGGTGGTTGTTGATCGGTTGTTGAATTGTTCACTTCTTTTTCAACCTCTCGACTGGGTGAAGTTTCATGTATGGAGAAGAATTTGGGTGGTAGCTCTTGCTGTGTTGGCGAGATATCACCCAAACCAGTTGTACCTCCATCACTTCGTATATTTTCAGATAATTGCATTCGGGAGGGTGTATAATTTAGCAATAAAGATGTTATGGGCATAGATTTACCCAAAGTATCGGAACGTCGATGTCCTCGATTCTTGAGAGAATCTGAGCCAAAAGTATCTTGATGAGACTGCATTTTGGAGAATTTTCGAATTTTTTTAATTTTGTAGAACTTTTGAAGATTGTTTATTTCTTGGGGGACAACTTTTAATTCATGTTTTTAATTTAATATTTTTAAGAGTTTATATTTATTTTTCTAATGATTTTTGATATTTTAGATAGCAAAAGTTGAATCAGATGTGTCTTAAAATGCTTGGAGTGGTCTGAAATTTTCTTTAAGATAACACAAAAAAAGTTTAAAATTGAATGTTCGAATACGATAATAAACTGACTGAAATTCACCAACAATACGAGGGCCGCCGAACGCGGTGTTTCAAAACATGTGTATGACATCGTGACAAATATGGAATAGAGAATCTGGGTGTATAAGCCCGAAAGTAAATTTTAGACTATTGAATGGGTCTTCCAAGCAAAAGCTAACAAGATGTTTTTTTCGGAATAAGTGGACCTGTCTTAATTGTACCATTCGAGCAATGGCCAATTCTGAAATCAAATAAAACACATTACAATTTTTTAACTTCTTAGATGTGCGGAAAGTCTTTTGGGACAAAATTACTCCACTATTCGTAGTCCATATGAGTTATATTAAATTTTAGGTCGGGTAAAGGTATATATAGTGAAGAGATTAGAAGAAGTTTTGCATTGCTTTAAGAACCTATCACACTTTAATACTTCTTGCGAAACCTGAAATATATGTTAGGTCCAACAGATATCACACTGTGTTTTCGTGCGTAAAACATTTAAAAATGTTGATTTTGAAGCAACATTGACCATATTCCGAGATAAAAATAGAACCAAATTTGTCGTGTTATTCATGCTATGCGGATAGGCAACAATGTATACGAAGCTTGGGCTGTAACTGAATGTATAAGAATGATAACTGCTGCTATCATCTGCAAAAGAGTTAATAGCGTTGGAAGTTTGATATAGAAAATAATTAAGGAATATTAGAAAAAGAGTAGGAAAAAAAAAATATCGGAGCATTAAGGTGGGCCTGAATTATTCTTGAACTCTTTGGATGATATCCTTTCTATAATAACTCTTATAGAGCGATCTCTGATGAAGCTCGTTATAAACCGAGAGAAGTCATTATCAACACCCAAAGCACATGCTTCACTATATCGAACGCCTTAGAAAAATTTAAAACCACAATATTTTTTTTTTCGTAAAAATAAAAGGGAATTATTTTTAAATAGAAAATCACTACTGCACGCTTAACCCTCTGCGATTAATGAACTTGTAGACTATAAGACAAAAATTCGTATTAAATGTTTAAAACTTTGGCTTTGTTGGTATGTTCTGTTCTATACGTTAGTCGCAAAGGGTTAATAAGTTGTTAAACTTCCTTTACTTAGGAAAGTGCAGAACAAATTGCCAATGCGCGAAAATTTTTTGGATTTTACATCAGCTCACTTCCAATACAAAAACAAGATACAGAGTAAAAGGCTAGCTTTATAACAAGCTAACCTAGGAAAGCATTACTTCGAGATCAATGCTCGTCCGCAAAACATTATCGATGAATTTATTTTCTATTTACTCTATAAAGATGCCGCAAACTGTTTGAAAGAAGTCCTACAGTTTACGGGTCATTCTAAACCTTATTGAGGGTGTCAAAGTCATATCTTCGAATACGAAAGTTTCGTACTACATTAAATAAATTGTGTTGATGTTTTCTTAAATCTATTACCATAATAAAAATGCAGATGTCCAACGAATTACCGCATATTTAGGCCCCAACAGAGGAGATTTCTTACATGGAGATTTCTAAGGCGAAATTTGGAAAAGCTCTTGGTCATGATGAAATTCCAACATTATATTTTACGATTGATATGGAAGCGATCGTTGCCCTGTTTTACCCTTTGTTAGACTAAATCTGCCAGACTGAAGAAATTCCTTCCGATTAGAAGAATACACTTTAATAAAACTTCCGAGAAAAAGACCTTAAGAGAAGAGACAACCGGGAAAGCATTTCCTTGCTTTCCACTATTACAAAATATTTTACTAGATAATACGGACATCTGTAAACCGCTGTGGTATAGCAGGTCAGTCATCCGCCTAGCATACCAGAGGTCCCAAGTTCAATTCTCGGCCAGACTGACTTGAAAAAAATAAATTTTCAAAAAAAGCAGCGGTTCACCTCATAACTCAGCTAGCCAATGGTTCTTGAATATTAGGCTATGTAAAACTTCTCTAACTAATGCATTTGCCGTTCGGAGCCGGGGTTAAAAAGTAGGTCCCTTTTAATGAGTCTAAAAAAAGAATCGGATGTAGCTCATTGTCTGAGAGAAGTACCACTTGTTCCAATTGGAATGTCGTGGAAATTATTATATTATTTCATATGGAAACCGCTTTAGATTTGGCTTTAGATTTGGTCTAGCAAGCTCTCAATAATGATGAAGTAGGGATTAAGTGTTAAAGTCTGGTTACTCTTATGTGGAGCCCAGAAGGTGCGAGAAAAAGGGTTGCATAAAGCATCATGGATTCAGCTGCATAATCAATGAAACCAAGAAGAAATATTTATTTAGATCAAGGTTGGCCAAATGGGGAGCGTTTTTAAATGAGAGTACTCAATCTTAAAATGAGAATGTGCACTGAGATTGTATTTGCTGTATGTTTTGTTATTGTAGTATGCATTTTTGTTTGTGTTTTCCTTTTGAGTACGAGTAAAGAAACGCTACGTCAAATCCTGGAGAAAACACAAGAGACTAGATGCTTTTTACAGCTCGATACGAAAGAATGTCTGAGTTTTGCATTCCTACGAAGTTAATAAAGCTATGCAGGGCTTTGACATTAACTGGTACAACCTCAACAGTTAAAATAGGTAACAGCCTTTCGGAGTCCTTTATAAACGGGGATTCAGGCAAGACGATAGTTTTCATGCGATCTCTTCAATATTGTATTAGAGAAAATTCTCGGAGATGCTGCAGTTAGTACAACTGAAACAATTTTGCCTATTTAAACAGGCAGCTAGGACATGTTGTGGGTGAAAATACTCCAGCAAGAAAGTGTTCGAAAATGAACCCGAACTCGTAGAAGAGGACGTTCGAAACTTCGATGAAAAGATCAAGTAGAGAAAAATCTTTCAAAGCTTGGCCTACGAAATTGGAGAATATGCGCACAATATCAAAGAACATGGAATTTTAAAATAAGCTCAACCTTTGACCTTAACAGGTTGTAAATATAGGTCATTTAAGTAAGTAAGTAAATTATATGTAAAAATGTTAAACTTTATTAGAATTTTCTTAAAGAAGTATTTCATACCACTTTAAACCATTTTATTTTTTTGATAATCCGGATACAAAAGAGTTATATTTTCAATGTGATCTATTATTGAATTTAAGGAACTATGGAGTATAAAACATTTTTAATTTTTCACTTTTTTTCCGTTTCTTTGTATTAATTAATTTATTTTTAATAACACTTTTTAAAGAATAATTTCATAAAAATAAACTTAGTCTTTATAAACATTTCCACAGTTTTTAATAAAATTTATATTAAAATCATTTTCGTGGTAGGTATCTACTGTCCCTCTGTTAATCACACTCGAGGTATTAAAATTTGTAACGGTATTTTTTCACATTTCAACAGATTTAATTTTTTATTAAAAGTTTTTATCTAAACGAGAAGATAAATAAAATATTTATAATTTTATTGACGTCCAACTTGCGTTTAGAACATGAAACTAGTAAATCCGAGAGACAATAAGTGTTCCTTATTTATATGGCTAAAACCGAGGCTATCCACAATTGTACAGATACACTAAAACATATAAACAGTTTCAGTTTTAGATACATAAATACATATGTACATACATATTCATATTTACATACATGTATTACATTTAAAAATCCATAAACAGTCAACATTATGTTTGAGTGAATAAGTGTGTAGTGTTAAGTGAGTAACTTGACAGCTAGTCAAACTTATTGTAGTACGAATATCTAGTATTTAAGTAAATAACTGATCTACAAGTGCTGCTGCCCCTGTTGACTGGTTGGTTGGTTGGTTAGTTGATTCGCATACTTCCTTCCCTACATTGATCTACTCTCCAAACAACAACAACAGCTGACACAAGCTCAACAGTTAAACCGAAAGTCTTACGACAGACAACTCGTCTATCGTTCCGTCATTAAGTCTGCTGCTTACCCACCAGCCACTACTGCTCACTCGTTTTTCTCCAGCCTTCCGCCTTAAGCTGACTGGGTGCTAACAAATCAACTTGTCTGTCCATTATTCCGTTGGCTGCTTGTTCGTTTAGTTCGTTATACCCTAAAACACTTTGCGGTATTATAAGTTTATGCTGATGTTTGTAACTCATAGAAATATTGATTTGACACCCTAAAGTCGATTGGTATACGACACAAAATTAATTTCTTAATTTATTTGTTTGTCTATTAATACGAGGGCAGATCGATAACTCTTTGTCTATTTAAATTTCCCGCCTAGTTATGAAATGACAACCACGTTCCTGTTAAACTCCAACTGTTGACTTCTGAACTAGCTGCATCATTAAATTTGTCATCGGAAGACATCTCTTAAACCAAGTCTATGCTTGACAACTGTTTGGGGTAATGTAGGTGATGTTGGATACCAAGCAACGGTTCTGATTTGTCTTAATTTGGTAAGCCCAGACTTATTTGGTCTATCCCTCATCTCAACTTTGGACACTGACCTCCTTGTGGTAACACCTGGTTAGCTACCATAACACCCCTTACAGTAGTGAGCTAATAAGTGAAGCGAGTTCTCCCGTGGGAACTATAAAAATATGGGTTAGGACGTTGGGCTAGTAATCCACTCCTGGAAAAACCAATTACTTTGAAATAGCTAAAATTAGAATAATAAAAACAGACATCTTAATGTAAGAAGAGGACGTCCGAAACTTCGATGGAAGGACCAAGAAGTAGAAAAGCTTGGCCTACTAAATTGGAATTCTAAAACATGCTCGGCCTTTGACCTTAACAGGTTGTAAATATAGGTTATTTAAGTAAGAAAGATTCTGCGAAAATCATTTCTATGGTAGAGCAGTGTTTGCTAAATTTCGATGTGGCCGCACAAGCATTGAATATGCCGAACGTTCTAAAGCTTACAACGATTGACGATATGGCTTAAGCCGATCGGAGATTAAAAGTGGCAGAAATTGTGGACGACATATGCAACCCACATGGCTCGGTAGTTTAAATTTTGAATGATAATGGATGAGGACGCTGTGTCTTAGTTGGTTAGCACATCGACAACCAAGCATATTACATTGAGCCTGGGTTCGATCCCTGCTTACGGCAACATCAATTTCTGTAATTATCAATTTCTATTAAAAATTATCAATTACCACAGCAATAGCACGCTGTCGATGTTAAAAAAATAAAACTGGATGTAGAACAAAAACCTTAAACAATGCGCGACTTCACTGTTCTATAAATAGAAACGGTGCAATTAAAGTATTGAATAACTACCTTTAACCTCTCTAATATTCCCTTTCGATAGAAAGCAATTCAGTATTCGTATATACAAAATATACAATTGTATAAGAGAGTGTCACTTCTCTTAACAAAATAGACGATTTTTTGCACCGTTTCGTAACCGCCAACGAAACGAAGATACACCACAAGACACCGGAGACCAAAAAGTGTTGTTTGTCACGGTAAATCAGCACGAAAGAACATAAAGGTATGTTTGTCAGCCAATAAAGCCATGGAGACCGATTTTTGCGATGCACATATTGGCTACCTTTATTATACCAAAGCAAGGCCGCATTTGACCAAGAAAAAAGTTATTTTCCAGTGTAAAAAGTGTAAAAAGGGCCACAAATTACCCCTCACTCTCTAGATAAAGTCCAGGGTGACTATTTCTTGTTCCCAAACTTGAAAAAATTACCACATTTGCCCAATAAAAAAGTTCTTTTCCATCTGGAAAGTATAAGAAGGGCTACAAATTACCCCTCACCCTCCAGATGTAGCCCAGAGTGATTATTTCTTGTTCCCAAACTTGAAGAAATGACATTTGACCAAGAAAAAAGTTCTTCTCCATCTAAAAAGTGTAAAAAGGGCTACGAATTACCACTCACCCTGCAGATATAGTCAAAATTGATTATTTCCAAACTTGAAGAAATGACTCGGTGGAAAGAGATATGACTTTTACGACAAATTCATCTCAAAAAAATTCCTATTTTGTTGACTTAAACGAAACATATTTTTCAAAAGGGGTAACAAATTGGAGAAACGTTGGACCAAAGACTCTATAATATAAAGATATTTCACTCCAAAATTTTTTTTGCCAAAAGTTAAATTAAAGTGGATAAAGAACAATGTGTTTTTCACAACGCACAAACAAACATACATTTCATGAGCACGTGTGTGTGCCTTAGCTTTCTCTCGTTGGATAATCGTCTCCACTAGTTGTTTCGGAATTAGAGTAAAAGCGGTATACTCTCTTTCTTATGGGACTTTTCAAAACGACCATACCGCAAATCAATGTATGGAAGTGCAACATCTTTTTATTATAGTCTTTGGTTGTATTTAGCGTGTAGAACTAAAAGAAGACTATGTTGAAAATTAAATTAACTTTTTGTTCAGAAGACACGAACTTTTTGACTTACCATAGTTCTTTTATTCTTGATAATCGGTTCACATTTGACACATATTTCTCATGCTAGTCTCAATGTCTAAAACTACTTTTATATACATTAATCTCAAGAAGTTTTGAAGAGTTTCTAATTTCGTTGACGAAGGCTCAACATTTGTAACCTCAGTTTCAGTGTAGGGTATTACAAAGTCGGCTTTTAACCGGCTTAGTAATTTTTTGTTAACTTTTATGTATTTGTTCTGCGACAATAATAACACTAGGCAAGTTTAAAAACCAGAGAGACTGT
The DNA here is from genome assembly GCA_933228675.1 of Stomorhina lunata. NCBI lineage: Eukaryota > Metazoa > Arthropoda > Insecta > Diptera > Rhiniidae > Stomorhina > Stomorhina lunata. The sequence goes on along the minus strand of OW121742.1, from coordinate 76,495,631 downwards.
GCGACCACCTACTAAAGATAATGGGGTCAAGCTGATTTATTTAGATCGGAATTTTGATCAAAATCGGTGTTATGACAAAAAACTTAAAATTATTTAAAAATATGTACGAAAAAGATTAGATGTTAAGTATTCCAAAGTTTATATAATGATTCAATAATGAAAATTTTGGATTTAAATTTTTAGGATTATTCTAAGTTTTTAACAAAATCGGTATTATGGTATAACTTCACTCTTCTAAAATTAGACATTATTTGCCTGAGTGTTACTTTACCTTAAAAAAAAAAACAAATTTGGTTGTTCCTCCCCGTCAAAGTGTCATTCTCAAGCACAGTGTAACACCTAAATAGTAAAGTACTGTTCTAGAATACAACTTTTTTAATTAAATAATTAATTCATTTATTTTTTAATAATATTTTTCTTGTTAGAGAAATTTCATAAAAGGCAAACAACAATTATATTTTGGTGGTTTTTACACTTTTTTTATTTAGAGATTAAGAGTCGTGTTACCTATTGACCTTAAACTAAACTCCCAGAAATCGAAAATTTATTTCGCATTTTTTGTTTGCAGTCTATACTTTAATCCAAATAAAATAGTCGTTGCATTTCTTAATAAAAGTCAACTCAAACTTAAAGTGATTTAAAGACGAAAAAATTTATTTTTTTCCAAAATATCTAAGTAAGTTTAATCAGATAATCAATTTAACGCTGTCTACACATGTTTTTACGAATCCAAATACGGCATAAATCTTAAAAACAATAAATGGTTTACATCCCACATACATACTAGTCTGGTCTGTTTGAATAAATATTTAGTTAAATATTTGTAGATACATACGTGTGTTTTTTTTTTGTGTAAACTGTATAAAGGCGCTCTTGTTGACCATATTTAAAAATCAAATATTTATGATTGATATTTACTTTCTTGGGTAAATTTAAGTGGTACTTAGTACACGCGTCAAAAATGTTTACAAACGGTTAAATATTTCTTAAAACTGTATACATATACAGTTTATTGTATTCTTACACCCTAAGAATATTTAAGGTTAGGATTGGTAAGAACTCTAAATCAAACAGACTCACTTAGACTATAAAGTCCATTGTGTTACCACAAAAGCACTTTAAAAGACAAACCACTGACTGCCTCCATTGTAAAAGCTTTAAAATCGGATAAACTCTACGCCATCGAGTTCGCCAAGGTCTCAAAAAAGATATTAAAATTTAGAGTTAGTCCCCTTTAGGGTAAATATACCCCGAAGTTTACACAATTATTCAGTCGGGAGCCATTAGTGGATAAGACAATATATTGACTTTAACTGAAACATCCGCTTAGCCACGTTCTGTCTCTGAGTGTACTAAAAAACTTCCTACTTGCCACATATCTGCGTATGAGATAAATTGTGCACTGGTCCCCTATAGAGGTTCCATAGTTAGGGAGATGGAATGCTGCCTTGTTGTGTGGGTGCTGCGGCTTGTTTGGTTTACGACGTCCAGAATTAAGCATAACATCTAAAAACATCAATTTCTGTAAATAGTAATTTCTATTAAAATTATTAACCCGTAATGTCCTAGCGTGACCATATGGTAACACTCTTTACATCAGTAGTCACAGTGGGATGGTGGAAACATATAATGGAAATAAGTCCGCAACTTCTAAACCGTTGAGCTGATTTTAAAATAAATTTAGGTGCATATAGCAGAAGCGTTGGGGAACTTAAGTTTTGAACCTGGAAAAACTACCTCTTACTGGGCCGGCACAATCGGTCCCCAAAGTAGGGTACCTCAGATTCATAAATCACTTAAAATTATATATAATTGACATTTTGCAACCGATTTAAAGAATCATACTTTATAACAAATACTTAGGTCAAGATCTGTTCCCTACTTTACCAATTTTTTACTAATATCTGATATCTATACATCTATACAAAATCTTGAATATTTTTTCCCCCGATTTTTTGGGTACAAAGAATTTTTATTGTTTTTTTAGTTATTTAAAAAATGTCTTAAGGTGCATTCACATACATATTTATAATTTTCTAAAAGAAAACTTCACAAAGTTAATAATAGAGTTAAAAACAACTTCTTGTTTATTTGGTGTTAGTTCCAAAAAAGATTAAAATAAACAAAAGTTCATAATAAATTGTTATCTTAGTGCAATACACTACAGTAAAACTTTTTAATTAAATGTTTAAAGTCCCAACATTTTTGAAAACCCCATTTTTAATAAATATACGGCTGCATCTGTGCCAAGTCTTAAAATAAACTATTGTTTATTTTAATCTTTTTTGAACCCCCTCTATAGCACTTTTGTCTTAGTCGCCAAAAACGCATCAATAAAAGTGTAGGAAATAAAGAAAAGATAAAACTGAGAAATGTTTGTGTATTTCTGTTCAGATGATAATCTTCGCTTTATGTTCATAATTGTTGGACACAATAATTCGTATTTATTCTGTCCCGCATATAAGATATAGTATGTGGTTTTCGCTCTGTCTAGAATTAGGGATAACCCTCCTGAAGAGATGGCCTAACCAACCATCGAAACGCGTCGAGGAAAGGTTTCCCCACCAACAGTTTTTTGGTTTTATTAAAAAACTATTTATTACAATAATAAATAATTGTAATAAATTGGGATCTTAGTGCAATACACTATAGTAAAACTTTTTAATTAAATGTTTGATATCCCAAAATGTAATAAAAACCCTTTTTTAATTTTTTTATTTTTTTGCTTAAAAAGTTTCATACAATCGCAAGATTTCATTAAGATATATTTATAAATAATTTTTCTAACCTAAAATCTATTAATGTTAATTCAGATAAATCTAAAGTTTAGGCTGTTTTCTACCAAAAGTGTTATTTGCTTTTTCAATTCTTCATCTTTTTATAATATTTTTGCACGAAGAACACAATTTCCTTTTGATTGATATATAATAACACTTTTAAACAACTTTTATTGAAATTCGATACACCTGGGTTTAAAATCGATGCTCTACATCCTGATGTGCTCAGAAAAAAAATTTCATCTTCCTAGGTCAATGTCCTGAGGTGTCGCATAGGACATTTATTTCTAGGACCCATTTGTATGGGGGAAAATGGGACTTTTTCTTGTTTTTGGTAAATTTCAACCAATAGAGATATGTTTTTAGCAAAACCAATAATTGGATGTAGAAGACAACTAAATCAGCTTTCATTAGAGTAACAAAAACTAAAAATCCATGCAGTACTTTTTAAGTCATTGCAATTTGCCCCAGAAATTCGAGTCCTTTTCATTACTCCTAAGGATATGCAGGAAAAAAATTAACTTTAGGGTACAGAAATTACAAAATAAGACTTTCCTTATCATCTTTAGACTTATAAGTAATAAATAATTGAAATTTATTAAAACATAATTAAATTTACATAGTTTTTTTATACTGGAAAATGCTACTTTTTTTAAGGACCGTTTCAAAACTCACTTTCACCGTTTCAAAACTCAGAAATTTTGTTAAAAAATATTCAAAATTTAAAAATTTTTGATCGGCATGTTAAAACAGACAGATGTGGTAATAAAGTCCAAAAAAGTTGAGTTTGATATCTCATATGGTTTTGCCATACCTGCGACTTGATTCTCGTAAAATTTCGCGAAAAAGGAAATTTTTGGACATTATTTAAGTAGGTGCATAGTAAATTTTATTTAAGTCTTCTTTTGATAAAGCTAATACTAAATGTTATTGCCCAGTTATTGAGGAATGTCCACTAAAACTTTCTTTGATATTGTGTGAGCTTAACCCTTTTTTCATCGGGGTCAAAGGTCAAAATTTTGGTTTTTAGTGGCAAAAATACGAAATGCAAAAATCGAAATGAATTTCGATCAAAATAGTTACTTTTTTTGAATGGTATATTGTTTTTGTTTCTAAAAAAAATGTTGGGTCATATTAGTCCCCATGTATGTTAAGGGTTAAATAAAATATCGAATTATCGTATCGAATTTCAATTAAAGTTGTTTTCACTGCACCCTAATGTACAATGTTATTTTATTTAAAACTTAAAATTTTGCCCAGAAATATGTTCAACAAAAAGCTTAATAATAAGTATGTCTAGCAACAGCTTCTGATAAATAAGTTTTTTTCCTAAGGCAACTGTTTGAAATTTCTGTTTGTAAGAAATCGAGAGGAATTCATGAAAAAAAACCGATTAAATTAATAATAACTCAATAATTTAGATTAATTTAGATAACTTTTTATTAGTTTATTATATTAAAGAAAGATACAATAAATACAAATAAGCCAAAAAAAATCGTCTGAATACCCTAATATTTAAGTACAAATAGGTTTTACGGCTAATATCTTTTTTATCTCAAAATTGGTTCAAAACTAAAAATCAAAATAAATTCATTAACACATAGCAATGATTTAAAACAATCATATTTTCAAATATTCATATAAGTATGTATATTAGGGTGACAGGAAAATTTTTTTTCTTTGATTTCAAATATTTTTCTACGGAATACTGTGACACTAGGTCTAAAAGTTTAGATCTGAAAATTTGAGCCAAATCGAACAACGTTCTATCGGGTCTTAAGTTTAAGAGCCCATTTGTATTTTTTATTTATTTTTTCGTTTTTGCGAAATTTAGACCAAAAATAAATAATTTTTAATTATTTTTTTTTTTTGTTATAATTTAATTCAAGTAAAATTTACCGAACATCTACTAGAATTTGGCCCAAAAATTTTCATTTTCGCGAAATTCTTAAATTTTAAGTCGCAGGTACGCCGAAACTGTTCAAGATATCACCCTAATCTTTTTGAGTTTTATTCTCCCATTTGTCTGTTTTAACACACTAAAGATCAAATTATAAATTTGTAATATTTGTTGAACGAAATTTTCAAAAAAATTAAAAAATGATTTTTGAAATCAACCTGAGATAAATGTACCATTTTCCAACATGAAAAAAAACTTAGTAAATTTGATTATATTTAAACAGTAACAAGCCATTAAATGATAAATCATGTCTAACTTTGGAATTTCTTTATTTACAACATACAATTTTTGGTGCATATCCTTAGGCGCGTTTCATGTCCTTGACATGAATTTTCGGGGGAAAACTGCAATAACTTTTAAACTACCTCATGCATTTTCGTCTTTCATGATTTGAAATAAAGCTTTGTTAGTCTTTAATATTCTATTATTTTTTCTTGTTAAAATATATTTTTGATATAAATTTTGCAAAAACAAAAAAATAACCATTTTTCCCCATACAAGTGGGCTCTTTAACTTTGGACCCGATGCGCGCCCATAGAACGTTGTCCGATTTGACTCAAATTTTCAGACCTAAACTGTTAGACCTAGTGTCGCAATATTCCGTAGAAAAAGTTATAAAATTCGACAAATCATTTTCCTTCATACAAAAAATTGTCACCCTAATGTATATATTTACGATTACAATAAATATATTTTGAATCTTTTCAGGAAATAAAAATTACAACTAGTTAATGACAAACAGCTAAAATGAAAGTGTACTTGAATTTGATGTTTAGTATGTTAATTGTAAATTTTGTGAAGTTTTATTTTTAAAATAAAATTTATGACAATATTTTTTTTTTTTTAATAAAATACAAACAAAATTTCTATAACCTATCGTAGTTCTATGTTACAGAGATTTTTTTATATTAAAAACATTCAATAAGTAGATGCTGTGAGCTCCCATTGCTACTTGTCTTTATAAAATGTTCATTTTTCATTTAGTTTTTGTTTATTATTATTAAAGCCTTATTAATGTCTCTCGATTTGTATTTTTTAAAATAATAAAATATTTATGAGGCTAATAAAAATCTGTGATTGAGTGTTACAAAATTTTTTTTTTTTTTCAGAATTCTTGTTTGTTTTCTGAAATTATTCATAAAAATTGATTTGTTTAGTGAAAATTTTGCATGTAACATGACATAATACTAATTGATTAAATCCTTCATATTTACATTTTATTTCAATATATTTTGTTTATTTGAATTGTAAGTTTCCTTTCCGTATATTTTATTCAAAGTTTATTTTATTTAAATATTTATAAATCCCTTTGTAACAAATGGCTTCAGTTCAAAATTACTCTAACGTAGACATAGGCTTTGCATTTTGCTGACGACAGTGTCCTTGTCACCGGGCTAAAATGGAAAAGAAGGATTTTTGGGATACGAATTGCTCAATTGTTAAAATGTCTTAGCGGAAATAGATTTGACTCCAACGACAAAATCATCACACAAAAAAAAAGTTGGAGAGACGTTGGACTAAGTGTTTAGAGCTAAAAGAAGACTAAAAAATATTAACCATTTATATAAAAAACAGTGTTTTAAGCAAAAGGACATATTGAACTGACTTCGTATTTCGTTTTTTAGTGAATTATTATAAAAACTTACAGCCTGTTCACAAAACTGTCATACGTTAGAAGGCAATCGAAAACTAGCCTAACGATAAAGCTCTAAATTGAGTTCATTTTCTTTTTTCGTTTGGAAGTAAAAGAGATATTTTATTACTTTTCTGAAAGCTTTTCCTTTCAAACTTAAGACTTTTGTAAAATGATGTTAACCCTAAAATTAAATAAAATCAAAAATAAATAAAAACAAAAAATAAAAAAATTTAACATTTTTTTTTTCAAAATTAAATTAAACATTTTTCAATGATGTTCTTGGTATGAGAAAGACAAGTATTAAGTAAAAATGTTCGAGTTCTAGGAACAAGTTCCCATATTTCGATAGACCGGATTAAAAAGCAACTAGAAACGGTAGAACATTGTGACACTCCAGTGGCTCAATAGGGTTGCATACCGACGAGCGCGTTCACCATTTCCTACACTCGGTCGAGTAGCTCTTACAAAAACTCTATTCTGAGACATGTATTGCGTAAGAAGATTTGAGTTTGGGAACGAGTTCCCTAATTTCGTTAGGGCACATTCCAAAATAAAAACGATAGAAAAGTGTGACACTCCAGTGGTTCAATAGAGTTTGATACCATGCTGTAATCAATGAGCACTTTCGCCCTCTCTTGCACTCTTACATAGACCCTATTCCGAAACATGTATTGCGTACCGGTGAAATATAACTCTCATGTATGGGCCGGTGCTTCAAAGTTTATTTTGGAACTTCTTGACCGAGTACAGGAGAGGGCAAAAGTGCTCATCGGTAACAGTAGGTTATCCAACTCTATTGTTCTATTGCTACTACTTTGCTCTAACAAAATCAGGAAACTCATTCTCGATACATGAACTTTCTTACGCAATGCACGTCTATCCGTTAGAGCTCATCCTTTGGTAGTCGATTGACCAGTAGACAGACGATGCTCTACAGATAGACGATACGCTAGCCGTACAGTTCGTATGTAGAATTTCCTTCCCGCAGAAGTTTTTCCAACCAGTTGCAATATAGGAAAGTTTAAATCAAATATCCACAAACAGTACCTATTCCCCCTCCCACAACCTTTTCCCTCTAACACAACCTTTTCCTAGTTTCAACACAATGCATTATATTGTGTTCAGGTCCTAAACAAAAAAAATTAAATAACCGTTTTTTGTTTCCCAGGCGATTAGAATTTTTTAATTGCCTGATTTGACATTTACTTTCGTCTATACATTTCATTTACGAACCAAAATTTTAAAAGCTTTTTCTCGTTTCACTAAAAAAAAAATTTCAAAAACCAAAAGTTCAATTTTTTCGTAAGTTGACATACAATTTGAAAAAATTGTAGTTTCAAAAACAGGCTGTTAGGAAAAATTTTATTTTGCTCAAACGTATTTAACCCTTTAACGCATATGGGACATCGGTGTCCCTAAAGTTTTACAAACAATTTGTTTCAAATGTAAAACAATTACGCAATCCTGGATACAAAAATCGGTCACATGTAAACAGCTGTTTATTTTATTTAAAGGTTTTTACAGGGCTGCCAGATTTGGGTTTTCGAATTTGTTGGGGTTTTTTTGGGGAAATTTTAACTTGTGAATTTAAAACTTCATATTTTATTAAAAAAGGAAAATATTTTGTAATAAAGGATGATCGTTTCTTGATATAAACATTGCATCCGATTACGGGTCAGAATTCGAAAAAGAACTATCAAACTGTAAGCTGTCAAGTCAAGAAAGGTACATTTAAAAATTAATTGTTTAAATTATAAAAAAAATATATTAAATGAAATGATATTACATTTACCAGATAATATAAATATTTTCACAACAAATACTTTGACATGCTAAAATGTATAAGTCCAATATCTCAACCAAAATTCAGTGTAGCTACTAAAGAAGTTTTAAACAACTTTATTACAACATACTTACAACTTCAATGGAATAAACTTTCTTTTACAAATTGGAATACCTTATTCGAAAAAATAGCGTCAAACTTAACTGAATTTTGGCAAAAAGTTTATACATTTGAAGATGTTGCCTATAAACATCACATTAGCGGTTACTACAAGCAATGCCTGTGTAGAGCGAGTGTGTATGAGCTTAACAAAAACAAGTAAGATACGATACGCTTCGCCACTGAGGTCAAAGGTCCTCTTTTTCCAACATAAAAACAAATATTTCCTAAATTTTGTCATTTTCATTTTCTCAAAACTTATATATTTAAGCTGTTTCCGTCATTTGAACTTTTATTAGAGCTAGGGTCAAATGTGGACCGAATATCTCGAAATTTCGCAAATTGATTACAATTTTGACAAAAATTATGGATGCAAAAAATAAACTTAAAGTTGTCATTATCTTCAGATTTACGAGCGTTTTAGTGATTTTTGTCTCATTTATTGCGTTTTGACAGAAAAGTTTGTGTAGGAGCTATGGTAAAATGTGGACCGATTTCAACAAAATTTGGTACAGTGATTTTAATCATAAGCAGTATATGTTTTAAATTTTCGGAAAAATATTGGGGATATATTAGTGTAGTGGATCAGGGAACATGGTTCCTGTTGACGGTTCCATGAGTCATCATCAATATTTAAGAGTATTGAATGAATATGGATTTCCCTCCGGCGATAAATTGATCGAAGAAGCATTAATTTTCCAATAGGATAACGCTCCATGTCATAAAAGCAAAATAATCACAAAATTTGTAACAGAGGCTGGTGTTCAAAACTCTGGATTGGCTTCCCCAAAGTCCAGTTTTTTATGTAATAGAAAATTTGTAGTCATACAGAAAGCAAAACAGATCTGCGGATTTAAAAAGAACAAAAGATAAAACGGTTATTGAAGTCGCAAATGATTGGAAAGAGACTTCAATGGACAAAAATTGACAAAAACTGTAGAAAGTTTTTGTCGGATTCTGTTCCCAACCACCAACAAAAAATTCTAAATGCTAAAGGAGGATATATTTTTGATTAATCTAAATAATTATTATAAATCTTTGTTGACCTTGAAGCTCCCAATTTTTTTTAATACGCTCTGTAAAAATATGTCAAAATACTTATGCCACATCCTGAAATTTCCTTTTTTAGTTTCAATTAAAAAAAAATTATACAAGCTTTTAAAACGTGAAAGGTCGTTTGTTTTCTAATGAATTACAATATTTTTTAATATTTTCAATATTTTTAATTTATTTTTTTAATTGTATAGGACAGGAAATAAAAAAAAAAGAAAAATAATTGGTATGTCAAAATAAACATGCCGTCTAGTGTAAGCAAATACACTTTTTATGAATTGGGAATGTTTGGGGCTAAACATTTTAAAATTGGAGATGGTGACCAAAAAGTATCTGGCAGCCCTGAGTTTTTACCACTTAAATGGAAAATTTAACATTTAAACCTAACTTTTGTGTTGATATAATTTTCAAAACTATTTTTCGATACGATTTTGCATTTTTCAAACCAGATTTCGATACATTGCAATATGTATGAACTTTTAGTGTTTTTTTTTTATAAAAAATGATTTTGAAGCATCTAAACAATAAATTTTTTTTTAATGGACACCATGTCCGCACATTGGGACATATACAATAGTAACATCGAATGGATCTAATAATGTACCCTTGTACCTTGTACATTGCCCGAATTAAGTTAAGAATTTTCATCGGCATGTTACGATTTTCTAAAATTCTCCATAGATAGCTTCTATTGACACTGTCGAAGGCCTTCATAAAGTCGATAAACGCTAGGTAAATGGGAGTGCGGAATTCATTACATTGCTCTAGTACTATTCTTACTGTGTTGATTAGATCAACACAAGAACGGTTTTCTCTAAACTCAAACTAATTTTCGCGGAGTGTAGAGGAAACTGCGTCGGATATTCTGTTCAAAATAAAAAAAAAACATATTAAACAGATTTCAATTTTTTGCATTATTTTTGTTTTACCAACCCACAGTGCAGTGAATTCCATAGTTCATAAGATAGAAACTATTGTTTTTAAAAATTTTATCTCAAAAAAAAAAAAAAAAATGCTGCAGCAGCACTTTAATAACAATTCTTATCATTCGGATTTATTTTCAGCCTAAAGATATGCCTTAAACAAGTCATGATTTAATGTAGTCAGAATTCAACAGCTGAACTTTGGACTCTTAAATACTCGTAGTAGTTGGTGTAAAATTTGTGATAAGAGTTTGTCATCAAAACATATGGAGGGAGAAATGTTTGTTTTGTCTGTGTTTTGAAAACGACGAAACTGTATTTCGTTGTCGTTATGTCGTCAGTACAACCTGTTAATGTACATATCTAAAAATATCGTCACACCAAAAACAAAAAATCGTATGATCGAATATTTGAAATCTATTTAATTTAAAGTTGTTTCTCAAATAATTTTGAAAATCGGCTATGTTCTGCAAATTATTTTCACGTGATTTTGAAATCACATGAAATTCAAAAAGGCTGTAATTTCTATTATTGTTGAAATTTTCAGAGCATTTATCAATAAGTTTCTATACCTTTTTCATCTTAGATGCACTGAGTTATAAAATTGTCAAAATAATTTGTGAACAATGAATAATTCGACTTAAAAATGTGATTTCAAAATCACGTGGAAGTGATTTGCAGAACAAAACTTTAACATTAATATTTTATATGAAATATTTTTCCAAAGTTTTTCTAAAATAATACTACTTTTTCTAGATTTCTGTTTACGATATGCTCTTATGTTTTTGTTTATATACAAATATTTTTAAAAATCTATTAAAAAAAGAAAATAAACAAAAATAAATTTGGCAACATAAAACGGAACCAACAATTACAAAAATGTCATTGAAATAAATAAATAAATAAAAAGAAAACGAAAAAATCACATGGAAGGAAGTATAAATAAAAGAATTCAATAATGAGAAAATTTTAGCGCTTTCATCCTTATATCTTTTGATGTTATAAAACTAGCTAACATATTTTTATACCCACCATCAAAACAATACTAAGACTGTCATTCCTCTGGTAATTTCCATAATATTGGACCAAAAACCAAAAAGAATATATCGTCGTTGCTTTGGCAAGATCAGTTATTTGTAGATTTAAAACGTTTTTTATTGCATAATTTCAATCCTTTAGTGGTAATACATCTACCTACCAAACCAATTTCCGACATCTTTATTGGTTCAGAAGATATCATCAAAAGAAACTTAATTATTAGTTGTCTAATTATAAAGTATAACTTTTTGTAAATAAGATTTGGTAAAATTTCTATTAAAACTGTTTTTTTTTTTGATCTCCTGAAAACTTTGTTACAAAAAAATAACTGATTTTGCCATAGCAGCGACAATATAAATCCGCCTGTCTTTCTGTCTGTCTGCTGAAGGCACGATAGGGGCTGAACAGAAAGAGCAAAGTCAATTTCGCAAGAATATTCCTTATTTCTTAGATTTTCGGTGTACAAAATGTGCAAATGTACAATTGACCATAGCATCCATAAAAGCAACATACGGAAACAGAAAAACTTCCAAAAATAATAGGCGATTTCTGTCTGTCTATCCGTCAGTTGAAAGCATCCGACTAAACGAAAAGAGCTAGGGCAACATAAAGGTAGAAGGCCAATACAAGCGGCATGCGGCTGCGGACGGTCGTAGTAATGCCAGTTCAAAAAAGTCTGGCAGCACAAAAAATCTGCCACGCCGAAATGTAGAACTTTGTTCTACTTTTTTCCATTGCCGCTTCAAATTTGACAAATTAAAAAAACAGCTGATTGTCGCCCGGAGCCGCTTGCCGAGTGTATTAATTTGATAACAATATTTCTGATGTTTCGAAAATGAAATTGAGCGAAATCGGTTCACATTAGATTATAACTCCCATTAAATTTATCAGTACTTTATTGAAAAATTTAATCCAATTATAATAGATGTGACAACTTAATGTGAAACAGAGAAATTTTTTGCAGCTTTTGGTCGTAATATAAAATTTAATGGAAATCGGTTCTCATATGACCATAGCTTACATATAAATATACCCCCCAAACTATTTTTTTTTTTTACTATTTATGAGGCCGATATATAAAAGCAATATCACTATAAACATAGATAATCAAGCTACTATCAAGGCACTTTGTAAAAGGAATATTAGGTCTGAATCAGAGAAACAAGTCGACCGGCTCAAAGTCGGCTAAGAGCCGCCGCCGACCTTTCTCCATGACATAAAACCGCCGCCGAATTGTGCGGCTCGAATCGGCTCAAAAATGTTAGCCGAATAAAAAAGATTTCAATTACACTGTACTTGATTTTGGCCACTTTTTTTACCGACATAAAGGAGACCTAGTGGGTAAAGATAAATCCAGTACGCTTAACTCGAAAACTATTTATTTTCATGAACTAAGTTAAAAAAATCGAAACTCTGCAACTAATTATTTTTTTAATCAGAGTAGTCGTTTAAAAAAATCTTTTTGGAAAAAAAAATATTACAAAAAAAAATTATTTCCAAAACGACTGATTAATATAATATTTAGTTAGTGTTTCTGAAAGAAAATTTTGATTCCGAATTTCGTTTTTTTACTTAGTTCAAGAAAATCAACAGTTTTAGAGTTACGCGAATATTTATTGCGCAACCTCCTCAATTTTTTTTAATACCTGTAAACTGAAGTTAATGAATTTTATTTTCGCAGACTTTTCCAAACTTCGCTAGGTTGGGTGATATTTATGTTGGAATACTAGCAACATCGGCATCTTTCATGCTGGTTCATATATAAACGAAAAAAAGAAGTCGGTTAAGCCCTACTAGGGTCAACAAATAATTGTTTATTCACGATAACGTGAAAATTGTAAAAACACTTTTGAAATAAACCTGCCTTTTTAGGTCAACTTGTTTCTCTGGGTCTGATGTGGTCAGCCGTTGTCGCAGAGAACTTCAGGTTCACCACGTTTTAAAACTGTGCTGGGTACCAAGCCATTATAATATTCAAGGCAACGAAATTGCCGAAGAACTGGCCCGTCCTGAAGCAGACATGTATATATCGGGTGTTTTTTATTGAGGTATAGAACTTTAAGTTGGCATCACTTTTTTAACTGGCGGCCATTTTGTCAGCTGTCAAGTGATTAATATTTAGTTTGGTTTGCCATTTCATCATGAACAGGTTGACAAAAGAACAACGCTTGCAAATCGTGCAAATTTATTTCGAAAATAATGGTTCAGTTCGCGAAGTTTACCGCAAGCTCCGTCCATTTTATGGTCGACATAATCGTCCATCAGAGCAATTAATTCGGTTAACCATGGATCGTTTTCGCACTACGTTTACTCTATGTGATAATACGCATCCGCAGCGACGTCGAACAGTGCGCACCGAAGAAACAATTGCCGCTGTAGAGCAAAGTGTTGAAGAGGACCCGAATGAATCGATTCGCCACCGTGCACAGCAATTGGAGCTTTGTCCATCAACTTTATGGAAGATTTTGCGCAAAGATCTTGGCTTGCGACCTCACAAGATCCAGCTTGTGCAAGAATTAAAGCCGCGAGACCATGCAATGCGTCGTGATTTTGGTGTATGGGCCGAAAATGAGATTGATCTCGATGCTGATTTTCATCGCAAAATTTTGTTCAGTGATGAGGCTCATTTTTGGTTGAATGGCTACGTCAACAAGCAAAATTGCCGCATTTGGAGTGAAGAGAATCCACATGAGACCCTTGAGACGCCATTACATCCACAAAAACTGACTGTTTGGTGTGCTCTATGGCTGGTGGAGTCATTGGGCCATACTTCTTCCGAAATAATGCTGGTGAGTCAGTTACCATAAATGGAGACCGGTATAGAGCCATGATAACCGACTATTTTGTTCCCCAATTGGATGGCATGAATGTGGATGAGTTGCGGTTCCAACAAGACGGCGCTACATGCCACACAGCGCACGTCACAATTGATTTATTGAAGGAAACATTCGATGAGCGCATAATTTCGCGGAATGGACCTGTCAATTGGCCACCAAGATCGTGCGATTTGACACCACTGGATTATTTTCTTTGGGGATATGTGAAGTCGCTCGTCTACACCAACAAACCAGAAACGTTAGGGGACTTGGAAGTCAACATTCGTGGCGTTATTGCCAACATACGGCCCCATATGCTCGAAAAAGTAGTTGAAAATTGGACCTGTAGAATTGGCTTTATTCGAGCCAGCCGCGGCGGCCACATGCCCGAAATCATATTTAAACATTAATGGCATAAAATTATCCTTCCAATAAAGCCAAATTGATGGACATTAAAACGATTTTCTTGTGTTTTATTTCAATTCGAAGTTCTATACCTCTAAAAAAAACACCCATTATGTAATATTTCTAAGAATATATACTAGGGTGCACCTTATTTTACGAAAGTCGGAAAATGAACCGTAACTTCTCCCCCGAAATGTTCTACGTAACATAAATTCAATGAAATATAAAAGTGAACTAATGTAGCTTTCAAAATTAAAAATCTATGAAGTAGTTTCGAAATTATTGCAATGTTTCCCCAAAAATTCGTGTCCTGACGATAAACCTTAGGAAATCCACAAAAAAAGTACTTAAGAATAAATAAATTTCAAAGTAAGACTCGATTTACAATTCTATGTCCTGTATGTACTTACTACACCATTTTCAATTGTAAATGAGAAATTTCCACATTGAATTGAGAAATTTTCAATTGAAATTGAGAATTTGCATTTGAAAATGAGAAAATTCCAATTGAAATTGAGAATTTTGATTTGAATTTCAAAAAAATTCCAATTGAAATTGAGAAATTTAATTTCAAATTGAAAATGAGAATTTTCCATTTGAAATTGATAAAAGTATAATTGAAAATGAGAAATTTTCATTTGAAATTGAGTTTTCCATTTGAAAATGAGAAATGTATGAATGAGAATGAGAAATTTTCATTTGTAATTGAGAAATTTTTATTTGAAATTGAGAAATATGTAATTGAAAATGAGAAATTTCCATTTGTAATTGAGAAATTTTCATTGGGTTTTTCTAAATTTCAAATGAAAATTTCTCAATTACAAATAGAAATTTCTCAATTACGAGTACAAATCAAAATTTCTCATTTTCAATTTTACTTTTCTCATTTTCAAATGAAAACCCCAATTTCAAATAAAATTTTCTCAATTACAAATGGAAATTTCTCATTTTCAATTTTACTTCTCTCAATTTCAAATGAAAAACTCATTTTCAAATGCAAATTTCTCAATTACAAGTGAAAATTTCTCACTTATATTTGAAATTTTCTTAACTACAAATGAAAAATTCTCAATTTTAAATACAAATTTCTCAATTACAAATGGAATTTCAATTAGAATTTTCTCATTTTCAAATGTAAATTCTCATTTTTAATTGGAATTTTCTCATTTAGAATTGAAAATGGTGTAGTTGAGTTTTTCATATTAAAAAATAATTCATTTTTCTCGGGCCGGTTTCAAAAATCATTTTTAATTTTTTAAAAATTTTGTTCAATAATTTATTACAAATAATAAATTTTGCTTTTCGGTGTCATTAAACAAACAAATGGGAGAATAAAATCCAAAAAACTGAGGTCGATATCTTTAACCGTTTCGGCGTTCTTGCGATTTGAAATCGTAGAATTTCGCGAAAATGTGAATTTTTGTAATAATTTCTGTATTAGCTTGTTAATATTGAATATTTTTCTTCAGACTATATAGAATGTACACGGCATTGATTTTTTAATATTGGGAAAGTTTAACCCTTTCTCCCCCGAAGTCAAAGGTCGAAATTTGAAGTTTTTTAATTTTCTAAGGGAAAATGACGGAATATTCCGAATTTACAATTTAAATTGTTCATCCATCATTTGTTATTTCATGTATATTTTATTTTCGTTTAGATTGTAATTTATTATTAAAAGATTTACTTACTATAGGATTTAGTCTATTCTAAACATTTCCAGCATCCCTATGCATATTTGACGCAATGCTGCAGGAAATAATAAGTTTTTCTTATTCAAAAGAGCGATAACTGTTCTAAGAACGACGATTAAGGTACATTGACATACTAATTTAAGACAATTATGAAAATTGAATATGATAACATTATCACAATCCAAAGATGCTTCAGAATAAAATCATATTTGAAGAAATACTCCTTAGTAATAATCAAAGCATTTTCTATTTAATATAAAACAAAATTATTATTCATAAAATAAATGTTTAATTTGTACTGCTCAGCTCAGAAAAAGAGGTCGGGGGAACGAACTGAATGACGCATTATAAAGGCATTACAATGGTAACATTTATATTTTTATAATTAAATTAATCGACCGTAAAAATATTTCCCTACTTACCATTTCTTTGGATTGATTCCTTGTGAAAGGTATCGGATTTACGCAATTCAATTAACGATTATTTTTAAACCGATTCAGGCCAGTTTGTCTCTAGAGACAGTTTAATGATATGGATTTAAAATGAATTATACTTTATATTTGGCTTTAACAAACTGATAAAATTATTTCATAATTTCGAAATTTTTTATATAATTAAGTTTCGTTGTTAACATTTTTTCTTTATAGGCAGTTTATTTCTTAGTTTCTTTCATATTTATTTTAATTATTTAATTATTTTATAATAAAAAGCCTTGAATTTTAGAATCACAAATAACTATAAGACTTCTTCAATTAGACAGAATTTTTTACTTTTTTTATATTATTTTATATTTTTCTGACTTTGTGCGCTTGTTTCAACACCACGAGACCACTTGATTCTGTTATATTTTATTTTAAAAAATTTAAAGAATAGTAAGACCGAGAAGAGGTATTTTATTTAACAACGAACGTTTCTATTTGGTAGACCGATCATGAAACAACTAAAACGCCAAGAAAATACTCGAGATTCTTTATACTCAGACCAGAAAATCGTGGTTCTGATTAGTGCTCGTCGTCGGCAAACGACTCATTAAATGGTAAATGAAAAACATAAAATCAAATAAAACAAGTAAGAGTGGTATATTCGGCTTTGCCGAATCTTGGATACCCTTCACCAATGGTGTTCCAAAAGTAAAGTACAAAATCGTAAGAATGTATTGATAATTATATAGTTTCTGATTACTGTCTTAGTTGAGCCCCACACAAATGCTTCATATGTATACTCATTTTCTTTTGTTCATACTAAATGTAATTCCTAGCAATATTTGGTTATACTAGTATTATATGCAAAGAATCTTTAAAATTAAGATTCGGAAAACGAAAAGCTTTTTGGTAGCGTCATCATCTAAAATTGTTATGGACCCAAAGGTTAGGTTGGGCAGGTGGCTGATGTCGAAGGCAGCGTCACTTCGATTCTAAAGTGATATGTGTCTATTTTACGAACATTTAATAAAGTTCGATAGACCAGATAAACCGTGCAGAAAAGATGCTTCAAAATGTAGATGCCCTTAGATTTGCAAGAGCACATCGATTTGATGAAGATTAAGTATTCTGGCATGCAACCCAAAAGCACAGTGCCCAGTGAGGGTTGTGTACTTTAATTCATACGAATTATCCAACTATTAAAAGTTCATGATTAGTTATTTAAAACTCTGAACTGGTTTAGGTCAAAGCTTTAACAATGATTGTCAATGTATACAAGCCTTAGAATTATAAGGTATACACTCTTAGTTTTAGATACATACGTGAAGTATATAGTTTTCAAGTGAATGGATATCAGCATTGGCGGAAAATTTATTGAAGATTTACTTATTAATCTGAAGTTAGTTAACTAATTAAGATGAATACTTCAACAATAATATTTGGGATGTATTGTTCCTTCGATCTGTCCGATGGATGTGTGGAAAGTTTTGCTCTAGTTCTTTGTGCAATTATAATTATCAGCATTAAAGTGATTCCTGGTCGGGGTTATATGGGAGATAACAGTAAATGTGAACCGAGCTCGCCCATTTTCAATGCCTAACTTTTAAAAATATCAGAAATACTTTTGTCAAATGTTGTCTCTCTAGAAAGTTTATTTTAGGCGCTATCGCCCTGAATAACGATATTTTACAACGTCTTTATACTAAATGTCATCATCGTATCTGTTATAATAGATATATAATTATAATTAATTAGATAATTATAATTTGTCATTTATTAGCTACTAAGAGATTGCCTTAGGCGAACTTATACGGGAGCAATTGTCAAACGTGAACGGATTTCTCCCAATTGCAATTAAAAAATTTAAATTTTTGTTGATATGTGAGATACATACATACATATGTAGGTTTTGAACGGATATCATGTACTTAGCTGCATTTTTGTACTTCCTAGGAAGATTACCTATAATTTGTTTTATAATACATACTCAAATGTTATCATAATATTCAAAAAGCAGACACTAAATTATATCTACCACAAATTACCGTGTGCATCATAATTTAGGTAATCCGCTGCGGAGAACGCTATTAAATTTGATCAAAATAAACATCTAAAATATCGACAAAACAGGAGCTCCAAAAACTTGACTACAACAGAAAAAAGGACAGACAAGTAGACGGACGGACGGTCAGACAGGTAGACGGACGGACGGACAGATAGGTAGACGGACGGACGTCGCGAAATCGATTCTCCTGCCAATTCTGAGTCGATCGGTACAATTTGAATGGTATTTATAATCAGATTTGTGGAGTTTATATATCAGATTTTAGGAAATCCTCCCACAAAGAACACTGTCAAATTTCATCACAATCGGTCCGTAAACACCTGAGATATCGCTGAAACAATACTTACAAAATGTAAACAAAATTTCTTAGACACGTACTTTTGGCAATTTGCTGTACATCACAAGTAGTGTTTTCGCGATATCTCAGTTGTTTATGGACCGCTTTCGATAAAATTTAATAATGTGCTTGGCGGGGGAATTTCCTAAAATCTGATATAAAATGTATGTATGTCCGTGCTCTACGAGGATGGTTTTTCCTACTTCTGCATTTCATTTTTTCAACAAACATTCCCTAATGCGTACTTTGGGCAATTTGCGATACATCAAATTTAGTGTTTTGGCGGTATCTCAGTTGTTTATGGACCGATTTTGATAAAATTTTACAGAGTGTTTTGGGGAACCATTTCCTAAAATCTGATATATAATATATTATCACATGTACACCAGGAGTATCTTGTTTCTCTTGTTATTTAAAAGTGTGTTTCAATCAAAAATTTTAAAATTTTCGTCTAATTTTTGGTATTTTTTCGATATTTTCGGTGTTTATAAACCGATTTTAATGAAATTTAATAGCGTTCATTGCGGGAGAATTTCCTAAAATCTGATATATAATTTATGTAAGTCCATCCTCCAGGGGCTTCAGAAACTTGATTTCAACAGACAGACAGACAGACGGACGGACAGACAGACAGACAGACAGACAGACGGACATCGCTTAATCGATTCTCCTCCCGATTCTGAGTCGATCGGTATAATTTTTATGGGGTCTACGATCACTAATAAAAAAATTACAAACGGAATCACAAACTTATAATACCCTTTCACCTATTGGTGAAGGGTATAATGAAAATAACAAAATACAATATATAACATATAAATGTATGTATGTATGCACTATTTACATTATAAAATCAAAATAAAAACAAATAAGCGTGTGTACTATGAACTTATTAACTGTTTATTTTATATATTATTATTTTTTTTTTTTTTTTTGTAATTTTTTTCTTTAACACATTTTCAATCCATTCTGTAAGTTTTACCCATAGACCTGCCAGATTTGTAGAATTATCTGACCGGGTTTGTTATCCCAAAAATTACAAAGCAAACAAATTTATTATTCAAAGCAGGGTTTGGAGTTCGGTTTTAACCGAAACCTCAGTTTTTTATATATTATTATTTTTTTTAATTTTTTTCTTTAACACATTTTCAATCCATTCTGTAAGTTTTACCCACAGACCTGCCAGATTTGTAGAATTATCTGACCGGGTTTGTTATCCCAAAAATTACAAAGCAAACAAATTTATTATTCAAAGCAGGGTTTAGAGTTCGGTTTTAACCGAAACCTCAGTTTTTTATGCCTCGAAACCGAAAACCGTAGAAAAAAACCGCGGTTTTAGCTATTTATTTTTCATAATTTTTTGATGGTATTATTCAGAAATAACATTAGCCCAGTAAGAACAGTGTCGAACGTTTGAAATATGATGACTTTTACATTTGATATCAAACGGTTTTTCAAACTTTTTTCAAACCTGAACAGATGTTTGAGATTCACATTCATTTTCAAATGAGGGTTCATTTGAGAATAAACGTTTGAAAAATGATAGTTTCTCAAATTGAGAATAAAGGTTATTTTCAAATCATTATCAAACCCTAAGATGATTTGAGAATAATTTGAAAAATGGTGTTATATAAATTTGATATCAAACCTTCCCAGCAAAACTTTGGTAATGGCAAGTACTCTGATAACTGGTTACCTTGTAACGACTACAACATACCATCCGAATAAATAATAAGTTATTACAGAAGTACTTATTTGTAATTAAGATGGTAATTTAAACTGAATGGCCCCGGTTCAAATCCCACCAAGGGCAACAATTTTTTTTAGTTTTTTTTATTAAAAGTCTTTTTAAATGATTTTTGAATTTTAAGAACTTAAATATTATCTTATGTAAAAAAAATTTCTAAAACTCACGTTAACGAAAAATTACCATCATGAGTCAATTTTGATTATGTAGGGGATGTTGAATACCAAACACGATTCTAATTGGTCTTAACTTGGTAACCCCAAATTATCTGGGTCATCCTTCATCTCATGGTATCACCCGGGGAGATAGTTTAACACCCATTAATATTGTGAGTTAACATGTTCCGAGAGTTGTCCCATAAGATCGATAAAAATGGGTTAGGATTACGGGTTTGTAACCCTCTCTTGAAAAAAATACAATGAAGAGGATAAAATTAGAATTGAAATGTCCCACTACCTAATGTTAGAGAAGGATATCCGAAACTTCGATAGAAAGACCAAGTAGAGGAACATTTTTCAAAGCTTGGCTATAAAATTGGAGAATATTCGCACAAGATCGAAATCCATGGAATTCTAAAATATGCTCTGACTTTGACCTTAACAGGTTGTAACATTTAAGTAAGTAAGAGTCAATCTTATGTAAAAACTTATACAAAAAAGAAGATTTAAATTGTTTAAGTTTTAAAATAATTTTAAAAAAGTTTTAAAATAATTACAAAAAATCGTATAAAAATATTTTTCCAAAAATTACAACAAAGCAAAAAAAGCAGGAAAAAACAAAGTTATTTTCACATGATTTTGGATCTAAAAATAAAAATTGTTTATATTAATTATAAGCTGCTAAGTTTTCAACATATGAAGTAGCTCAGTGGAAGAGTCTCTGCCTAGCAGTCGGAGGGTCTGGGTTCGAGCCCCCATGGGATCATAAAAAAAATTTTGTATTTCGTTTAAAAATATATGTTTTTAATAAAACAACAACAAAAAAGTTGTTGCTGTTGTTGTTGTTGCTTTCAAATTGCTTACCCAAGTCATTACTTTTCTGCAATTGGTAAGTACTTGCCTCCAATGACATCCCCATGTTAATGTAATGACTTAAACAGCGAATGAGTAAGTAGTTCGTGTTCAATAGTTTAACTGTTTAACTCATTATTTGGTAATGAAAAGTTTTACTGGGTTATTTCAATTTTATTTCAAACATTAACAAAAAATAATTTATTTTAAATAAAATTAATGTTTAAGATATTTTAATGGAATGACATTGCATTTCAAAGAAATTCGTTATTTCTTTTGGAATTTTTAAAATTGAACCATATTTTACCATAAAACCTTGCTTAAAAAATTTCAAGATAAAAAATTCAAAAATAATATGCATAAGTAAATTTTCTTTGTTTCTTAAAATGTTTTTACCTAACAATAAAAAAATTATATTTTAAGCAAAAGAGTTCAAATATGATGCACCGTTTTCAAAAACAAAATAAACAAACTCAAAAATATAACGCCATTTTATTTATGTTCCACATGTAGATGATATCCACATTTGAAAAACCTTCGAGAATGAGGTTTGATAATGATTTGAGAATAAAGGCGTTTCTCAATCTGAGAAGTCCCTTTTTTGTTGAGAACGCTATTATTCTAAAATCAGTATCAAACGTTTGACCTTTGAGAAAGATTTATTTTCAAATCATCCTCAATTTGAGAATAAACCTTTTTTCTTACTGGGAGCTTATCATAAATTTGCACGTAATTTGCCTATAGAATGAAGCAGAAGAATGAAAAAACAAAAGGTGTTTACAATAGACGAATGGACAGGTGCAAGGGGAAGACGGTATATGAATGTAAATATTCACTATTCTCATGGTAAATTTTATAACCAGCCGTATTTACATACATACATAATTCCCCGACAACATTCCAATTGGAACAAGGGGTACTTCTCTCAGACAATGAGCTGCATCCGATTCTATTTTTAGACTCATTGAGAGGGACCTACGTTTTAACGCCGACTCCGAACGGCGAATGCATTAGTTAGAGAAGTTTTACATAGCCTAATACTCAATAACCAGAAATAACCAAAATTTTTTTTTCAAGTTGGTCGGCCGGGGATTGAACTTGGGACCTCGGTATGCTAGGCGGATGACTAACCTGCTATACCACGACGGCCGTATTTTAGGAACGTGTAATTCCAAGATAACGCAAGAAACCATTAAACAAAAGCTAATGGAGTTTAATATTCCACTTGATACAAACATCGTAACAGTCAATATCAATTTGGATCTGAAAATCAGACGCTGCTTCAGTTATGGT